>JANKKI010000542.1:0-366579 GCA_025175665.1 Cinchona pubescens | reverse complement strand
GGGATATAGAAATAAAATAATGGCGTGATATATATGTCCGAGGAGGTTGGTATGTTTGGTTGTTCGGAATTCTTCCGGGGTGTTTGTTACTCATGTGTGGGGTTGTGGGTGTTTGATATTCTGTAGGTGAAAAGAAGTTTTATTTTAATGTATAGCCATCATTATTATAAAGCTCTTTTCACCTGTTAGACATATCTAACATCCTTTCCTCTCTGCTAACAAATATCCTAAACTTGACCCATCTGGTGCCGCAAATACTGAATACTGGCCTTTGTATCTTGCTAGAATTGAATCTGAAATTTAGATTTGAAAATATTTAGAATGATGGCTAAGACCCTTCTTATACACATCTAGATGTGTATAAAACTAACTCTTTTGAATGGTACACATGTTTCATATACACATTTTTATTAGAGATTATTTGAGTTCTTGGGTTCTTTGACTGCTCTGATTGCTGGAATGATTATTGATTATTTATGTGGATATTTGAAGCAATATGTTGAGTGAAATTTGTTAAGCTTAATGTTTTAATTTTATTTTTGATCGAGGATGATCAAAGGCTAAGTGTGGGGTAATTTGATAAGTTCATAATTGTACTATATTTTATATGTCAATTACCATAGTTTTTATGTCTTGTAAACACAATTTGAGTTATTATAAGATACTTTTTTATAAATCGAGCTTTTTTAGGGTTACAGTGAAAAATAGTTGAAAAAGATGCAAAACGATGAAAGAAAATGTTAAGAACGGAACATACATGAATACGAAGTCATTCCATACACATTTAGTATTTCAAGTGTAACTTTTGATCCCAAGCTCCAATTGAGTGATTTTAGAAGCATTGGAAAGATAAGACATAGAACTGCAACTTTCATGTTTTGAGTTTTCCCAAATAATGCAACAATCAAGGTAAAATTAAGCCAAGGTGGAGCACAATTGAGGAAGTCAGGCACATGCGCTGAGTCGGGTCGCGTATGTGAGCTTAGTCTAGAAACTTAAATTCCAGAGGTAGTGCGCACACATGCCCGCTAGATCTCTGTGCATGCGCAGAGGACAGAATAGGTTGAACTTACTGCCGCACTCACATGCGCGCAAAGGAGCCTACGCATGCGCGGGAGGCCGAGATTAGAAACATGTTTTTGAGTCTTTGAGGGATTTCTTCAGCCGGTTGGACTCTTTTTCACATCCGCGATCCGATTTCACGTTGTTATCTATAAACATTATTTGTAACCCTAAATACTCATTGTAAATACCCCAAGTTGGGTCTATATATAATCTATCTGTGTCTTATAGACAGGTATACACATCTAGATGTTTTCAAAGAAAGAAATTCCTCTTTATTCTTTCATGGCACTTTGTGCCTAACTATTTTCTTGGTCGAGGAAATTGAAACCATGGTCAATTCTACAAAGTTGTGAGATTTCTTGTGCTTGAATTTATTCACTTTTATCTCAAGTATTGATTATTTTTGTACAATTAAATTTATGATTGTTCTTTTTAGTGTATTATTGCTGCAGGTCTATTAAGTTATTGGAATTAATCTACTGCTAGATCTGTCTCTTAAAAATAATCAATACTTGAGATAAAATTAAACTAACACATCTCTTATACATGCTAATTAGTATAAGAGACAGCAACATGAACACAAAAGTTCTAATAATTATCTTTGGCGCGTGTCTGGGTTAAATTAATAGTTAGGGTTAATTGGATGGCGTGTTGAAAATTAACCAACTTTAGAAAGAAATAAGAATCACCTTTGAATTGGTATTCGTTCGGGGTTAATTCTTCAATTAGTACTTGATATAGAATTGAATTATTATGTGTGTCAAGGATCGACTAGTGAAATTGCCATGGTTGATAGGACCAAAACCAAGACTTTTCTTACATCCAATCAATTATTTTATTATCAGATGTGTATAAGAGACAGATGTAGTAGGGGTGAGTCGAGTTCGTCTCACAGAGAACTGGGAATATTTTTGTGCTAAATTGGAAAAGGGGGTTTTTGAATTAGAGTTGTTAATTTTGGGTGTTTGGACGGCATTGCAACTCGACAAAGATCATTTCGCTCACACCAAGAGAAATATTAAGCTCAATAAGGGTAGGTAAATAAGAGATAGATGTTAGAAGGCGAATGATATCATTTTCACTAATCGAAGGCCTCATTTCTTATAGTTGTTATCTAGATGTGTATTGGAGACAGTTAACCTATATTATTTTACAATAGGATACATTGTTTTATTTAAGTATAGTATTGTAATATGTTCTTAAAATTCATCATTAAACTAATAATACAATCAACACGAACTATTCTTTGTTTTGACAATTTTCACTTAGCACAAATTAGGTTTCTAATAATTTTTTGTCAATTTATTTACAAAAATATATGTGCATTAAATTGTTATGCAAGCACTAGTGATGCTGTCTCTTATACACATCTAGATGTGTATCACTCACTTCTTACAACTTTCCTCCTTATACCCTGTCTCTTATACACATCTAGATGTGTATAAGAGACAGATTCTTAATAAATTTTTTGGCCAACTAATTTATGAACATTTATGTGTGTTATTTGTGTTTCTATGCATCACATCATATGATATAATAAATAAATATGATAAGCTATTTTGTTTGAAAATCAAAAGCTCGATTTTTAAAAAAGTATTTTTTTTCAAAAAAATTAATTTACAAAAATGTGTGATTACGTAATGTGTATATTTGTGTCAATTTGAATAAACTTAATTTGAAATACGTAACATGCCACCCTATATTATAGTACCAAATGTGATTTGTATTTGTTTGGAACATCACAAACTCATAAAACAAAAAAATAATAATAATAAAGTTTTGATAAAGCTTTTTGCCAATTTAATTACTAATGATTAAGAATGCATTAATTTCCTTGTATGCGTTGGTTTGAATAAAAATCCAGAGTACATAGATATACACTATATATAACACTACAACATATTGTTTGTATTTTATTTTGTCGATCAAGAACTTATAAATGAAAATAATTAAGATATATTTTTTTGATATTAATTGGTGAAGGAAATAAAAAGTTATTATCCAATATAATTTGTTAATAATTATTTTACACCCTGAATTTTTTTTCTTTTTCTCCAACCATTCTAATCAATAAAAACTTTGTATTAGGGGTAAAATAGAAGAAAGTAATCTCTCACTGCTTAAATCAATTTTTTAAAGGAATGGGTTATCAATGTTACAAAAAGTTTGAATTATGATAGCTAAGTGACATTTTTTAAAAGTTCGGGGTTACTAAGTGATATTAGTATAAACCTTAGAAGAGATTTATGTAGGGATAGAAAGCTTTAATAGAACACTTCTTTGACAACAAAATGTAATTTATGTGATAAGATGTTCTCATTACCTAGTCATTGGTTCGAGTCAATAGAAGTAAAGGAGAGGTGATTTTTTTTTTTTAAAGCTTTTTGTCGAGTGACTCAAGGGTTGGCAGAAAAGGCACCCCTTTAGGCCCCAAAAGTTTAGGCCTTATTATTGTGGTAATTATAATTATAAAAACTTCTTGTTGTTAGAAAAAATTTAATGAAAACTCCCTATTATTTTAGGTCCTGTCTCTTATATTACATCTAGAAAAATCTAATCAAATTTTGCTATTAAATATCAAAAAGTTTAGGCCCCAAAATATGGGCCTTATTATAATTATGAGATTTTTTTCTTAGAAGAAATTAATTAATTTGACCTAAACTCCACGAATAAGAAGATGCCCTTTTGAAATTAGTGAGGCCAATTATTTATCAATAGATGAGGTTGAAAATTTTAAATTTTTATAGGGTATGACAATATATTGTTTGCCATCAACTCAGCTAGCAAAAGTTTACAATAGAATCCCTATATGTGTATTAATATTAACTCTTATCATCTCATATCCTTATCTTTTAAAATATATATATATATATATATGTGTATAATATATATATATATAGACAGAGAGAGAGAAGATGGATTAACAGCTGCTATGATATTGCTAAAGAAATTGTGTTTGAAAGAATGTAGAGTCCAAATTCATGAGAAATGTGTGATTCATATACTAAAACAATTTCTTGAAAATATTGATAATGAAATAACAATGTCTCACAAAGAATCATTTGAATTATCATTTCTTATACATTGTAGATAATGCAATTTCTTCATTTCAAAATAGATTTTAATAATTCAAATGTACATGAAATTATTTTTGGCATTCTATTTTGTATTGAAAATTTGAGATCATTAGACATCAAAAATTGCAAGACCGCTGCCATAATTTTGTAAAACCCTTAAAATATAATAATCTTTCTTATATTGATGGTTTAGATTTATTTTCGGAATTAAAAGTTTTAAGAAAAACTATACAAGTATAGTATAAGACTCCAATTGATATGCCTAAAAAGAGTTGATTCTTTTGCTAATACATATATTGCTTGATGAATAATTTTAACGGTTCTTATTTTGTTTCTATGATAGAAAAGAAGTTTTTCAAAATAAGAGTTAGTATAATTTTATCTAATATTAACAATATCTCAAGAAAGATTAAATGGGTTAGCCGTGTTATCAATTGAATAATAATTATTAGAAGAAATTATCATAAAAGTTTAATCAATAATTTTACATTTCCTCCCCTTGTACTTCATTTTTTTTTTTTTTTTTTGCAAATTTTACTAAGAAAATAAAAATGTTCCAGTGTTGATACTGGCTTTAAACCCCAAAATCGTTGAGCCGCCCTGAGTTTCTTATCCCTTTATTAAAATACGAACACAAAATCCAACCTCATTACATAAATCTATTATTTTATTGCTGATAAAAGTATCATTTTTAGTAGTTGGATAGACAAAGCAAAGAAAACTAGATACAATGTATTTTATCACTTATAAAAGTATCATCCTGTCTCTAGTATACACATCTAGATGTGTAATAAGATTCAGTGTTAAGCTATTTTTCAGAAAAATATTGATTAGTCAATGATGTCTCACCTCTACATCAGTATGTTGGTAAGTTGTATGTTTTTATTCAACGTATTAGTTTATTTGGCTTCTTAATTAAGATAAAGAATACCTGTTCTTTGGTTTACAGGTTTGTAACTGTCTCTTATACACATCTTGGAAAAGGAGGTTTTTGAATGCTTTAAACACCCAAAATTAACAATAAAATAATTTAACTGGAATCTCTTTAAATTATAAAATTATTATGCTCCTATGAAATATGTAAAAGTTAATGCTGTATCTAAATCTAAAGTATGATGGCCCAACTTGCTAAATTGTATAATGAGAAAGATTTTCAGTCCACATTATCTATTTGAATCAATGAAAGAGATGTCATGAACATTAAGGTATGTAATTCTACAAGTTGTTCGTAGGTATTTCGAGACAGAAAAGTTCATATCAAGATCACTATATTTTCCAGTTTTCTTCTAGAGGTCCACAGATTTATTCTTTTTTCTCTCCCAGATGCTTTTCTTTATGAGTTTGGAGCACAACTAATAATATTATTACTTTTTACATCTAATTTTGAGTATTCTAATTTAACTATTGGAATTAGATTATATCATTTTTATGTTTGATGAAATATGTAAAAGTTAATTATTGTATCTAAATCTAATGTATGATGGCCTTCAACTTGCTAAATTTTATGATGAGAAAATGTTGTGAATTTTCAGCCCACGTTATCTATCTAAATCAATGAAAGAGTTGTCATCAAAACTCAGGTCTGTATATAACTGGGGGGAGGGGGGTGATTTGAGACAAAGAAGTTAATGTCAAGATCACTTATTTTTCTTGTTTTCTGGAGGTCCATAGATTTATTCTTGGGTAAAAGATGCAAATAACTTTATCAAAACTTTATTATTAGATGTGTATAAGAGACAGGTATAAAGGATAAAACGTGCATTTTATAATTTATACTTCAAATTTTATTTTATTTTATTTTATTTTTGACAAATTAAATGGAATCCTTAAAAACTAACAGATTTTGACGTACGAATAACGTGGCTGGGATTGTTTTATAAAAATTAATATCATAAAATACAAAAAATTACAAACTTTACGGAAGTCCATAATTATCTGAAACTATCATTATAAGAATTGCATCACAATCCGGCAACTTCCTCTAAAAAAAAAATCACCTCTCCCTTTACTTCTATAGCTGTCTCTTATACACATCTAGATGTGTATAAGAGACAGGGCCACCACAACTACATCGATCTCTTTCATCTAGCTTCACTGCTCGATCTCCTCCCGATCTTTACCCCTAAGGCCCTGATTACTAAATTCCTCCTCATCCCCTAGGCCTCTATCCGTCATTGGCTGGCCACCCGCCTAATCAGCCACCATCTCGTTTGTTCCCAATAAAGCACAAGAAATTAATTCTTTCTACGGTTATTGTTGATATAGTTTAAGATTTGAATATTGAAATATTTTGCGATAATTGTGGATTGGATGTGATATGTTTATGTGTTGATGTTGTAGATCTTATGAATTTGGGTTTGAAAATACAGGTGGTTGTATGGTATAAGAGGGAGCCTCCAATTTCAAAAGGCTTCATCCCCTACGAATAATAATATTCCTGGGTCCCTTTGAGATGACGGGAAATGAAGGCTAGAGTGGTGGGAGTGGTAAGGAAGGAGGTCTAGGGTGTTGAGAGAGGAGGTCTTGGGGTGGTAGGGAATGAGGAAAGGGTAAATTGTAGGGGATGAAGATAGGATGAGCATGGAGGAGAATGATGGTTGACAAATAGCTTGGGTGGCTGAAGAATGGAGTTGGGGTGGCAGGGGTGATGGGAGAGTGGTAGGATGGCAGGAATGGTAGGAAAATTGAGCTGGGATGGTATGGATAGTTGTATCCGCGCTTAAGAACAAACCAATTAGAGTGTTTTCACAAGTGTATATTAGTTTTGACAGCTCCCATCCATTTTGCAAAAAAAATGAAGTATAAGGAGGAGGGAAGTCAACGCATATTTGATAACCAAAATGTAAAACGATATTTGAAAACCAAGGGATAAAGATATTAATTTTAACCACAAGGGTTATTTGTATTTTGCCCTTTATCTCCCATATACTTTTATTTATGAGTTCAGAGCACAACTAATAATATTATTACTTTTTGCATCTAATTTTGAATATTTTAATTTAACTATTGGAATTAAATTAATCACTTTTGTTTGTTGAAATATGTAAAAGTTAATTATTGTATCTAAATCTAATGTATGATGGCCCAATTTGCTAAATTGTATGATGAGAAAATACAATGGATTTTCAGTCCACCCTCTGGTATTCTACCTGTGTATCAAGATGACTTAATTCAATAAAAAAGTTTGTTAATGAAATTAAATCACACTTCCGTGCTTTTGCACGGGTTTTATATCTTGTCGAATCTGAATAGGCTTATAAAAGTTTGATCCATCTGCTGCCTTAACCGTGAGTGTTGGAAAGGTAAAGATTTACTCCGTTATCTTCTCTTAACAATTGTATGATAGCAGATGTGTATACCAATTGGCAAGAATCCACTTGCGCTTTGGAATGAATCATTCAAAGGGAGGTTATACTTCTACAAACTAATCTCGCTTGATCGAATAGCCAACTGGGACATTGAATAGCGAACATGATGTTTCTAACTCTTTACAAAATACAGATCAGATTAATAAGATACAATCCTTTTTTTTTTTTTTGTTAATATTGTACTATCAGATTGAAAATCACTTGTTTTAATTTTTGCTCAACTACTTCAATCCAAGAAGTTGAACTACTTGAACTACTTCAACTACTTGAACTTCCAATTAAGCTACCGCCAACAAACGACTCGATATCGGCTGTAATGCCTATGTTATTAAACTTCAAATATAAGTCTCTTATTTATCTCATTATGTGTTCATGTGCAATGACTTCTGTCATTAATTGAGAGAGCTTAATATTGTCAATTAGGTACATGCCCTACAATTTTTAGGGTGTACAAATATCATTTTGCCTAAGGGAAATAATAATACTAATAATAATTCGAAATTACATTCCTACCCTTCTCTCTAATTATTCCATTCATATATTTAGCGGTCGTGAATTAAAGGATTTCAGATGTTTTGCCTGACCAACCCTACTCTCCCTCCCAAGCACCTACTCCTATTCCTCCTCTTAAGTCCAAGATTTTTTTTCACCCCCCTGGGGGAGTTATATCATCAATATACAACTGTACTATTGGGATTCATATTCAACCAATATGGACTTCTCCAAGAACTTCATCAACAATCTTGTAATTCTTTCTATTTTCTTAACGGGCTTTGTTTTTATTTGTACCTGGAACCCCATAATCTCAAAATCATCAGTGATTTCTTTCCAAAAATACCCTATCTCACAATCAAAACCCGTAAGCATCAATCTTTTTCATTCCCAATTCATCCCATACATATTATTTAAGAGAAATTCTACAACCTGTAAATTACAATCCCGTTATACTGTCTGATTTGTTACGAGACTGTAAAATTTTTCATTAGTGCACAAATTTACCCAATAATATTATTATTTTTTTTTTTTTTTGCAGCCAAATATTGTCACTAATAAAAGATGACCTAGAAGAAGCTCTAAGCAATGCTGCCACGGCCAACAAGACTCTGATCATTACAATAGTAAACAAAGCTTATGTTGAGCCTCACAACGATCAATATCCAACTATGTTGGACCTTTTTCTTGAGGGTTTTCATAGCTAGAAGAAACCCATTATCATTGCTAATCATCAGTTAGTTGTTGCCATGGATCAAACCGCCTATTTACGGTGTAAATTTCGACGTTTAAACTCTTACAGATTGCTAACGGACGGTGCCGATTTCTCTTAACACAAGTAGATGTGTCACAGGATTTTATCAATATGATGTGGAACCTAGGACTCGTTTCCTTCTCGATGTTCTTAAGCGCGGATACAACTTTATATTCACGGTGAGTACTAATTAATATTGTTTAAGTTATTTAATTTATTTACATGCAAAGTAATTTTTTCATGGAAATTATGAATGCAATATGGTTTTGGTATAGAATTTTTATATTTTGGGTTTGTTTATTGAGTGATTAATACTAGTATTTTGATTTTGGGCGCCTGAAGTTTAATTGGTTAAATCAATGATAAATGGTATAAATTTTAGTCATTTTTTATTTAGTAATTAATTAGATGGATTAGGATTTCTCATTTCTATCAATTTTGCACGTACTTGAAAGAAGATAGATTGTTAACTTAAAATGTTGGTAATTATCGATCAAAGTTATCTGTAGCAAGAAAGAAGGGTGTGGTAGTTATCCAAATTGGCATTTCCACAAGAGATTAATTTCGGAGTTTCTCTTGTAAACCAGACATGGTGATCGAGAATTTCTTTTCGATTTTTTTTTCCATTCAAACACCACTTTACGGATCATATGGTTAGGAGGGAAAATTGGGCTGGAATCTACAGGATTTTCTTTTGTTTGTTTTTTTTTTTTTTTCCAATTTTGGTGTGTGTGTTAGGTAAACAAATTTATGACAAGGCAATCCAGAGTTTTCTATATAATAAATTTATAATATGGATTTAGTTGTTTCTATTTATTTAAGTTGGAACAACGAAGATGTGGCGATGTATTTAACAAAAAGTAAATATGGTTATATGTATTTGGGCGAAGTTTTGCTTTTCGAGTTCAAATTAAAAGTTTGTATTAAGTGTCTTAAGCATAGAAAGCAGATTTTTCACCTACGATGCATGGAGCACAGGTTTTGGAGGTGTTTCAATCCTCCACGATATTTCCATGTTCACATTTAATTCATTGGTGTTCTCAAACAAACTAATTCCTAAATGTGAAAATTTTATGTTATAAAGTAGTTAATATATATATATATATATTAACTACTTTATAACATTAAATTCTTCACATTTAGGAATTAGTTTAAATATTAGGTAAATGTGTAAAATAGTCCCTCAACTTTTTTAATAATTTCAGAATAGTCTCCATCCACTTTTTTTTTTAGTAATAGCCTTTAACTTTTATTTTTACGAGCTGTATTAGTCCTTAACTTTTATTTTTAGCCAAAAGTCCTTTTATGGTGTAGTCACCATAATTTTTTTTTTTATAAATTTCACATGAAAGGACTATCTTGGCTAAAAAAAAAAAGTTGAAGGACCATTCTGGCTACAAAAAAAGTTGAGAGACTATTTTGATTAAAGTAAAAAAGTTTAAGGACTATTTTGGCGATTTTCCCTATATATTACTATCTATTAGATATTCATAAAGTAGAAACTAAGGATAACAGTGGACCGTGTCGGACGACCTGTCCTTGTACTTAGATGAGTTAGTATCAGTCTGCTACAGTACCTAGGCAGGCTATGACAATGCCGGATTTTTAAAGGAGTGGGCCAAGTGATTCAATAAGTCAACGATCTAAGGATTGCCATCCATAGAAGAAATCATGTGTTTTTGTGTAATTGAAAGGTTTCACTTTTCGAAATTTGCAAAATAACATTTTTTTTTTTTTTTTGGAAGATCACATATACCTTGGTAGAAGATCGGACACCTTTTAATAATTACAAGAAAGAAGACTAAACCAAGACTTCCGGGTAAAATTACAAACTTATTTGAAATAAAATATGGTTTTCCCGACTGCAGTGAAGGAAAACCCTGAGCATCTAGTCCTGAAATACAAGTAGGAAATTAAGAGGCAAGTTTCATAACATAAGGTCCGAACTATACTAGTTTGACTAGAGAGTCAAGGACAACTTTTACTATGGAGTTTTTCCTACTGTAAAATAAGAATTTAAATGAAACTGTCACCATAGTGGCAATCATGGAACACATTTTGTAGAAAGTTAGTTCGTATAAAACACATCAAGGTTGTAGAGATAATGAAGTGTATTAGGATTAAGAATATGGAAATTAAATCAGATTAAATTATGGAATTAAAATATATTAATGAAGCTAACCAAAAAAGAAAAAAAAGAACCAATATATTAAAACTAAAATCTTGACTCTACAATGAAATTTTTACACCAATAGAGTACTTTTAGTGTTTCTCCGGATCGTCATATTAAGAAAGTGGTTGACCGAACCCTGTTTATTAGATTGATAAGTAGGTGGGACATGTGGTGAATGATCCAAGTCACACAAGCCATGTTACGAATGCAAAGGTATGGTAGGTAGGAAATTAGCCGCTTTCAAATCAAGCCCGTTGGAATACAAAAAGGAAAAAATTGTTTAATTGTTTAATAGTTGTATAATTGTTTAATACTGGCAAAAGACTGTGCATGTAAAGCAATTAAATAACTTAAACGTCGAAATTCCCTCAAGAAAAAGGTCCAACATAGTTGGATATTGATCGTTGTGAGGCTCAACATAAGCTTTGTTTACTATTGTAATTATCAAAGTCTTTGTGTAATACCGGCCCAATAAATTCTTCTATTTAAGTGAAATTAGCATGTTATAAGCTCAAATTTGATTTAATTTAGCTTTGAACCAAGGCCTTGTCGTTGTTGTTCAACTACTTGCACCCATCAATAATACTAAGGATTTATAATAAAGAGTAAGAAATTCTATTCCAAATTTAAGTAAATGAGTTGAATAGTTCATTTTATCCCTAAGGCCACGCTTGGTTGGCAAGATTCTGAAGTATTCTTTTTCTTAAAATTTAAATTCCCTTGTTGGTTCATCTTTGTGCTTCTCAGAAAAATAAATCTCAAAATAAGGAAAGTTATCACAAAATACCAAGATTCTGAATAGTAATTTCTTGTTAGTATTCTTTTGCTTTCTTTAAAATTTTAATCCAAAACTAAGTGTTAGACATTTTAACCCTTTCGTCTCTAAATTTATTTTACTATACTGACCAGTAACTAATCGTTAATGGTATTTGCTTTGGCAGGATACAGATGTAATATGGCTAAGGAATCCATTTCCAAGACTAAGAAACAGTTATTCAATGAAACTGATGACTTCCAAATTAGTACGGACAAATTCAATGGAAATCCATGGTCAGAAACGAATTTGATCAACACGGGCTTCTACCATATTAAAGCAAACAAGAAGACCATATCATTATTCCAACTTTGGTATGACACAAGACTTAATTCCACAGGACTGAAAGAACAAGATGTTTTGGCCATTTTGATTGAAAAAGGAGTGTCTACACAGTTAGGCCTTAAAATGAGGTTTTTGGACACCCTTTATTTTAGTGGTTTTTGCAAAGATAGCGAAGACGTTAGATTAGTGATTACCATGCATGCCAATTGCTGCCGAAGTATAAGTGCTAAGGTGGCTGATTTGACTACTGTCCTAAAAGATTGGAAGAGATTTAAGCAGCCTGGATCTGTTGCTAGTAATACAACAACTAGTGCTGCATTTCAATGGTCCGAGCACATTTCTTGTATCAGTTCTTGGATACAGACTAGATGGAAAAGAGCCCTAAGACCAAAGGAGACGCTTTGAAAGCAACCATGTTTTTATTCTGGTTCTGAGTTATGTAAAGTGCAGCAAAGCTGCGTGGTTTTGGTTTTTAAATGTTTTGTTAAACCACATCTATACAACTTCAGCTGGAAATTAATTAGTTGCAATCTATGGATCATTTATCTTGGAAATTTTGTTTAATCATTATTGTATCTCGCACTTTCTCTCAATTCATCTATTACTTCTTCTATTTTTACAACATCACACGTATCTAAAATGTGGGATTTAAAACAATGATCATTATGGGTCTGTTTGGTTGGATTTAAAATATTTTCCTAATATTTTTTTTAAAAAAAATACTTTACATGAAAAAAAAATCATGCTTCATAATATTTTTCGATTTTTGGGTAACAAACTGAATTTTTTTTGAAATTGTTATAAAAGTTAAATACAATATATAAAGATTTAAACAAAATGTATGGAATTGAGGAGAAGAGAGATTGAAATATTGAAGACTAATATTTAAAAATCCGGCATTTATTCCATATAGTTAGGTAATTTATGCTTGTACACATAAAAATACAATGACCCATAAATTACGTTTATATAATATAAATAACGTAACTTGTATCTACTATTATTAATACTTTATTATTAATACTTAGATACAAATAGACTTCCAGTACAATTTATCAAAATTAAAATATATGAGTAGGCATCCACAATTTATAAAATTTATAAAACTCCCCCTTGAATGTCTATTAACTAGAATATGTGCCTCGTTAAAACCTTATTAGAAAAACTTGGTGGGACAAAAAATCTAGTGAAGGACAAAGAGTACACAATATTTGTAGTACACTTTTGCATATTGCCTTATTAGAAACCTTGACTGTAAAACCCATTGGGACAAAATTATTGTCAAGAGAAAAAGAGTACAACATAAACAAATTTGTTGAATATCAATATCACTATTCTTTTGAGAATCATATCCCAGAAAAATTTTGAAGAAATGTGTTTCGTTCTATCTCATTTGATATAACTTCCCTTTAACTGGGATATGCATGCCGCATTATTTTCATATAACATCATTGGTCGCTTCTCTTCTAATGTTAAACCATATATCTTCTGGATATGTTGGTTTAGTGATTTTAACCAAATACATTCTCTACTTACACATGTATAGTAATTAATTCTACATGATTTGAAGTAGCAGATTTAATTAATAGATAGATGTTATAAGTTAGGAAATAACTATATCCTCCACATTCTAATGAATAACCTGTTTAAGATCTGTCTCATGCTGGGTTAGTAGATGTCCGTCATCTGCATTGCCAATTAACTGTAATTTAAATTCACTTGAATAAAGTAAACTCATATCAATAGTCCACCGGAGGTATTCAAATATATGTTTAACACCATTTCAGTATTTTCGTGTTATAAGAAGATGTACTAAATCTTGCTAACAAACTTATAGCAAATATTATATCAAGTCGTGTATTATTAGCAAGATACATTAATACTCCTATAACATTTCTATATGGACAAAGCCTATCCATTGAGAATCATTCTCCGAGAATGGAAAGGATCCTTTATCACAGATCAAGCGATCTTACAACTATTATATTCAACGGATATGCTTTATCCATATAGAATCGCTTTAATACTTTTTCTATACAAGTTGATTGATGAATGAAAATTTTATGAGTTAAGTGCTCAAATTGTTAGACCTATACAAAATTTGTTTTACCTAGATCTTTTATTTCGAATTCTTTCTTCATACAATTCTGGATGATTTTAATTCTCTTAATCTCAATATTCTTATTTGTTCTTTAGAAGAAGTAATAAATTTGAGTATTATAACATGCTAATTTCACTTAGATCTGTAAAATGTTACACACTTGGTTACACTCTCCAGAGATACTCACTGAGATTATATCATATACACCTAGATTACTTTAACCCATACAAGAAGTTACGTAATTTTATTAAAAAAATTTTTTGAAAAACATGTACATGTCTCTTATACACATTAAATGTGTATAAGAGACAGACATATATGACAGTAAAAATAAATAAAAATATCTTGACAACATCTATTAGACGCATTTCAAGTTTTTCATAAACGCCAAACTAATAAGATATTTAAAACAATTGCATCTATTACAAGAGAATATGTTTCTTAATAATTAATGCTGAATCTTTGAGAAAATCCTTATGTGACAAGGCGTACTTTGTATCACACAATTTCATTCTTCTCATTTTGTTTTCGTACAAATACCCATTTGTACCCACCGACTTTACACCTTTAGGTATTTGGATTATAAGTTCAAAAACTTCATGTTTCAATCATGAAATTTGTCCTTCTAAAATTGTGTCTTTCTAATTGGCCGATCATTTCTATGTCAATACTTTTTGATAAACTTAAATTAAAAAATCACTCGTTTTCATTCAAAACATCAACTGATTTTTAAATAATAATATCCATTCAATTCCATCTTTTTTAAGTATAGACATTCATAATCTTCATATATCTCTTTAGTTTATTTCTATTCTGTAAAAAAGATGGATTTTCTATATTCTATAATTAGTTATGTTTTGGAGCTCTTCAGGGGCACCCACCTTCATTGTATGACCATCTTAAATATTTTTTCTTTTCTTCTTATAAGCATTCTTATATTTGGAACCGATTGGTCAACTATGTCTTATGCATGGCTAACTATCATTTGTATTAACAAGTTGTCCTACTGGGACACTAATTCGAATTGAAGCATTTAAGGTGGTATATGAGATTTCATAACTTATAGATGTCAGTAAATGAATCTGTCAGTTGATTCGTAATGAATTGTCTTTTGAATTTTGTAGTTCACATTACTTTGTATGTAGATTAAAATGTGATAATTTAATTCATTTAATTTTTCTATCTAACTACTTACTTGTCCCCTTAATGTTGAGAAAATATTTTTCATCAAAAAGACAATCGACAAATTATGCTCCCAATAAATATTTCAAAATATTTATTATAGAGGATGAGTCATATCAAATATGTATTCTCAACCTTCATTAATAATCCATCTCTTATACACATCTAGATGTGTATAAGAGACAGCCTTTGAACTAAATATTTACGTGTGAAAATTAGCCTCCGACCAAAAGTCAATTACAATGGGAAGAACCTAAAATATATCTTGGTCGATACGTGTAAGTGCTAATGCATGTAACATTGCATTTTCCTATAGAATTACTAATTTTGTTCTCATAAAGAATGATCCAGCTATATATTGAGAGTCATTTAATAAATCATTCTGTTAGACCATTTTGACTCATTCTGACTATGAACATATACTTTAAGATGTTCAATATTTACATCAGATTGATTTATATAAATGACTCATATATATATATATATATATCTTTATACATGTATGGGATATAAATTCACCAGCATTATCAAGATAAATTTCTTAATTGTATAAATTGAAAATCATGTTTTTAATCGAATTATTTGAGTTAGCAATCTTGCAAACTCCAGGCTGTAATTTGATAATAAGCACACATGTGACCATCTAGTAGATGCATCTATTAAAATCATAAAATATTTAGTTAGTCCATAACACAGGTGATTGGGCCCGTAAATATATATCACCTTGAGATTTGTTCCAGAGACAGCTATTAGATTGGGGACAGTTTTTTCATTTTTTAAACAGGTTTATAACAAAAAATGCACAAGAGAAAATAGTTGAATTGAAAAATCTTCAGGTTCTTCAATAAATATTTATGTGAATTTTCAATGATTTACGTATCATAATTGATCTATAGATGGTCTGATCAACTTGCCAAATAATAAAATTCTTTGAATCAATAAATTTCTAATTTACTATAGCATATGTTTCATTGTGTATTGAGAGTGGCAGCAATTATTTTTGTTAATATTATTCTTGTGATATAAAGATTAATCTGGTAAACCATCTCAAAATAGGGATCTATTTAGTTAAAATCCATAAAGATTGGAGACTAATTTTGCATACAATGCATTTTGAAACTTTATGGGTAATAATATGGTGGTTCTTCTAGAACCAGAATTGATTTAATACTACCCAATGAGAAAGATATTTTTATTTATTTTTACTGTCATATATGTAGTTGCACCACAACGAGAGAAACATATGAATATATATATATTTATATATATATCAATATATATATATTCATATGTTTCTCATTAGATAAGAAAAATATAATAACATAATAATATGAGATAAAAAATTCATATACAAAAGAATAAGACATACAAAATTTTAAAACTATAATAAATATATGCATGATAAAATATCACAATATTTTTTTTCTTAAATATTTTTGCCACAAACTAAACAGTTAATACTTTATTGAGGGAAGAAATCATCAATACTATAACCATGGCTAAAATAATTATAAATAAAATTTATTTATATAACTTTAACTGTACAACAGGAACATTCACTTTGACCATGCTTTGGCATAAACAGGCATGTAAGCAATGCATTTTTCATGCCACAACGATAATATTCATTTTTCAATATTTTCTGGAGAGATTATTTGATTTACTGTTTTTCACTTTTCTTCTTTTGAATTAATCCACTTCGAATGGTATAAGTAATTATTACGGCCTCGTTTACGACCACTTTTATATCCACAATCGTAACCACAATTTATTTAATTAATTGTTATACATAACCGCATTCACTTCAGGAAATAAAACACATCTAGATGATGATAGCATTCATTTCAAGGAATGAAACAAATTCAGTAGTATAACTTTGATAATTTATCATTGACAATTCATATTTAACTCAGCCACAATGTAACATGAATTAATCGAATAGTTTCTTAAAATCCTTTGAGCACTTAACTCATAAAAGGATCATTCATCAAGAAACTATTATAGAATTCATGTTACATTAAAGCGATTCTATATCTGTCTATAAGAGACAGGTATGCACATGACTGGTAACTCATACATACATATATAGTTGATATATATATCTCTATATACACTATATATATTGATGAAGGAAAATCATTGATTTTGCCATGTCCTGATTGGATGCAATATTTTCCTTCTCGATGAGAGACAGCTATGACCCATAAAATATTTTCTTTATTGATGGTGTATTCAAAATTTATATATTCCAAATGTATTTCCACATCTAAATGTTCATAAAGACAAATTTACTAAAAAACCTAACACATGGCAAAAGGAATTTATTTAATAATTAACAATGATACAAGGTAATACAATTAAATCAAAGGTATATAAAAATTAAACATAATAATAGAGGATACCCAATATCAAATAATACATTGGTTGTGATAATTTAAATTTCTACCCTTGTGTGATATTCTACCAGTTATACATCAATTGATTAGAGTCTCATCTGATATTGACAATGTGTTATAAAAGTTAAACACAATATATAAAGATTTAAAGAAAATGTAAGGAATTGAGAGAGAAATAGAGAAAGAAATATGGAAGACTAGATTGTCTCTTCTTTTATTCCTCATATAGTGCCTATATTTATAAAAGTACAATAACCTATAAGTTACATAATATATCTAACGTAATTTGTATCCACATGATTATCAACACTTATAGATACATAGACTTCTACTACAATTGATCAAAATTAAAATACATGAGTTGGCATCCACAATCTATAGAATTTATAACAGAAATATATATTTTGATGTTTTTCAACTTTTATTTTACCAATGTAAGTTAAAAAGACTTATAACACTTGTAATAAATACATTGCAAGTAATTATGTAGTGGTAAAATATGCATAAGGATAGTCATATTTACTATGGGATCTACAATGAAGGAAAAATAAATGGTCAAGAATTGAAAACAAAAATAAGTTTAATAATTGAAATTATTAAAGTAAGTATTTGTAGTTTAATGTCACTATTGAACTATTTAGAAAATAACATAGGTTCAATAATTGTATAAGTTATTTAATGAAGAAAAATTAGATAATATTTTTGGTGTTTAGTGCCAATAAAAGAATTCAGGTAAATATTTTCAACTTAACCAAACAGACTCACAAGGGAAAAATAAAATTTTGGTCCCTAATATTTGGTAGGGGAACCAAACTAGTTTTGAAAATTCACTAAAAATAAATTTAGCCCCTAATGTTTCAAATTTGGCCAAAAAATGACAACTAATGGAAGTTCAAAGGTGACTAATAGTCAAAATCAAATTGTTGTTAGTCAATAGATTTTGACTTTGCATTTTTTGTCCTTAATGTTTGGATTTTAGATGGGGAGAATTGAAGTTTTGGTCCCATACTATGACTAGTTCTCAAAACTGTCCCCAATCTATGTGAAATTACGATTTTGGTCCCCAAATTATCTCTTATACACAAAAATAGGACAAATGACGGAAAAAAGTCCAAAACTCAAATAGTTGCACATGACTATTAAACCCAAAAAGGTTTTGTCAATATTATTAATGCATTGTATGCAAAATTAGTCTCCAATCTTTATGGATTTTAACTAAATAGATCCCTATTTTGAGATGGTTTACCAGATTATAAATGACTTAAACAAACGTCACTTAATCCATATATAAACATTAAAACAACAATATTTTTAATATCAATGCCTTTGGGTTCATTTTTTGAGTATTATTAATGTTATAAATATTATTTTTTAAAAATGAAAAAGAGAAGGAACATAAAAAAAGGTCAATGAGTATATAATAGATTAGTACATTGGATATCAATTAATGTGTATAAGAGCTATTTTCCAATAGGATATTGGTGCGCAATAATTCCACACTTAATTTACAAATCATATTCATTGAATCCCCTACATTTTGTATTAGAAATAAAGTTTCAATTGCTGCCACCCCCAACCACAATGAATTACAGTTATAGGATCACATAAAGGTCAAAACCTTAAAATTTTTATACAAGTACTTAAAATAAAGGAGAATTAATAATTTTTTATCATAAAAAATAACGTAAAACAAAGAAATTAAAACTTATAGTAGAGGGAAAATGTTAAAAAAAAAAAAGAGAGAAATTCAAGAGTTGTAATACTGTATGAAACTATTGAGAGGTTTTTAGGAATCCTTAATATTGGGCAAACGGGTCAAAAATGCCTCATTTATCATAAAACCTATTTTGGGTGGTCAATTGTGGTACAAATACCGTCTGGTTTGTTTTCTACGTATTATTAATTATTGAATTGTATTAAAACATTGTTGTAATGTTTAATATATGGATTGACTGCCATTTGTTTAAGTTG
Source organism: Cinchona pubescens (assembly GCA_025175665.1). Lineage (NCBI taxonomy): Eukaryota > Viridiplantae > Streptophyta > Magnoliopsida > Gentianales > Rubiaceae > Cinchona > Cinchona pubescens. The sequence goes on along the minus strand of JANKKI010000542.1, from coordinate 346,901 downwards.
TATATAATTTTTTAAACTATCTGGAATAAAAACACTTAAGTTTGGCTAAAATAGATAATTATTAGTAATTTATCATCAAATAAATTTATTATAAAACTAATTAAATGTTCCTTTTAGAGTTACAGTCATGTGTATAAGAGATGACAATTACCATTAAAGCAATTAAGTCTTTTCTAACATTTGTCCTATTTTCACGCATAATTGGTAGTTTTGGAAAATTGGTCCCTATTTTGAATAGATTGAGCAGTAGTTTTGAGCACTACCCATAGTTTGGTTACCAATACACATATTCTCCATTTTAAATTAATGCAATCCCCTAATTTTCGAATAATGAGATTTAAGATTTTAGGTGAAATCATTTGAAACTTAAACTAAATATTTAATTGTGTATAAGAGGAGCTACTTAGTGGCATGAAAATATAAATACAAAAAGAAATGATAAATATGAAAATGAACATTTAATTATTTTTTCTATAGTTTTGTTTGTTAGGTTTTTTAGTACACACCTGATATATATTTAATTTAATTCTGAACTCATTTCATCACAAAATCCTAACCATATTTTTTAAAAAAATTAAAGGATCATATTAATACAAAATCCAAACATTTGACTAACGACAATTTGATTTTGACTACTAGTCTCTATTGAATATCTGTTAGTTGTCATTTTTTGGCCAAAATTGAAAATAGGGACTAAATTTGATCAATTTTAGTAGAAGTTTAGGTACAAGTCTCTTATAGTAATTACTTACTGTAGATTGCATTTTTCCTATAATACAAATATAACTATAGATACTATCTAGATTTGGAGAATATAAACTCTAGAGGAGCTAAATATTTATAGTTAGTAAGGGAAATATGGGAAAAATATAATGTGTATTACCCAATGTTTGTTTATTAGATAAACTAGTCTCCGAAAGTTTACTAAAAATAAATTTGGTCTCTAATGTTTTCAATTTTGGCTAAAATTGGACTATTAACAAAAATTCAAAAGTGATTAATAGTCAAGATCAAATTGCCATTATTTAAACATTTTGACTTATATTTTTAGTCTCCAACATTTGGATTTAAAATTAACATTTTTACCATATTTAGTTTAATTAAACTTTCAGTTAGTTTTATCCTAAAACGAATCTATTATTAAATTATTTATATGTTAGATTTATACTAAAAATCTGAATTAACTAAAATATGGAAAAACTAATTAAATGCTCGTTTTCATATTTTTATTTTCCTTTTTATTTATATTTTCGTGCTATTAGGTATCTCACATGTTTCTTCTCCTTAACATATTTAGAATCAGACTCTTTTATTTGTTCAATCTCATTCTCCCAATTTTAGTATAACATTTATATATTTGTTGTTTTGCATTATATATGTGTAGCCAATTGATTGTGTATTCTAGCATCCTATACACTTTCATTTATTATGGTAATTAAATAATTGATTGAATATTCTATTAGAATGTAAGAGATGCATACTACATAAATTCAATGGATCACAAATAAAATGTGTATAAGATTTATAAATGAACTCCAAATAAAATCAATTTTGCTAAACTTGTTTATATTTTTTATCAGAATTATACATACCCATATACATTAAAAGATAAGGGAATATGGAATTTTGATTGAAAAACTTTGGAAAAGGAATCATTTTAGTCCTCATTTTCAATCAATTAATTCCACATTGCCTAATGTTTCAAATTTTGGTCAAAAAGAACAATTAACTGAAATTTACTAGTGACTAACGATCAAAAAAATTACAATTAGTCAAACTTTAGTCTTTGTATTTTTGGTCCCGATGTTTGGATTTTGGATTAATATGATCCTCTAACTAATTTGAAAGTTAAGTATATGCCAAAGATTTACTCAAATTCCAAATAAACAATAATGTGGAATTATTTTGATTGTATATACCACCAAATAGATGAAAATATAATATAATAAATTTATTTGATGATAAATTACTTGCAATTATTATTATTGCCAAACTTAAGTGTTTTTCTTCCTTTTTTTTTCAAAATTTCCTATAAAAATTTCGTAAACACTTCACATCGATATAACTACTTTTACCTAAGGGTGTCTTATTTATTAATTTAGTTCCAATTGATTAAAATACACATACAACAAATTTAAAAAATTATTAGAAAAATAGAAGAAATTCTATTTGTAATAATGTAACTTTAATTATAACTACTATTACATAAATTCTTACATGACAAGTAGACGCATATTTAAAATGGTTATACCTAGGGTTCGTATTTTAATAACTAGTAAAGGTAAGTTTCAAATAGTCTTACCAATGAAGTGCTTTTTAGGAATATTTTAAAAATATATATATTTTGTATTTTATACTCTTTCCATCGTATTAAAATTATAACATTCCAATAATAAAATTTTTAGGGTATTCCTTTAATTTTACATGTAGATGTACATTGATAATTCTCATATCTAAATCAAACAAGGTTAGAAAAATTAATTTCATTTGGCAATCAATCGATAAATCTATTGTGATGCAAAAAAAAATTATTAGATAATCGACTTAATCTATGTAGTATATATTGCTTACGTTCTAACAGAATATTCAATTAATTATTTAATTTCCATAATAAGCGAAAATATGTTAGATACATAGTTAATTGAATTCACATAGTGCAAAATAACAAATAAAATAAATGTTGGACCGAAATTGAAAGAATGAGATTAAACAAATAAAATAGCCGATTACAAGTATGTAAAGGAGAAGAAACATGTGAGACATGTAATGGCGTGAAAATATAAATAAAAATTAACATAAAGATCTTAATGTGTATACATTTAATTAGTTTTTCATAATTTAGTTTATTAAAATTTTAATATACATCTATTTAGTTAATTCTCAGCTCATTTTTTCATAAAATTATAACACGATTATTTTGAAACTATATGGATTATATTAATCCAAAATCTAAAATTTGGGGAACTAAAATTCAAAGTCAAATGTATGACTAACGCAATTTGAATTTGACAATGAGTCACTGTTAAATTTTTGCTAATTATCCATTTTTTGCCAAAACTAGTAACATTATAGACCAAATTTATTTTTATTAAACTTTCGGCGACTAATTGGGCTCCTTTCCTAAATATTGGAAACCAAAATTACAATTTTTCCATTTTCCTTTACTAACTAATAACTATGGATACTTAACTCACTAGAGGTCATATTCTCCAATCTAGATAACATCCACGGTTATTAGTCTCGGGTTAATCCAAAATGGATGAAACCCGACACAGACCAAATTTATACAAAGTAAACTGTCGGAGCAGAGTTAACGGTTTAACCCGATACGACCCATATAACCGATTAAGATTTTTCACTATTACAATAATTACTTAATTTATCCAAATAGCACGATAACTCTTTTTTTTTTCCAACAAATTTTTTCAATACCCCATTTTGCTAAATGTACATCACTCACTTCTTACAACTTCCATCCTTATACCCCCTTAACAAATAATGTATACCATAAAGCTCTTAAAAGGGAAAATTTAGGATAAAACAATAGAAATATTAAGCTCAATAAGGGTAGGTAAATAAGTTTATGTTAAAGATGGTGAATGATATTTCTTTTCACAAGAATAAGGCTAAAATAAGGTATTTAGAAATAAATTGTTAAAATGGTTGGTTAGAAAGGCTTATTAAACAAAAAAGCACTACCCTAATTTTAAAACTAAATCAAGTCGTCTAAGAATTAGCTTCAAAAATGTAATAAAGTGAGTTTTTGGGATGCAACATAATTGAGTCTACATAAATTTTTCTAAATATCCCAAATTTACAAAAATTAAAGTATGGCTTAGTGCTCAAAAATCTTGAAAATCATGAATGAAAAGTATTAACATCGACTACTCATTCATGCATGGTTCAACTAATGATCTATTATGCAGAAAAATGAAAAAAAATATGTTAAGCAAAAACTTTCAAAAATTTCTAATTTATCCACAAAAATTTTCAAAAAATTAACAAGATCTCCGATCAAAGAAAAAGTTAAAATATTGCAGAAAAATTGAGCAAAATACACCAAACAACTAAAAAATCTGTCTAACTTCCACCCCACACTTAAAAATAAGCATTGTCCTCAATGCAAAAATAAAAGCAAAAAAAGAAAAACTTACTCCCTTAAAAGAAAACATAACAAAAATAAACGAAACACACCATAACGACAATTAACCCTAAAATGTCTAGCTAGTAAAAACAATGAAAACTAAAAATAAAATAAACAAAAGTAAGAACTCAAAAACAAACGGAATAAAATCTAAATGGACATGGGTTGCCTCCCATGCAGCGCCTTTGTTTACTGTCGTTGGCTCGACTTGATGCTCTTTCAATCAATCTAGTAATTCCCATGTGGAGGAGCCCAAGAATCTTCCGCTTCACAATTTTAAAAAATGATGAATTCAATCTCATTTCCTCTTGTAGGATCCAAACAAGTTGCTCTTCTTGCGACTTGCTAAGTTGATTTTGAGATTATCACCCTCTCCTTATCCTTCAAATATATGTATTTAAGGTGAACCAGGAAGGTGATTGTAATCCGGAATTGCTCCCTTCTACGTTTTGGTTCAGACACAAACCTTGTTAGAAAGTGGAAAAGTGTTAGGACTTTCATTACTTAAGTTTGTTGCAACAAGTCTTTGTTCTTTTCCCTCAGATGTTCCGCATGGTTAGTGTCCACCTCCTGCTTATCCGTATGTTCGTGCATTTTCTGTATTAGAGGCTTACACACATCGATTACAGAAACAAGTTTAGTATGGTCAGTTGGTTCAACATCACCATAAATGCTAAAATTAACACTTTTATCTCCAAATTCCATACCAAGAGTGCCTTTAAGAACATCTATCTTAAATGGGAAGTAGCTTATAATGGTCTTTATGTTCATAGGAGCATTGGAAGCATTTTGTTCCATTTCTAACACATAAAAATCAGTAGGAAAAATTAGACTTCCCACTTGAACTAAAATATCCTCTACAATTCCCTTAAGATAGGCTAAAGATCTATCATCCAACTGAATTACTATATCAATTTTATTCAATGGTTCGATTTTCAATGCATCATACACAGATTATGGCATTATGTTAATAGATGCATTAAATCCAATATTTATTTTCTTTGTATATTTTGCACTATTTGAATTCAATTAACTATGTATTATACATGTCTCCTTACATTTTTCAGGTAGGGATTTTTGAATAATAGATGAAACATTTCTCCCCATCTCTACCTTTCGAATTTTCTTCTCTTTTTTCTTTCTTTTATGCGAACACAATTCCTTCAAAAACTGAGCATATCAAGGTATTTGTTAATAGCATTTAATAAGGGAATATTTACCTCGCACTTACGAAAAGTCTTGTATAGCTCTTTGTTGGGATCCTCTTGCGAAAACTCCTTCAATGCCTCGGGTGGGGGTTCGGGCTTATCTTCGGTCCATACATGAACACTTTTATCTTCACTGTCCACGCTTTTCTTCTCACATGATTCAACCTTTTTTTCGACTGTGGTCTTCTTCTTCTCGGCCTCCATATGTCCAGGAACTATTTTCTGCTGCACATCAACCTCTGTACCACTCCTCAACGTTGATTATGCTCACATTCTCCTTGGGGTTAATGATAGTTTGAGACGGCAACTTTCCTGAGCTCTGAGCTTCCAACCTGTTAATTATGGTAGCCATTTGAAGATCTGGTGCTGTAATTGCTGAATACAGCTAGATGTGAATTAAGAGACAGACAATTAAAATATCCAGCCGTTCCTCTAAAGACTTACTAGATTGATTATCCAAATTGGCTTGTTGTCTCTGAGTGAATGGCAGCTGTATGGTTGGAAGGTCTTCCGATTTTGTTGAGGCTGATTTTGGACTTGGTTTCCGTATCTCAAGTTAGGATGATCCCACCATCTAGGATTGTAAGTGTTCGAGTAGGGATCATAACTTTGTTGTGGCTGCCCTGGGAATCCTCCGACTGCATTTACTTGCTCTTGCCCTTCATCTTGTAATGTGGGACACATATCTGTTGAGTGTCCCTCATTTGAGCAAATACCATATGGTTGTACAGTCAGTGCGGTACCTGAAGCCAACTGTCTAACAAAAGAGGTTAAACTAGCCATTTGTTGTTCTAATGAAGAAACATTTACAACTCATTTACACGGTTCAGAGGTTGATCGCGTCATGTCCCAAACTTTTGAGAGCGAGCTGCCATATTCGATATAAGCTCTCGAGCAGCGTCAATGGTCAGATTGTCAAACGCCCATCCACTTGCGGCGTCGACCATGTTCCTTTCATTAGGCAACAACCCTTCATAAAAATATTGAATTAGTAAGGAGTCACTTATCTGATGGTGCGGACAACTTGCACACAGTTTCTTGAAGCGCTCCCAATACTTGTACAAAGATTCTTCATTGAACTGCCTTATTCCACAAATTTCTTTGCGAATATTTACAGTTCAAGAAGTTAGAAAGTATACAGCCAAGAATAGTCTAAATATCTGCTCCCAAGTTGTGACTACCGGAAGGCAAATCGAATAGCCAATCCTTTGCTTCATCCTTGAGTGAAAATGGAAATGCTTTCAACTTAATATGCTCCTCTGATACCCCGGTGGCTCTCATACTTGTGCAAACCACATAGAGCTCCTTGAGATGCTTGTTTTAGGATCTTCACTTGGCAATCCATGAAAAGAAGGTAATAAATGGATCAGTCCAGTTTTACATTCAAATCAAGGGAATTATCTTCATACCATCAAAGTTGTTGACATGCTCCTCCACATCCCTAATACACATCTAGATGTGTATAAGAATTTTTATAACACAACAAGACTGATGGTATTTAGAGCTTTAAAACTAATCAAATATTTTGAATTATACATTGGAAACAAAAGTTTTAGCCATGAAATGTTTCAAATGGTGCCTTTTGGAATTTTTCTTTCCATTAGTGGTCGAATTCTTGAGCAGACTCAAGGTTTGTGTCTGAACCAAAACTTAGAATTGAAAAGAAATAATAAATGGTGTCTTCTGGTTTGTTTCTAATAGTAGCTTATAAAATCGGAAAAATTCTATAGTCGCATTTAGGGTATCATACCATTGTACTTTAAAACTTATACTTTATAAGCACTCAAATCATATGGTGTTATACTGTACAATAATTCAAAATACAAAGGTATGGTACCCTAACGGAACCATAGAATTTTCTTATAAAATCGGTTTGAAACTTGTTTAGAAATTGTTTAACATGTGACTAAAGAGTTAAAAATCTAATTTAAAATGTTTAATAAAACTTCTTTTGTGATGAATTAATATAAATTCAAATAAAAAGATAGTACCACTTTAACTTAATATTGTTGAAAGTTCTTGAACATTCATCTAAAAGAGTACAAATTAATTTTCTAGAGCTGTCAATCAAGTGAGATAACTTTTGGTGGTGTGTTTGGTGAATCTATAAATATGAGATTATCAAAGGCACAAAATACAACAATACAATAATCAAATTTTAGTTTTTCTTCTTCTTAGCTCATACTTTTGTACTTGAGTTTTAAGGGAAGAACACTAGTATTATTAAGTATTCTTCAAGTGGCTTTAGTGAATTCTGAAAATCTTATTTGCCTGAATCCTTCAAGAAGTATTTAATAATGGGACAAATAGCACTTTAAAAATAGAGATTACTCGCATCAAAATCTTAAAACTGTTCTTCAATTTAGGGTTTGTCATGAATATTCCCCAACATTATGCACTATTTGGTAAATTTTAATTTTACTGGAAAGTCTCTTGAAATATTCTTTTCATAAATGCCTAGCAAATAATATTTACACACCCCTAATAATCTCTCACACACTTCTGTCTTATTTTATCAATAGAAAGATTAAGGAGGTGTTTGGTTTATGGGTATGAGAGGGGGAATGGGAATCAAAGTTAATGATACCCATAGATGGTGTTTGGTTGAACACTATGAGAATCATTCTATGGGAATGAAAGTGTTAGAAAATACCCACTTTCATTCCCCACTTGTGACATGGGTTTCAAGTTGAGTAACTTATTAATACAATGAAACCCATTCCTGTGTTAAACCAAACAAGTAAGGGGGAATGATATAAACCCATACCAATAGTGAGGTTTATGATTCCCATTCCGATTCCGATTCCCGAATGTGAACCAAACACCTCCTAAAAAACCACAACATTATTTTTATATCTGAAGTACCCTTGTTCTATGGACCCCATACACCCATTACACCTCCATTACGTATTTTAAGTCTTCCAATTTTTCTCCTTTCTTCCCCTCCTTCTTCTCTGTACCGATTAAGTTCCCCACCTTGTTCCATAAAGTAACTGTTAAACTTAAAAACCTTAAAAAGTTTGATGATTATGTATATTTCACAATGATGGTAAAAACAGTCAAGATTTTGAATAGTGGTCATGTTAAGAAAATTTTGAATAACCAATCCTTGAATCTTCATTTATCAATATGTCTAATAAGTTTCCTCACTCTATTCTAGATTTTTGTTCTTACCTGTTAAGGAACTGAATTTCGTGAATTTAGTAGGTGGGGTATAGAATTAGAATTTCTTAACAGTATTGCTTTCAAAAATAGTACATCGGCTATATACTATAGGTTTGTTGTTAAACTTTGAGGGTTAGCGATAGATTAATAAGGGTGATTTTCAATATAGCTATCACATTCATGATTTTATATGAGATTCATAAGTATTGAAATGAAACTATTATAGGGTCGACCTTGGAACAAGGGTAATTTAGGCATAGAAAAATATAATCTTACGCATGGAGTAGTTTTTAGTTTTTTTATTTGACAAAAAAAAAAAAAAAGATAGGGGAATTCTACAGTTCCGTTGAGGGAATCATTCCATTGGCTTTAAGGATTGTACAGTTTTTAAATCACATAGTATTGTACTATATAAGCTCTTAAAGTACAAGGGGATGGTTCCCTAAAATGGATTGTAGAATTTTCCAAAAAGATAATAGTGTGTAAGAGATTTTTAATGGTGTGTAAATATGATTTGCCTAAATTTATTATAGTATCACTTTAGATGCATAATTATTTATGGACACAATTTCAATTTAATCCTTGTATTTTCTTTTGGTTGAAAAATAGTAGATGAAATCTCTTAAACAAATTAACTGGATAAGAGACAGTTAAATGACCTCTAATATCTAGAGAAAATGAAAAAAAAAAAAAATGAAAGAATCGCGCTGTACAGGTGGCTGAGTAATTCAGTCAAAGGTATTTTAGCTTGACTAGCATTAGCTAGAAAGTCTACTAAAGAATTTCCTTCCACATAGGAATATTAGTAAGTTGATCTGAATTTGGTAGGAGTAAGTCTTGCAATCAGTTATCAAAGTCCAAACTGACATGAAGGCCGGAGGTTCAAACTTGCATGTTGCTAGGAATGTTAGAATTATCTTTTTTGAGTCCTTTTTCCTTGGTAATTTGGACTCCATACCTGACGTTCTTATCCCTTTTTTTTAACCCACATCTCCCATACTTCTCAGAGACTCGAATCCGTAACTAATGAATCATAAAAAAAAAAAAGTCTTAGTCACTTAAAGTGTACTTCGTTGTCGCCGAATGTTCTTAACTTTGCAACCACACTTGTAAAGGTATAAATGTTTCTATAGCAACAAGAGATGTGATACCCAACCCTCCTCAGACACGGGTGTAAATAAATATAAATTAGTCAAATACTCTAATGTTTAAATTTGTTTGATTATTTTAACGAGTTTGTAATTTTGTATAAATTTGGCATGTTTATCTTCCAAATCAAACGAAAAAGTATAAGAGATCGAGTTGAATTAGAATGCTGCTAATCGAGTAACTTTGTGGTTTTTCATATATGTTTACATGCTAACTTAGATCGTATAAGAATTGAACAATTAATTTTATTCAAATTTAGTTTGATTATTAATAACTCAAACTCAAATAATCTCTTACCAAGTCGAGTTTAATTCGAGTCCTAATTATTTGCTTTTTCAACCCTATCCTCAAAAGAACAAATAAATATTGAGAGAACAACATTATCCCCACCTAATCATCTTATTTAGAGAATTCGATTTTAGACGGTATTTGATTGAGATGGAGTCGTTATGTTCATAAGCTGATAACTGGGAGTCTTTACCTAAACCAATTATTTGATCCATCACTTATCATATGCTTATAAGAAATTCAACAAAAAAAAGGTTTTATAAATGTAAGTCTCAATGATGATAGGTTTGAAAATGGACTTTTATTGAATTATCATATGATGATGCTAAATATTAACCCTATATCATTGTACTATTTGTCAAACTTATTAAAGGTATATATAAGAAGGTATAATTACATACATTAATGCTATGTTAGTCATAACTCATGTAAAATTTAATAAGGGGTTACCCCAAAGAATTGATAATCCTATGCCATATAATAATACACAAATCAATTTCTCTAATCTTTTTAATTTTACTACTTTTTCTCTTTACAAATTTTAATTCATCATTTAACATCGTCTAAACAACTTATAAACATCTATTTTTGTCTAAGAGACAGTTGCTTCTCGATTCTGACATGAATTCCTCAAAAGTTGATAACGATTATTCGAAGTTGAGAAAAGTTCAATCTAACCGTTGAAGTTCTTATAGACATATGTTAGCATTTTGATGAATTCAAAATAAATGTGTAAAGGAGAAAAAAAAATGTTCCTTTTTCTTTAGATGATACAAAAGCAATTCTTATGTCAATTTTATATTCTTTGCAAATACATGTCTGATCTACAGGGCATCACGTTTTTTTACTTGAAAAACACAACTAGTCGCAAAAGGAGAACTCTGCAAAGCATTTCAATTGACTTCACAAGAAGATCAAAAGATCAAATCCGAAGCTCGACCAAAGTGAGAGACACAATGCAAAAAACTCCGAGCCAAAGAAGATGGCAATTTTGACAAAGCTTTGACTTCGTAGTCACCAAATGTGTATAAGAGGAATCTACTTGAAAAATGCTTGAAATCATGACTTACCGAAGCTAAATATCAAAGAGATCCACCAAGCTTTGCAAAATGGTCGGAATGGGAATCAAGTCAACCTCAGAAGGATTATACACGATGTAGACTCAAAACAATTTATCATAACAAATGAAGAGGAGGTCAAAACGAGAAGGAGCTCATCGACATGTGAATTAAAAGTTATTAACTCGTCTGCAACATTCAAAAGCATGCAACAACCAATTCATTGGAAGGCTCTGAAGTAGAACAATTGATCAATGGGAAAATTCCCAAAGAAAAGTTGATGCAATTGAAAAATTCTAAAGTTGAGCTGCGATAACTGCTCAAGTTGCAAAAATCCAAAAATAAAACTGATGGAACTCGAAATTGAACAAGTTCAGATCTTAGAACACAATTGGATTTGTTTATCGAAAAGGATCCAAAGCGGAGAAATTTCTGAAACTGTGCTTGTTTTGAAAATTGTTCTTTTCTTATGTCGATTGAAAATGGGATATCCGACAGGGGGAACTCGCATTCAGTGAATGCGAGCTCATGGAAATAACTAACCTACTGTTGGGTTAAATTAAGAAAACTTATTATCATATCTTTGCACATTAACCCGCAAGCGGTTTAATGTATAGTCAAAAACTTATTATCATATCTTTGCACATTAACCCGCAAGCGGTTTAATGTATAACTTCATGTCAATTTGCCCTCTCAAATTTCAATTTTAGACACCTTACTATTAAAAAAATGTATCCAAATTAACTATTATTGAACTTTTGACCAAAGTATAAAAAAATGTATCCAAATTAACTAATATTGAACTTTTGACCAAAATAATGTAACATTTTACCCCTGAACCACTTTCTTGTGGTCAATAAAATAGATGAGAAGTCTTTAATTCTCATTTTGAGTGAAATTTTCTTACAATTTTGCACATTAACCCGCAAGTGGTTAATGTATAAGCAGAAATCTGACATGAATTCCTCAAAAGTTGATAACTTTTGAGGGTAAGCTAAACAATCTTTTCTCACTTATTCGTTGCATCTCTTGGAAGTTATCAACTAACGATTTCATACGCAAAGAAATAATTAACCTACTGCTGGGTTAAATTAAGAAAACTTAATATCATTTTGCATGTTCATATTATCCATCTTTTAACTTTTCTTTTCTCATTTTGCATGTTCATTTTATCATTGTTGGAATTGGTTTGAACGTTGAAGCCATTGTATGATAGTGACTTTTATGTTAGTTTTTTGGATGTAGAGTTTAAGCTTTTTTGATGATGTGTTTCTTGCTTCCTAATGCTTCTGTTCTTTGTGAGACGGGTTTAAAATAAGTATGAACTGAAATGTGAACCTTGATGTTGATATTTTATTGACCACAAGAAAGTGGTTCAGCGGTAAAATGTTACATTACTTTGGTGAAAAGATCAATAATAGTTAATTTGGATACATTCTTTTAATAGTAAAGTACCTAAATTTGAAATTTGAGTGGGCAAATTGACATGAAGTTATACATTGTATTTTTTACTATACATTAAACCGCTTGCGGGTTAATGTGCAAAGATATAATAATAAGTTTTCTTAATTTAACCCAAATTCACTATTATACAATCTAGTGCTTATACAATCTAGATGTGTATAAGAGACAGAGCTGGGTTAATGTGCAAAATTGTAAGAAAATTTCAGTTAAAATGAGAATTAAAGACTTCTCATCTATTTTATTGACCACAAGAAAGTGGTTCAGGGGTAAAATGTTACATTACTTTGGTCAAAATGTCAATAATAGTTAATTTGGATACATTCTTTTAATAGTAAAGTGCCTAAATTTGAAATTTGAGGGGGCAAATTGACATGAAGTTATACATTTATTTTTTACTATACAATAAACCGCTTGCGGGTTAATGTGCAAAGATATGATAATAAGTTTTTGATTATACATTAAACCGCTTGCGGGTTGATGTGCAAAGATATGATAATAAGTTTTTTTAATTTAACCCAACACTAGGTTAATTATTTCCACGAGCTCGCATTCAGTAAATGCGAGCTCACTGAACTCGCATTCGCTGAATGCGAGTTTCCCCCTGTCGGATATCCCATTTCCAATCGATGTAAAAAAAGAACAATTTTCAAAGCAAGCACAATTTCAAAAATTTCTCTCCAACCGCAGCGTTGTTGCCATGGTGGATTCCTCAAAAATTTAGGATTATCTGAGCTTTTCTAAATTTGAAGGTCCTAGTCGACAATAGGGTGTCAATGGATCGGGTTATCAGGTCATCTTGTCGTGTCTTGTGACCCATTCTTATCGGATCGTGTTTGTATCGTGTCATGTGGGTCCATTTCTTATCGTGTCATGTTCATGTTTGATCCATTCGGAATTGTGTCATATTCGTATCAGACCCATTTACTATTGACAGAGAGTATCAGCCTATTTGACACATAACATAACTTGGATCCATTTGAATTAAAATTTCAAATTTTAATTATTCAATAACTTCAATAATTATTAAGATTAACCTTGTTATCATAATAATTTAAAACATATAATTAAAATTATTGAATTTTTTTGGATAATATTTAAAATAATTATTATGTTTTATTTAATAATCTAATATTAAATCTATTATTCACAATTTTAAAATATACAATATTAAATTATAATAATTAAAAAAAAACTTCATCAAAATCTGCTCATATAACAACTTAACGGGTTATCGTGTCAACCCATAAGTTGACCCAACCCACCCATTTAATTTCGTGCCATACACTAGTTGATTCTATATGACTTGATAAATTTTGAATCGTGTTATAACCTATTAATTTCGTGTCATGTTCATAAGTCGTGTCAAAAATTACCGATCCTAATCGACAAGCACCAAGCGAAGCCGCACGAGTCTGAGCAAAAGCATACAGCTCGGAGCAGTATTCAAGAAAATATATTGGTGCCCGAGGCAAGAGGATAATTTTGACTTTACTGTCAAAGAAAACTCCAAAGTGGTCAAAAGATTGAATCCAAGGCTGAATTAAAGTCGAAGCTTTTGACAAAAAAGCTTATTGACAATTGAAGCCGAAGCTTAACTGATAAGCTTATTGACAAATCTAGTTGAGAAAGATCTTTGCAAATCATTTCTCCTAAGAGACAGTCCATCATATTGATGGGGATTAATCAGTTGACTAAGCCAACGAACTCTTTTATGAGCTAACATTGCGGGTCAGCCAAGGTTCATAGAGACACTTACCATTCGCAAAAAATTTTAAAAAACAATAATAAAATAAAAAATAAAGAAATGAGTGCGATGAGAGCTTAGACCTAGTGATCCCCCTCAATATGATGAGCTACTCTGACCCGTCAATGTGTTAAAGAGATTCGGATCAGGTTTGAAACAAAAAAAAAAATTTCTAAGTAGTTCATGATTAATGTTTATTTTAAATTCTAAGTGGTTCATGATTTTGAATATTGTATATAAGAAAATCTTTTTTCCTTATTCGATGTAGGGACCTATCATCACATTTTTTTAACATTTCGAGCCCTAAACTCCAAGGCTCGCCCTATAATTTTTTAACATAAATGACTACACAAAAATATTTAAACTAAATTATTAGTAGACTCTATGACTATGAATATTATATACAAAACAATGTCTTTTCTCCACATGTGGAAGCAGCTCGTCATAGTACTAGTATATTTCTTAGTAAATTTAAATAACCGCATTCTAAGACGATGTTTTATTACTTCTAATAAGTATTATGATTGAAAATTGAGAAGCTATTAATTATTCATTGGAGGCGAAAGTAACAAGTAGATAAAACCATACTTCATGATTAACAGATTGAGGATTGAGGTAAATGTTTTTTTTTAAGGTAAGTGGCTCTTATCCCCACACGATTTCTAAAAATGCGTTTAAGAATATTATCATCGACTTGGATGTGATGTGCCAAGTCGGCAAAAGGCTTTTTGTCATTAAAGCCATGGTTGCAGTTAATCCTATAGTATAAAAGGACAGCACAAAGTAATTGTTAAGAAATTGGAGAAATGGAAACAAAAAGTTATTACGAATAAAGTTGTAAATTACATTCGCTCTCATACTCCTAAACTATGTAAACTAATATGGCATTGCACTTTACATTTGTATAAGTGTCATTAGTAACTATGTTATCCATGAACTGCATAACTATCTTGTTGTGACTGCCTATAAACGACAAATATCTATTCCATGGGATGCTCAGCTTTGTTAGTCCATCTCCATAGCCCCGAGAAACTATCCTCACATCACGCAAGAGTACCTTAAAATGGTTCAGATAATGAGACTTTATAAGCAGCTCATTCCTGCTCCAGTACTGGTCCTGATCCATATCGTAGGGCCTCTGAAACACCTCATCAAAATTGGGCAAGTCTATTTCACTGGACTCTTAGTCCAAAACAACGTAGATGCCAATAAGCGTATTAAGAGCATCACCTTCCTGTTGCCCAAGATGAATCTGGAAAAATTTCCCATCATATTGTACGACCATAGCTTAATCAAATGATCATGGTGATCATGGCGATCATTAGATCCCTGACCCAAAGAAGGAATGGGCACATAAGTCTTCCAGGGCTCAAATACATTGGGTTTCTGTTGGTTATTATCAATACTCATCGCCTCATCAAATACCCCGCAATCATGGATACTTGACCTCTGTAAACAACGAACGGCCTTACACCTGAACAACAGGTTCTGGCCGGGGAGGGCAAGACTGACCACCCAGGGACAAGCGTTGCCTCACCGGAGTTCGAAAAGGAGTGCCCGGAGCATAACTCTTCCTGCCAAAAAAAAGAGCCGAATCTAATCCTACTAGAGTCTATAGCCCAAAAACCCTAAATCTACAGGTACCTGGCCAAAAGTTGAAATGCTATTTATAGATTCCCCACCTCAACACCCAATTTTTACAATTTATACTTTGACCTACTCCCTCCGTCCCTCCCACATACAGTACGCAATTTAATTGCACCTTCAGTCCTTCCTCTCATAAACAGTACCCACGTACTCTTATACAAAAAAGTATGAAATGACCAACAACCCAGAAGCTTCCTCAATACGCTTCCTACTGTAACCAGTACAATGTGCGGCCATCTTTCCCGGACGGACGCTACGTCAGCAATCCAGATTAATCCAACGGGTGAGATATTCCTTTTAGAAAGATTTCATCCCATCAAATGGGCCCCACACGGACTCTACTATGTAAATGACCTGCGTATACCCTTCAACCTACTTTCTCTCCAACCAATCACCAGCTGACACGTGGAAGGGGAAGAGGCCTTAGTAATATTATAGACCTCTTATGCAATTAAATACTATTAGTTCTTTATATAAGGATTATAGGCTGTCTCTTATACACATCTAGATGTGTATAAGAATCAATGACGTCAATATGACATGAACACGATGGATAGAATTACACCAGAGCAAGCTAAAATCTATATAAAGAACTAATTCTTCCCATACCCGTTGCTCATATTCCTCACTGCAACCTTCAGTATGTGTATTGATAGAATTAATAAATGTAGATGACTATAAAACCGTAATAATTACACGACCCGGGCTCAATGCCCAAAAAATTAGGTTGGCCATGCCTTTTATGGCCTCTTTGAGGCCACTGGTGGGCAAATCAACAAAAATAGATACTTATATTCTCATTTACACCCCCAATGCCCAATTAACATCACAGATACTTTACGTGTAACTATATACGATAATAGTTACGGACTAGGCTCAATGGAACAGATAGCCGGCAGGCAGAATTTGCTTTTCTAGTGACATATCCTGTAAAAATGACTTACTATGGCACATCTTATGCCTCTACCAAAAAGGCAATTTGTCCCTGGGTAGCAACACATCAATTAGAGCACAGCAACCTGAAGTCCAATTCTATAAATAGCAAAATCAGGGCATACGTTAAATTTGCAATGAGCGAATTCCCCGAATCTGATAAACTGCAAATGCCAAGTGTGCGCATTAAGTCTGACAAATTCACACCCGACTAGGTAAACGCTTGACACTACAGACCAACAATCCCAGAAAAGGGCTCTATGCAGGTCCTTTTCCAGTACCTATACAACCCGAAACACAACTAACATACTTATTGCCGATCCAAGACATGCTGCCTCAGAGATTACAGGTCCACATCATCTATCTGGATAAAGATTCTTACTAGACAACTTGCAAACCAAGAAGGTGAAAGACTGCAACCCTGGGCCTTCCATAAGCAACGTGCTAGGCTCCCATAACTCAGGCCAACATATATAGTTACTCCTAGATCAAATGGGCCAGCTTATAGGCTCTGTTGTAAATGCTGTAAAGGCTGAGTGCTTAAAATCGGCAACTTCAAAACCCAAATGCTAATTAATATTTACAACTTTATTCGTGATAACTTTTTGTTTCCAATTCTGCAATTTCTTAACAATTACACTACGCTATCCTTTTTCACTATAGGATTAACTACAACCATTCTTTAATGACAAAAAGCCTTATGCCGACTTGGCACTTCGCATCCAAGTCAATGATAATATTTTATTCTAGTATTTATGATAAACTGTAAATTACATTTGCTATCACACTCCCAAACTATGTAAACTAATATGGCATTGTGCTTTACATTTGTATAAAGTCCATTAGTAACTATATTATCCTTGAACTGCGTAACTATCTTGTTACGATTGACACTAAACGATAAATATCTACTCTGCGGGACACTCACCTTCGTCAGTCCCTCTCCATAGCGCCTGAGAAACTATCCTCACATCACGCAAGAGTGCCTTAAAATGGCTCAGATAATGAGATTTTATAAGCAACCCATTCCTGCTCCAGTACTGGTCCAGATCCGTATTGTAGGGATCTGAAACACCTCATCAAAATTGGGAAACTCTATTTCACAGGGCTCTCGGTCCAAAACAACGTAGATACTAATAAGCCCATTAAGAGCATCACCTTCCTGTTGCCCAGAATCAATTTGGAAATTCCCTATCATATTATATGATCACAGCTTAATCAAATGACCATGGCAGTCATTAGATCCCTAACCCAAAGAAGGCATGTGTACATAAGTCTTCCACGGCTCAGATATATTGGGTTTCTGTTGGTCCCTATCAGTAACCATCGCCTCATCAAATTTCCCGCAATCAGGCATACTTGACCTCTGTGAACAACAAACAGCCTTACACCTGAACAATGGCCACGGAGAACCAGAGCGACCACCCAGGGACAAGAGTCCCCTCACCAGAGTCCAAAAAAGTGGAGTGTCTGGAGCATAACTCTTCCCGCCAAAAGAAGAACCAGATCTAATCCTACTAGAGTTTATCGCCCAAAAATCCCAGATCTACAGGTACTCGGCCCAAAAGCTGAAATGTTACTTATAGATGCACCACCCCAGCATCCAACTTTTATAATTTATATTTTGACCTAATCTCTTCGTCCCTCCCACATACAGTACCCAATTTAATTACACCTTCAGTCTTTCATCTCATAAACAGTACCCAAGTGCTCTGACACAAAAAAGTGTGAAATGACCGACAACCCAGAAACATCCTCAGTACGCTTTCTACTACAACCAGTACAATGTGGGGACATCTTTCCTAGATAGACATCATCTTGGTAACCTAGATTAATCCAACGGTTGAGATATCTTTTTTAAAAAGATTCCCATCCCAACACATGGATCCTACAAGAACTCTACTATGCAAATAAACTGTGGTACCCTTCAACCTAATTTTTCTCCAGCCAATCACCAGCTGACACGTGGCAGGATATAATAGAGGCTTTAGTAATATTATAAGCCCCTTAATGCAATTATAAAACTACTCCCTTCTTCCTTATTTGGTAGAGGCATAAGATGTGCCGTAGTAAGTCATTTCTACGGGAGCCTAGTATCGTATACAGTTACACGTACAGTACCTGTGGTATTAATTGGGCATTGGGGATGTAAATGAGAATGCAAGTATCTATTTTTATTGATTGACCAACCAGTGGCCTTATAGAGGCCACAAAAGGCATGGCCAGCCTGATTTTTTGGGCTTCAAATTGAGCTTGAGTCTAAATTATTCCAATTTTATAGTCATATGCATTTATTAATTAATTATCAGCTTCCATACTGAAGGTTGCAGTGAGGAATACAAGCAATGGATATGGGAGGAATTAGTCCTTTATATAGACTTTAGGTTGCTCTATCGTAATAGTATCCATCTTGTGACGTTATGTTGATGTCAACACCTCTCTTGGAGGGAGCCCTCCCCAACTTTACCCCTACATAAGAAGTGAGGGAGGAAGTAGTTTTTTAATTGCATGAAGGGGCCTATAATATTACTAAGGCCCCTTCCCCCACCACGTGTCAGCTGGTGATTGGCTAGAAAAAAGGAGGTTGAAGGGTATCGTAGGTCATTTGCACAGTAGAGTCTGTGCAGGGCTCATGTGTTGTGATGGAAATCTTTTTAAAAAAGATATCTCAACCGTTGAATTAATTTGAGTTGCTAAAAAGGCGTCCATCCGGGAAAGATGGCCTCGCATTGTACTGGTTATAGTAGGAAGCATATTGAGGAAGGTTCTCTAGATTGTCAGTCATTTCACACTTTTTTGTGTCAGAGCACGTGGGTACTGTTTATGAGAGGAAGGACTGAAGGTGCAATTAAATTGGATACTGTACGTGGGAGGGATGGGGAAAGTAGGTCAAAGTATAAATTGTAAAAGTTGGGTGTTGAGGTGGCACATCTATAAAAAAATAGCATTTCAGCTTTTGGGCCGAGTACCTGTAGATCTGGGGTTTTTGGGCTAGTGGTCTCTATATAGGATTAGATCTGGCTCTTCTTTTAGCAAGAAGAGTTAGGCTTCAGACACTCCTTTCGAAATCCGGTGAGGCGACGCTTGTGCCTGGATGGTCCCTTTGGCCCTCCCCGATCATTTTTCAGGCGTAAGGCCGTTCATCGGTCACAGAGGTCATGTATGCCTGATTGCGGGATATTTGATGTGGTGATAGGTACTGATAGGGACCAACAAAAACCCAATGTATCTGAGCCGTGAAAGACTTATGTACACATGCCTTCTTTGGGCCAGGGATCTAATGACTGCCATGGTCATTTGATTAACCTGTGGTCGTACAATATGATGGGTAATTTCCAATTTGATTATGGGCAACAGGAAAGTGATGCTCTTATTGGGCTTATCGGCATCTAGATTGTTTTGGACCGAGAGCCCTATGAAATGGAGTTGACCAATTTTGATGAGGTGTTTCAGAGCCCTACGAACGGATTTAGACCAATACTGGAGGAGGAATGGCTGCTTATAAAATACTCATTATCTGAGCCATTTTAGGGCACTCTTGCGTGATGTGAGGATAGTTTCTCGGGGCTATGGAGAGGGACTGACAAAGGTGAGCGTCCCATGGAGTAGATATTTTTAGTTTAGTGGCAATCATAACAAGATAGTTACATAGTTCAAGGATAACATAGTTACTAATAGACCTTAGACAAATGTAAATCGCAATGCCATATTAGTTAACATAGTTTGGAAGTGTGATAGCGAATGTAAATTACAATTTATCATAAATACTAGAATGAAATAATATGATTGACTTGGATGTGATGTGCCAAGTCGACATAAGACTTTTTTTTTTGCGTGTGTGTGTGTATATTTATATATATGAACGTCTTATTATATGAACTGTATTGTAGGGCTGTCAATCACGTCGTGTCAGGTTTAATTCATTTAACTCATTTAGATTTCACTAGACATTTTGTACAATTATAATTAAATATAAATTTATATAATTACAAAATTAATACAAGAAATAACAGCTAAATAAACTTTTTATTCATCTTTTTTTCATTCTTTATAACTTCTAACGTGATAATAGTGTGTTAACAACTAATAAAGCACATTTACTATTTATTATGTGATGTTTGGGCTAATTTCGAATATAACTCCTATACCTAGTGGCTAAATAAATTATTCTTGAATGGAAGAGTGAAAATATGACTATTCAATCAATTAAGTGATATCTAGCTTAGTGATACTAATAGTTATTCTAGAAATGGACTATTATTGGGCAAGTGATAGTCACACAGATATTTAATTGCTTATTTTTATATAAAATAGTTGGATGACCAACTTGTCTACTGCTATCTCATGGCTAATCTAACCAATGTGACATTAATAATTTCATGTATTCAAAACAAGAAAGGAAATGAACTTATTATATATAAACCACGATACTAATCCACCAATCCCCTTGATGATTAATTTCAAGTTTAAATCACAAAAATGAACAAATTATAGAACAATGCATAATGAAAATTTGGTTTAGCCAATAAGTTTTCGGGGTTACCCGGACCCACCTCCTTTATCTGCATGTCATATATATGTTGACCCTTTTACAACTCGAGTTCAATAAAGTCCAACCTTAACCTGCTAACTTCGTGCATGTTCATGTTGAGTTGTCATGTCATATCAGAATTGACACCCCTTTTGTATTGATATGGCTCTTTGTAATTATTTTTGTATACTAATTCTATTTTGTACCCCTCAATTCATACTCAATTCTTATTTTGCATTATCAATTTTATTTTAAAACTTTTTACTCCCAATTCTCAAATTCATCCTATTTCAATCTAATTCTTAACACAGTCACTGAACTTAATGAAATTTTTGCTCATACAAACAAAATATTATGGCAAGATTGTTGTACATCTCCATGAATATATTGTACACACGAAAAAATCCTGTTAATTTTAGAGACGGTGTAAAAAATTAAACTGAAGTGAAATGCATTTGAGAGATGGAGATGACAAATGTCCAAAATTAAAATTGATACATGATGCAAAATAAAAGTTGGTATAAGTTGAGGGGTACAAAATGAAGTTATTCTTGATTTTGTGTGTTATATATAAATATATTTTAGGAAAAGGAAATCTAATTGCCTTTAGGTTATATAAAATATGAAAACAGATTTTGTAAGGCCGCATGATATTTGTTTGCTATGAATTTCATGAAGGGTTAATTACACTTCGGCCCTTGATCTAGGGGTAATTCAATTTTGCCATCCTAAACTGAAAAAATAGATAATTTGCCCCTGAGTTAAATCCATAATTTCTAACAGTTTCAAAAAAAAATTTACCCTTATATCTCATACACTTTACCCACTAAATTAAAAATGCTGTACACTTTGACCCTATAAGAACTAAGTACGTTAAATTAAATTTGTGAACCATTTTTATGGAGTACAAAAAGCTTAATATTTTCTCCTTTCACAACGATAATTTTCAAAAAAAAAAAAATCTTTGTTTCAGACAACTGAGAGCCTTAATTGATAGGCTTTGTATCAAAATAACTATAAAAGGAAAAACTATGGTAGAACTTTAGATTCCAAAATCATTCCATGAATTTGGAGGCCTTTCTGCAAAATTTAAAAGTTTTCTTAGCGCCTAAATTTATTTATTTATTTTTAATATTGTCAAACATGTTTTCAAATTTTGGTAATATTTGAAACCAATTTATTATATATTTTAATTTTGACAATTTTTTTACCATTTGCACACTGCTCAAAGTTGCTTTCCCATTAGATTGTTAGTGAAATTTTTAAATAAATTCCCTTCATAACAACATAATTTTTTATGTAAATCTATTAGTCTTTTTTTTTTTTAACTTTTTGGATATTATTGTCAAATTTTAATGTTTTTTCACTGGTCACACGTTTCCCAAACTGATATCTATCGTGGAATCCTCTAATAGTGATTTTCTTTAAGTTTCATGCATAAAAAAAAAAAAAAAAGCTTGTCATTTAACTTTCATGATCTTTGGACGTCCCTAAATATTTTACATTATTTTTGGCCAAATTAATATACATTGCATTTCTGGATACAATTTCGGTCAAGCATCTATCATATTTTCTTACCCTTTGAAGGTACCAATTTTCATTTATTTTGATAGTTTTCTTTTTCTTCATTTTTTATAATTGTCGCAGTACTATAAAAAATAAAATACAAAAAATATTTTTCCTCTCACGTTATTCAACCATTGAACTAATTTTTTTTCTTTTACCTAGTTGATACATTCAACATCTAGTTGTTTTAAAAGGTTAAAGTGCATATTCTTTTAGTTTTAATGGGCAACGTGTAATTTCCCCTAATTAGAGTGTTATTAATTAACACTCAAGTCTCGTTTGGATTGTAAGGATTCTTATTAAAAAAAAGTAATTTTTTTCCTAAAATTTAATTTCTATTGTTTGGTTCATTTTTAGCTTTTTGGAAAAATAAAATATTTTCTCAAAACAAGAAAAGTTATTGCACAATACCTAGATTCTAAATCCTAATATCCTGTTGGTATTCTTTTTACTTACGGGATTTTAATCCAAAAATGAGGGTAGACATTCTAACCCTCTTTATTCTCCTCCTATTCTACTGCAACTCAACAATATTATTCTATTACAACTCAACATCTACTACCCTCATATTTAATATTGTGATCTCTCTCGTTCTCCCTTATTTATCCTTCTCTCTTCTCAAATCTTAATCCACCATTGAATTTCAGTATATGGAGGCTTTCCAAATCTCAAGTTAGATTTTTTTTAACTTTTGTTATTTATCGTGTTTATAATTTTTAATCTGTAGCCCTAAATTACTGTTCTAAAAAAATGAGTATAATATGTAATCTTTTTATTACATTTATTATTTTAATAGTTATGACGAATTTTGGCTTGATTTATTTGTTGAATGATTAAAAGTTAGAAATTTTAGTAGTTTGTTTATATGTTTTAATTCATTGTTATATTGAATGAATCAAAACTAGTTCTACAGTCATATAGTCATGAATGGAGTTATTCTCTATTATAGCTATATACAATTTATATCTTCAGTCATGACAATTGAATTATTGTTGTTGTTGTTGTTGTTGTTGTTGTTCTGATTATTATTGTTATTATTATTATTATTATTTACATTTGTGAATAAATTTTTCTTAGATGACAAAATTGTTATAAATTATTCTATTAGAAACAAAAAATTAGAAAGAAAATGAAACTCCAAAAAAAAAAGAGTCGTACAATTATTAATTTGACCTTAATTTTGATTGCATTATGAAGCCAAAAAAATCATATCATACTTGTAGGGATATGTTTGACAATATAATGAAACCGTGAAATACATTCCTTGCTAACCAAATACTGGTACAGGAATTCATATAATTTTCTTGTCAAGATTCTTGGGAGTATCCGAACATAAAAAATGAATATTTTCCATGGAATAGCATTCTGAGAAATCACATTCTTTGTTAACTTTACTTTCCTACCAATCAAATGAGGATTAATAAGGTTATTTTTATCCATAAACTTAATATTTTGATGTAATTAAAAAGGTAACCTAAAGGTTGATTAGTTAAAGTGCCTAATTCAATGTGACAAAGTATAGTTACCTCATAGTTCTAGGAGGGTAAAGTGTTATACCCATTTTGTGAATGCTTTGCAAATCGAATGACATGGTGTCAATGATCTATGTATGATTAAGGGTTCTACATTGATCTTGAACTTGTCGAAAAACTATAATTTTATCTCTATGATTTATCTGGATTGACCATTGCCAGACATCTAGTTCATGTTATGAATTGTTTAGAGTCACTATACCACAGGCCTCTTGTCCATAAATTATAGAACATAGTCTTACTTGGGTCGCAAACATAGTCTCACTTGGGTCGCTTGGCCATGTAATGATAAAAGATCAAGTAATACTATAGGATCCATTGGCAACCTACCTAGTTAGTGATGATACACTAAGTTGAGAATGCAATAAGCCAATAATTAATGACAACACGAATCTAATTTTGAGCCAATACATGAATATGTGTTGGAATTATGATTTCCCTAAATGTTAGTACTTATGTATGATTTCGGAAAAAAAAAAATAGACTTAGATTATGACAAGGTTATTATTATATGCAATTTGTCCCTGCTATGTGCATGTTAGTTCAAATATGAGTGTTTCATGTTTTAGAACATCTTTAAATACAGCTCTTCTTGTTGTTATTTATAAGGGCAAATAGCTCAAGATTTTCTAAAAATTCTACCAATGAGTCTTCTATTGTTAAGATAAGTACATGTTTAAATATTTTGGAAAAATCAAAATTTTTACATATAATGAACAAAATCTAGGTTTTATATTTAAATGTATGGTTTAATATGGGTGGTTAGAGTTATGTATTGAGCGACTTGTCATTTACCCTATGTTATATGATTGTTTTTTAGGTAAAGGAATAAGATGTCTTTCAGCGAAGGAAAGTGTGGACATTGGTTGCCCCAACAGTGTAAAGGACCTGATTAAGTAAGTACCTTATTTTTTGACGGATTTGGGAAATAAAAAGTTAGAATTAAGGCCTCATTTGGTTAGAAGAAAAGTAAATCTAACCACAATTCTTATTACTCGGATGTTATTCTATAAAAAAAATTTACTTTATCATGTTTAGATACAACTAGGAATGTTGATAGGAAAATTGTGTGGATTTCGTTTTTCAATATTTGGTTCAGTATAAAGTGTTGGTTTTATACCAAAAAAAACATGTTACTCAGAGTTAACATATCAAATAAATTAAACTCAAAATACATTAAAAAGATAAACCTTACCTCTTTCTCTACAATAAAAAGGGAAAATATTTAGTACAATTTGACACCAACAATCTGCTACCAAGAAGTACAGTAGGGTTGAGTTGCATATTACAAATGAAGAAAATTCGCGCCCTTACGGATTTCTAACTCCAATGCAGAAAGTTACAGCGCGTCGCCTCTAGAATACATCAACCCAACTCAAGGTTGTTGCTTTCCTTTGATCTACACAACCAAGAGAAGCAGAAACTTCTCCACACACCCTACTTTATCCATATAGTTATAGCTGTCAAAGTCAGAAAAATTGTAATGAGATAGTAGTGAGACATGGGTAGGTAACAACCTCTATTTATAGATTAACCTTAATTAAAAGAGGATAAATAGATTTTAATGATAATTAGTTGTCCAAATTCATTAGCATTAAGGTATAATAAATAAATTTTGGTTACCAATTTAATTATTCAAATTAATTAAATAACAGTCATATTTGTATTAATAATAACCATTACACAAGTTATAAAATTCTCCAATAATGATATCAAATTGTAACCAAAAAGTTATTTGATTTTTTTATTAAAATACTTTAACAATCCTCCACTTATATTAATAAAAAATAAATACTATTATTTATGAACAAAGTGAGAACACTATACATAATAAAAGTAGTAATGTCTTGAAACCTTCACTGAATGTTCTTATAATCCCCATACTAGATCAAAGTAGCTATGTCTTGAAACTAAAACTACTTTAGAGTATGTCGAACTATGTCACACATATGATATTCAAGGTGTTAGTATAAGTTTTCTGAACCAACACATTACTGTCTTGTGCTTTATCCCATATTCATGAGTGTTCTAGAGAATTAGCCAAAACCTCATAGGAAGTAGCCCTACTTTTGCACTCATTAAGTGAGTCTATCATGGTTTAAGAATGCTCCTATGATTAAGACATCCCACCCATAAAGCTATAGAACTCATTAAGAGATGAAATCTCAACCTTCTCATCATTTTGATCACATGCATACTTTACACTGTAGGAGGGGACTTATTAAATTGATCAGAATTGTATGCTTTTTTCTCAAACCTTTCTATGATTCATTTTTCTCCAACCTAGTTCTTGGGATCTCCAATCCTTATGTAGAAGTATCCTCATAGATAGTTCCAATTTAATAAATTTTATGCGCAAGTATCATTCCCCTCGATGTATCTCATATTATTGCCTCAAGTTTGAGTTTTTTTATTTTCACAAAATTAGAATAAAAAAGATATGAAATTTTGACATTCAAGTCAAAATGTTTCAAAAAAATATCAAGATAATATAGTCACACGATATCATCTTTTTCGTGAGAATCTCCCATATAATTATAGCTACCAAATAGATTATATGTGCTTACTTTTAGTAAAGTCACATCTTCTCAATATTTTATTCTCTATTAGCCAGTAAACTATCTATTAGGAATCATTATTATAGATAACCAATAGTCTATTATTATGAGTTACTTTTTTTCATGTATCTCATTCACTTTTTGGATGGATAGTAATTTAATAACCAATTAATAACCATTTTAATAAATATCCACAATTTTCTTTTGGCAAGAAAATATGAATAATCACATATAATTGCTTTCGCAATTTTTTTGTCTAAAAAATAATGGTAGCAAATTGTAACCAAAAAGTTATTTGTATTTTTTATTAAGATACTCCAACGTAAAGTAACATGAAATGTATTTTATATTTTCATTATATTACCAAAAATATCCCTACAAAGATAATATGTGGAGGAAAATTTGTTAAACAATTTTGCATTATAATAAAAATAACTGGTTAGACTCAATTCATAGGATGATCTAGGTGTGAAAGAGGAAGAAGTGAAGAAGGTAATGTGCAAGACATGTGAAAAACTCATAAATAACACCCTTGTTCTACTAATTTTTAGCTAAAGAACAAGATTAATTATAAGCCATTCAAAACTATAAGTTCGCAAGTAATCCCTTGATATTAAAATTAGATGTTTGTAACATATGGTTAAATGGTTTACTTTTCTGATCCATAACTTTTTTTAAAAAAACTTTTGAATATTCCATAGATTAGTTACTATGTATGTAGTATAATATATCTCAGTCACAAAATAAATTTATTTAGATTTAGCCAACATCTAATTTCTTCAATTTCTCATGCATAACACTCACAACCAGCAATAGTCATATTTATGTATGCCGTTAAATTTTGATATTGACTGTGATATAGTTTCTTATAATTTCTTTAGCCTAATCGTATAACCTTACATCTACCTATCACTATTTCTGTATTACATTCAAAAGGCTTCCTTCAAAAATTTATTCCAACTATGAAGGATTAAAAATTACATATAAGAAAGGATAGGTGACTAAGAACTATTATACCAAAAGAATTGAAGAACGCTAAAATCAGAAAAGATCAACAAAGAAACTTGAAAAATCAGGCTATGCTTAAACCCTAGTGAGAGCTGATGAAGATGTAGTTTTATATGTGTCTGTATGTATTGATAAAGACGTCATAGGAAAGGGTTAAATAAATTATAAAAGAGATGTTGATGTTGGATAAGAGAGAAAAAGGTCAGTGTGTCTAACGCTTACTATTGAATTAAATTCCTTGAGAAAGTAAAAGAATACCAACATGATACTGACATTTAGAATCCAAATATTCTACAACTACTTTTCTTGTTTTGAGTAATGTTCTTACTTTTCTAACTAGTAAAAAAATGAACTAAACACTAGATTTTAGATTTTGAGAAAAAGAAAACTTTCCTAGCCCATAATCCTTACCAACCAAACGAAGGCCTAAATGTATTTAAGTTTTAAACTTTAGTAATTTTTTGTGAAGTATATTCAAGATGTATTGTATTCATGGGGAAAAGGTCTCAAGAGTACACATGTAACATCCTGTATATATTTTATGGCCTTGGATTTGGAACATGGTATTTAATGGTACTAGAGCTAAGGTTATTATGACTATGAGAAAAATGAAAAGAAAATGAAAAATTGAGATAATTGAACATACGAAAATTGCTAAATGTGTAATCCATGGAAAGATTTAGGAATTAGTAAATCTTTTGTTTTTGTTAATTGAATTATCTAGATGATTAGTAATTTGAGTTTTTTCTTTGAATTTGTAGGGTTGTACTAAGAACTGGACAACACTTAGGGAGATAACCAAAGAGAATGCATTAAGGCTGAATTAGAAGCACTAAGAAGAGAAGTTAAGGAGTGTAATGATTTAGCAGTAAACTGGTGGAAGCAGTGGCATGACAAGTACTCTAAACTCATAAGATTGTATGGGGAATATGCTAGTTTGGGAAAAATTAAAAAATGCATGACAAAAAAATACAAAAAACTTAGTTATGACCACATGGTTCTGCAAAAGAACTATAATGACCTAAAAGATAAATTTGATGTTGAGAAGAACGTGCAGAAATCTAAAGGATGTGTTGAGATTGACAATCAAATATCAAACGAGATGATCAAAGGATGGGAAGATGAGGATGAGACAAAAAACATAGTAAAGAATGAGAAAGATGAAGAAAAGGAACTTGAAAAGATAGTCTACACTTATAGAAAATGTTTCTCTTCAATCAATGAAGCTGAAGCCTACCAAGAAATCGAGCATGCTAAGAGACCCAAAAGAACGTGGGACGCTGCTAAGGCATTTGAAGAGAACCCTAGAGCTTGTTTTCGTTGTCGTAAAACTCATGCGAGAAGGTGCCCTATATTGATGCAGGTTAACGCAAGTCAATATCAATGGTAGCTTTATAATATTTGCTTATGGATAGTAATTTCTGATAATTGTCAAGACCTGTATTACTTTTTCAGTAAGAGTTTGAGACCCACAATTATTGTCCTTGACATGAGTATGTTTCCTTGTAAAATTGTTTGACATTTTGGGAACTTATTTAACATTAAAGTTTGTCTATCTAGTACTATTGTCTTAATTAAGTAATGATCAATGCTACATTATGAATGACTTTGGATCAATGACTGATGACACCAAAATATTACACTCAATAACCCATAAACACATGACAAGGTGACCAATGAGTCCTAGGGGATGTTTTGGTAGACAGAAAAATTTAAGTCTATAATATTCCTCCTAAACTAAGTCAATTAGCCTTTCATGGGGCAAATAATACTTCTTAAACACATTAGCTATTCAAGCCTATATGTTCTTAGTATAAATAGCAAGATTTTACAAGGTTAGTTAGAAGGGTATGCTATTCATAACTCATTTTATTAACTATTTTTAGTTTTTACCTCTTTTATAATTCTCTCTGTCTAAAGATCTGACTTGAGTGTCAGAAGTTCCCTTTAAGACAATACAAGCCCCATCCTCGTCTTTCTTATCTTAGGTATTCATTTCGTGATTACAGCATGCACATCCTTACCGTTACTTTGAAGAACTTCTACTACTTGGACAACGTAGGACCTCGACTTAAGACTAGAATATTTTTAGCATCAATATTTAGCATCGTCTATGGGAATAGAACTAAAGGCAATCATAAGTCATCGCACCTATCACTCGCAACACTCATTGGAATAATTAATATAAAGGCAAAGATATCACTTCCTAATATCAAGTAAACCAATCCATCAAGTGATGGATCAACTTCGAGGCTGTTAAGGGATCCTGATTCCCAAGCTATGGACAAGGATAGAGAGATCCATAGGTAAGGAAACATAATGAAATTTTTAAGGATACGCTTATAAGGCAATAATTTGAGCACCAACTCATCGCTCCGAGGACAGACCTAAATCTTCCAAAGTGAAAACTTCTAAAAGTTAAATCTCATGCCAAGAGTGAGACTCTTCCGAAGGCTCAAAAATCTTTTCCTCCATTATCAATTCACTCTTTTAGGTTAAACGTATGTCTTCTAAAGTTTAATGCCTTTAAAAGCTGAGTCTCACATTAAAAGTAAGGCTCACTCTTTTAAGGGTCAAGAATCTTTTCCTCTGTGATCAACTCACCTCTCTAGTAACCATAAGCCTTCCAAACTAAAAGTCTCTAAAATCTAAGTCTCACTCTAAAAGTGAGACACTATTTCAAGAGTCAAGAATCTCATCCTCTAGAATTACTTCACCTCTCCAGGCGCAAACCTAATAAGGTTTATCATTCCAGGAGCAAAAAATAAATTATCCAAGGAGACAAATTTCTAGGCTAAGTCTTTGGGACAAAAAAAAAATACATATCTTATTGTACTAGTACCTCGGCTAAACCGAGACATACCCCTCTGGGGACAAAAAAAAAAAGAAGAAAAAAAAAATTTATCCTAGGATACAAGTGCCTAGATTAAGCCAAGGCTTACCCTCACAAGGCTCAAAAAAAAAGTTTATTCTGGGATACAAGTGCCTGGGCTAAGCTAAGACTTAACCTTTTGGGGGCAAAAAATAAGCTAATCATAGGACACAACTGCCTAGACTAACTTAAGGCTTACCCCTCAAGGGAAAAAAAATTCATTATCCAAGGACACAAATGACTAAGCTGAGACCTTTCCCTTTAGAGGCAAAAAATAAGTCAATCCTAGGATACAAGTGACCAGACTAAGCCAAAGGCTACCATGCAGGGGCAAGAGCAAAAAAAAAAGTTATTCTAGGATACAAGTGCCTAGGCTTATCCCTCTGGAAAAAAATACTTATCCTAGGATTATAAGTCTGTGTGGGCATAAATCCTAGTCTTACCCCTTTGGGGGAAAAACATAAACTTATCTTAGGATATAAGTGCCTAGGCTAAGCCAAGACTTACCACGTTAGAGGATAAAAAAAAAAATTTACCCCTCTAAGGAAAAAAATAAGCTTATCCTAGTATACAAATGTCTAGGCTAAGCCCAGACTTACTCCTCCCAAAGCAAAAAAAATAAGTTCATCCTATGATACAAGAGCATAAAATAAGCCAAGTCTTAACCCTCTGGTGGGGGGAAATAAAGAAAAGATATACATGTTTTATGACATGAACCTTGGGGAATCTTTTGGGGGCAAAAAAAAAAGGTTTCCTAGGAAGAAGTGTCTAGGCTAAACATACTCCCAAGACCAAGACTTACCCTTATGTGGGGTGAAAACAAGCTTCTCCTATGTCAGAAGTACCTAGGCTTAGCTTGCTCACAAGAGCAAAGCTTACCATTCCGGGGCAAAATAAGCTTTTCCTAGGAAAGAAATGTGCAGGCTAAGCTTGCCTACAAGAGCAAGGCATATCCTTTCGTGGGTGAAAACAACATTTTCCTAAGGAAGAAATATCTCAAGTAAGCCTGCTCCCCAAAGTAGGACTTACCTTGTTGGGGAAAAAACCTCAAGTTTTCCAAGCAAGCACTACCTAAGCTAAATATTCTACTAAGAACATGAATTATTCTTTCGGGCACAAAAACAAAATCATCACTAAACTCAACATCGAAGCTCAGCACCCAAGCAAAATACAAAGCTCCAACCAAGATGTAAGTTGAAAACTAAAAGGCTATTCTCAATCCAAATAAACTCAACTTGAGAGTTAGGGGAAGTGATGATACCAAAATATTGCA
The DNA here is from genome assembly GCA_025175665.1 of Cinchona pubescens. Taxonomy (NCBI): domain Eukaryota; kingdom Viridiplantae; phylum Streptophyta; class Magnoliopsida; order Gentianales; family Rubiaceae; genus Cinchona; species Cinchona pubescens. Next base: position 314,761 of record JANKKI010000542.1, on the reverse strand, counting down.
CCTAATAGCCCACAAACACGTGCTAAGGTGATCAATGAGTCTTAGGGGTATTTTGGTCATTTTACCCTAAAACCTACCAATATTCAAACTAAGTCAATTAGGCCTTCATGGGAAAGGTAATAAATCTTAATAACATTATCTATTCATGCCTATCTTTTCTTCGTATATATAATAAGATTACAAGGTTGTTCGAGGAGGACGCTATTCTTAACTCATTTCACTTTTAGCTTTGAACTCTCTCATTATGTCTCTAGTATAAAGAATCTGATTTGAACGTCGAAATTTCCCCCCAAGGATAAAAGTCCCACACTTGTCTTTCTTGTCTGAGGTGTTTATTTCGTGAGTATGATGCATACCTCCTTAAGTTCCTTGCTTTGGAGAACTACTACTACTTAGATATCCTAGGACCTTAACCTAGGACTAGAACATCTTTAGCATCAACAATGACCTATATATATTTTTTTTTGTGATTGCTATGGTATGGGAATTTTCAAGAAGTAAGGAAGCAATGATGGAAAAAGAATGAAAAAGTATGAGAATTAGCCTGATTTTTTATTGAAGAAAGTGATCTTGTTAGGAAATATGATAAGATATTGGGGGTTGTTGTATACTAAAAATAGGCAAATAGTGACTCGACAATTGTATTCTATAATGAGACAGAAAAAATTGGTGTAGAAGGCATAAAAGGTAATTTCTTGGTGTGTCAACATAGTGGTAATATTGGTATGGCCAAGCAACCAGCTAAGGTAAAATGTCTATCATGCAAATTATGGTATTCTGAATATTGAAAATTACATTTAAATGGATATGATAGGCCGAATGATGATATCAAGCAAAGTATAACAAGTTTAATGATCGGTTTTAGAGTGTAATGGTTAAAAGGCTAAATTCGCATCACAATCGTTAATCAAATATGGCGAATACAGATCCCATAAAAAGGTCTTGAAAACAAACAAAAAATGAACACTTGATCAGTTTGATAGTTCTCAATTATCATTTTTCATAAGAAACTTGATGATGGATAAATGATGTTGTAATTCCATTTTCTAAGTAGAGTAGTTTGTCACTATTACTTAAAGAAGCTTGCTAAGTGTATGCACCCTATATTAACTTTATACAGAGAAAACTTTATTGCAATTGGAAGTGAAATTGCCAATGGCTTGTCTATGAAAACATTGAGGCCTAGAGGATGGTTATGTTGCCATGTAAGACACTTGATATTGCTTTTTTCAGATATATAGTTGTATATAATATATGCAGTAATCTTAAGTACTGGGAAACCTTGTGAATTGGGTGGTATTTTATAGGTCATAAGTTGTTACGCCGCCATGATGCTGGCAAGTGCCCAGTGGTTGGTTCTCTACCTCCTTTTCAATGTTCAGGTATATTCTAATGATTTACCGCATAAGTATTTCATTTGATGCGTAAGCTAACAAGTATAGTTGATAGAGTTGTTCAATATTGGTCTATTGATAGTATTGCATATAGATGTAATTTTATTGAAAATATGAGTGGTTGTCATGTTGCAAAAGAGCATTGCGAGAAGGTAAGCACAATAAAATGTGTGTTTAGCTATAATGGAAGAATCTCGAATAAAAGGTTAATGTTTCCATCAAACTGTTATTTTGCTTGAATGGTTATGTTCCCTTTTGAAAAAATTAATGTAATTGGTAAATCCAATATATTGGTGACCGAGTTTTTGTGTTTGCTTGCTGTTGAAGTTTTTTGACAAGGATTTTGAAATTTGTTTTGCATTAACTACACAATATTGAAGTTCAACTGTACATAGGCATTAAATGTAGTATTAGGAGTTTGCTAATGTATTTCAATACATTAGGTGTGAAACAGTTGCATTATTAGTTATGATTGAATGGGAGGAACAACTATTCTTGGGGGTTATAAAAAATTGCCGAAATGACCAGCCAAATGTATTCATTTTTAACACTACCATTCCCCAAGGTTCTGTCAAACAATGGTTGATTGCTTCTGTCACGCCCCTGACCCGCACTTGCCAGGCACGTGTCATTCGCCGTATCCTCAAGAGCAAATCCCAAGAATACAAGGCATCATAGCATTACTATTTACTTTAAACATCTAACTATAACAGTAGAAGCAATTCTCTAAAAATATATTAACTTGAAATAGTGCAGCTTTTACCAAATCATAAACAAATGTACAACCGTTAAACATGGATAATCGTTAAGAGCACGCAGGCTTAACTTATTATAATAAACCTATAAACAAATCCCTAAGGTAGTGACCACCTTAAGTTCCTTCCTTGCTCTCGAACACTTAGTCCTTATCTTCAACTAATACATACTTGTATTTGTCTTCTGTACAAAAATATAAGAAACACACATCTAGATGTGTATATGTACTTACTCCTGCATTATTAGTTATAGTGATGCACACATCTCACACTATCACATGCTCATGTTTTTATTCAAATCATTCTTGTAAAACATGTAACAAAGTAAAGTCACATACTCGTGGCATTCTTCATATATCATGTAACATTTCTTCATGACTTGTACTTGCAAGTAACATACATACTTTCATGTCATAAAACATGTATCCATTTAAATGGCTCAAACTAACAAGTAGTCATCGGCTTCTGAGTACTCAGCCTAGTGGTTAACCTCACTAGAAAAGGGTGTCAAGGGTTTCCGGGGACCATTGACGTTCTTCTTGTATTGCCAAGTCTCTCATGGCTATGGTGTCAAGTCTTTCTTGACTCTGATTTAGGATTATAACCCCTACCGACTATTTCATGTTCGTTTAGATGCCATAATATCTTATTATTACCCATACATGACATACATGTCACGCGCAGTCAAAACTTTACACGAACATGCATCTGTCTCTTATACACATTTAGATCCTAAATCAGAGTCAAGAAAAAATGTGTTTTGTTAGCCATGAGATACTTTGCAGTACAAAACACATTTTCATAACGACTGTCTCTTATGCACAGTCATAAAATAATTTTTTTAAAACACATAGTTTAGAAATACAATTTTGAAAGTACAAAAGTAAGCACCACCTACCTCAAACGATCGAATAATCGTGTCTTTATTTGCCTTTTGTTCCTTGTCGATAATCCTTAAAAATAAAATAACAATATCTTATTACTAATAATTCAAGTAATTATTCCCTTAACAAATTCTTATGAAACCCTATTTTCAATATCCTAGAGACAATACTCTAATCCATTCTTAGGTTCAATAATCGTGACTATTTATGTGAGATCAAAGAATTTTACTATTAATATTTTAAAATAATTCTTGTATTAGAATTGGTAACTTTTAGAAAACATTTGAATTCTAATTCAAAATAATATTTTCATACGTTGGTTTATCCAAAATAATCAAATCATATTCTTATTATTTTATATCAAGTCAAAAATACGTTTATTACTTGTTTTCAAAACTAAATGGTACCTTATCAAGACAATTCCAAGTAATCTTGGGTCTTATACACATTTAAGTATGTGTAAAAAGATCTTCTATTTTTAAAAAACTTTACTAATAATCTATTGAGCATTAAGGCCTTTTCTGTAAAATTAGAAAATCATTCATGGGTGCTTTAGTACACTTTAGAAAACTATAAGAGACAGATAGATATATTTTAAAACACGCAAGGGTACTTTGGTAACTTTAAAAAGTCATTTGGAAACCTTTGTGTACCTTAAAAAACCTTTGAAAGTCATTTGTTAACTTTATTAAAGTTATAGGTGTCAATTTGTCAATTATCAAAACTTTTATGGGTCTTAGTATAATATCTCTAAACTATAAGGTTCATTCTGTAATTTTTAGCAACCATCAAGGACTACTAATGTATTTATAAAATCATTAGGGTAATCTATAATTTCTTTTCAAGTTGAAAAGGACTTAATTCGACTCTATTTTAAAATACTTTAAGCCTTACTATAAATATTCTAAAACTATAGGGATTAATCTTGTAATTTTGAAAAATCCCATTTTCTTCCCACGAACTCCTGCATCTTCCGCTACACTTCCCCATCCAAATTCTCCCGCCTATCATATTTTCTTCTTCTTTTTTTTTTTTTTTGAAGGTGTGATAATCGTTCCTCAAAATTTCTCAGCACAATAATCAATTAATTTACGAAACTAATTACCAATTTAATATACTAATTCTCCCATACACATAATATCTCCAACTAAACACAAGAAATAATCTAATGTAACTAATTAATTAAAAAGAAATTAAATAAATTAAAGCTTAATAAAAATAACTAAGGCTAACCTTGTGGTGTGGAGACGATTCATCTTTCGCAAGTTGTGTATCGTAAGAAGAAGTAGGTATTCTAGTATTGTTATTATTATGTATAAATCATTGCTAGTAGAAGTAGTTATTCTAGTATTGTTATTATTATGTATAAATCATTGCTAGTAGATGCATACTAAAAAATAAGTATTGAATTAGGATACTACTCCTTTAGTTATTAAACAACCCATAAAACTAAGAACTCTTTTACTCCTAATTAGTTTAGGACTCTAATAATTTTTTTTTATTTTAATTAAATAAGTCCAAAAAATTCGGGGTTTGACAGCTTCAAAGTAAAGTGGCTGAAAGATTATGCAAATAATAGTTTGAAAAAAAAATTACCTCCTCTATAAGAGAGCGTATGAAGAGGAGAAAAAAAATATTGGCCAGTTCGCACATAGATCCATTCGGTGTTATATTGCATGGGGTGAGAAAAGCACCACACGAACCTATCAACATACATGACTTGTTTGAATTTGCTAACCATGTAATACGAAGTCGTGCTACACGGACAATTTATGAAGACGTAGAGCTTCACTAGAACGACATATATGTTGAAAGATTAAATGATAGGCAGTCCAATTTGGATTACATATACCAGTGGCATGGAATTGTTGAAGCTTAGCCATACATTATGCGGTCAACCGTGAGATCAGGAAAAAATGTATTTACTTTTATTGTACATAGATCACTCCGAGAGAACTAGGATCCAAACCTAGTGTCGAACCTCGACTTATCTGATTATCCAAAAAGTGAGGATGATACACTTTGTGCATTATTTGCCCGAATGCATTTTTTGGGACGAAAATCGGCATTGTTGTTCATCTACATGTGTTTTAGGATGCACCCTTCCCTGCCTTTCTTTTGGTCATTGGACCGACGACTGCTTCATTTGATTATTCGAGTTCTTCTATCGTCCCTAGTTTAGCCTCCATCTAACAAATAAGACGTTGTCATATAATGTATGATTGAGTTCATTTTTTTCACTAGAAGATAACTTTACTTTCTTCATTATATACTCATTTGTGTTTTGTGTTGACCACTTAAGTTTGAGTAAAGGCTTTCAAATCTGGTAGTAGAAGGATAATGTTTCCATTGAACCTTTATTTTGTTTGTAGTAGTGATAGAGGTAGTAATTAGTAGAAGGATGGAGAATAAATAAAGGTAAATATATATATAAGAATAGTGTGATAAATTAAAAATACTGAGTTGACATAATCAGTATGGTTAAATACTCAAAATATAACGTTAAAGGTTGGAGTGTTAGTGACAATAAAATTTAAAGGGTAAAGTATAATTATCTATTTAAAAATATTTTACACGTTGTTAGAATTGATTGTCAACATAGGATTTTGTTACTCAAAAGTAATGTTAGATATTAAAATATAGTCTTGAAACACATCAATAGTCACCAAATCATTAGTTTGTTGCATATAAAGTCATTGGATTTTTTATGTCTTTTACAAATTTAGTCACTAAACTTACTTAAGCATTTGTTTGGGCCACTCAGATTGCAAATTTGGTCATTGAAATATCTTATATGTATGTTTGCAGTCATACTGTCACCATTCTAAAATAGAAGATCTTTAGACACATACTTAAAATAGTCCTATTGACCAAATTTGTCAAAAAATAATTCAGTGATACAACAATTTAATAGTTTAGTGGCCATTAGTTCATCTTAGTCTAAAATATAATAAATAACGTTAAAGTTGTAAAACAATCTTATTGTAGTTTAATATTTTGTACAATATAATATATTTTAAAAATTTATAAATTTTTAAAATAAAAAGAAAATATTTCATCAACGAAATCTGAAATTCCCCATTATATTATACATTCACACCAATCATTATCGTGCGAGTAAATACACCCAAACTCTTATCACTTTCGGCTATAAATAATATGTCCATTAGGGTTTAAAATTTCATCTTACTCAATATTCCTATGAAAAATTAAACGTAAAGTTGTTTAATTTCTGATTTTCAATTTCTTTTGTTGTACAATTTTTATTTAATTGTTGATTTTTTTTTTAATTATACCAAAGATTATGCCTCCAAGAGCGGCGAAGAAATTGCCTCCGGGACCGGGGTCAAAGAGAGGTGGAAGAGGCGGGAGAGGGGCCGGGAGGGCCCGAACCAAATTGCAAGAGCCGGCGCTGTCGGAAGTCGAGGAGGCACCGGCCGGGGAAGTCAAACCTGAGATCAGAATTGAGGAGGTTGTCTGGAAAACAAAAAGTCACCTACGCCGCCGGCTGTGGTGGTGGCGGAGCCGAAGAACGAGGTGAAGATCGAGAGGGAGTTTGGGGTTAGGACGAACGGAGCCGCTTCTGTGAAAAGTGAGTAATTTAATTGTCAATTTCTGTTTTTTTTTTTTTAGTAATTGGAATTGTCATTTTTGAATTATTCTGATTTCTCACGAAACAGAATTTTGAAAAGCTGCTAATTTTTGGAAATTGTTGTCTTGGTTAATATAAAGGCTTGAATTTTTGGACTGAAAGTTGTTGAATTCAATTAGTTTTATGTTCCTGAAGTTGTATCTCTGTTTTCTGCTTTGGTTTTATGTTGGGTTGGTAGAGAAAAGGTGGAAAGGTTGTATTTTGGATTTTTTCTGTAAGAAAAGGTTTATTTTCGGTAGTGCAGAGTTGGTAAAATATTTATATTGAAACCTTTGGCATGAAAACAGTTAGTATATTTATTGGTTTGGTGAGTTGGATCTTATTATGACACGGCACGTCGAAGTGTAAGTGTTGATAGCGTTAAGGTATCTTTAGAAATTGTGTTTTCGTTTTGTTTCTTTTTTCATTGGTTGGAATATTGAACGAGAAGGAAGGCGGTAGTGGGAGAGAAGTATTGGGTAAGAATTGCTCTATTCTAATGTTCTCTGGTGACTGGTGGCTGATGAAGAGTTGATTTGTAGAGGTCTTTGTTTTAACTTTTAATTTTCTTTGACGGGTGGATGAATTCATGATTAGTACGGTAATTTCTAGAGTGTGTATACGCGTTCCTGCCTATAGCAGCTGATTCAAGATTCTTTGTATCCTTGTCTAATTGGGGCAGTGCCTACTTAAACTTCCACCATTAGATTATTTAAAAATAATCTATTTTGATTATTCATGCTTAATCTTCTGCCATGAGCTTGTTTAAAATTTTTGTGTACTCTTGGTTAAGAAACCTGCGGTTATTATCAAAAACAGAAATTACTAGCTGCTGAAGCTGGTTATTGAACTAGGCCTTAAGATATGAGTTTTATCTTTTTGTATTATTATTCAACTCTGATATCCATGTCAAGTCTAACTGTGGTAACTTCTCCTTAGTCTACTTCTGGCTTCTACATGTGGGGTTTGAAGAAGGTTAAAGTTTCTGTGAGATTTACCTTAAGGTTTTGTTCTTTTGACAAAAGGGAAACAAGAGTCTTTATTTTGTTCTATTTCCCAAAAAGAAACAAGTTTTAGCCAAAACTGAAACTAGAAAAGATTCTAGTTATTTCTATTGACAGGTAGCGAAAGAATGTAAATTCTAGGTCAAGACATTTGTGCCATGGTGTTCAATATGCCAAATTTTATTGTATGCCCGAGAAAAACTATGTAGGAGTACACTTTTTACTAAGCATGACATCTTTTCCTTTTGGATTTGATTTCATGTAACCAACAAATCGCATTTTTTAGTTGGTTATGACGTGGAGTTAAAAATTATTGTGGTTTCATTGAGCTGACTGGCCTGGATATCTTTATCTCACCTTTCTGTGTTGGACAGAATATGATGTTGTGAAAGAGTCTGTTGATGAATTTGAAAAAAGTGAAAGGTTAGATTTGGAGGATAATGATCCTGAATATGAGTTGAAGAGACAGCATGCCAGTGATGATTATGATGAGAAGGAAATTGACCAGGAGGATGCTCAGGAAGAGGAAGATGAAGATGAAATAGAAGAAGACCCTGTTGAGCAAGAGGCCAACATGGTTGAGGAAATTGAAGATGTCCAAGAGGAGCTAGAGGGTGAGGAAGATGGTGGGCTTGATATTGAGGAACATGCTGAGATGGTTGACAATGAAGAGGAAGAGGATCACCATGAACTTGTCAAAGAAAGGCGTAAGCGGAAGGAGTTTGAGATTTTTGTGGGGGGCTTGGACAAGGATGCTACTGAGGGTGATCTTCGGAAAGTCTTCAGTGAAGTTGGTGAGGTTACTGAAGTCAGGCTCATGATGAACCCTCATACAAAGAAGAACAAAGGATTTGCTTTCCTTCCGTTTTGCCACTGTTGAACAAGCGAGACGAGCTTGTTCACAGCTTAAAAATCCAGTGGTATTTTTCTGATCTGTAGTTCTGGTGGAAACTGAATTTAATTGATATGTTGAATTACATTTTTTTGGCATCCCCAAATTCCAGGTGCATGGAAAACAATGTGGTGTTATTCCAAGTCAAGACAGTGATACTTTGTTTTTGGGTAACATTTGCAAAACATGGACGAAGGAAGCTGTAAGTAGTTCAGGCCAAATAATGTTCCCTAATGAAGTATCAATCTTTGTGCTTTTAATTACTAGATTTGTTTATATGATGTCTTACTGATTTTAATGTCCTTCCAGTTGAGAGAGAAGTTAAAGCAGTATGGAGTTGAGAATACCGAGGATCTTACATTGGTTGAAGATAGTAATAATGATGGAATGAATCGAGGCTTCGCTTTCTTGGAGTTCTCTTCTCGTTCTGATGCCATGGATGCTTTTAAACGTTTACAGAAGAGAGATGTTACACTGTTTGGAGTTGATAGGCCTGCTAAGGTTTCTTTTGCAGATTCCTTTGTTGACCCAGGTGACGAGATCATGGCTCAGGTAACAGACTCAGACCAACATTCTACACTAACTGGAAGGATCTTGTACTTGGGTCATTTAGCTTGATTCATTCTTCTTTCAGTGTTTGTCTGGTGATTGATTATAATGGGTGCCCACGTCAATTTGGACAGCTTTAGATGTTAGATTTGATGGGATATTCTTGTTTTGGCATGTTCAGTTATTTCCCCCATTGGATGTTCTGTTGTTCGTACATTATTAGCTTATAGTGTTAGGAAGAAAGGCACAGAATCTAGAATTGATGATAAATATTGAATTACCCTTGTTTCCTTTGATTACATCCCGTGCTAGTACAGTTTACTCTGCAACCAATGTTCAGTTTTGCAATTTCGTTCCATATTCTTTGATTTGGGGTTCATTCTGCTTGCTTTGGGATTTTAGCTTCTCCTGAGGTTTCAAATACTTGAGTTAATGCCCGGTTTTTTGATTCTGTAGTTATTCATATTTCTGTATGCAGGTTAAAACTGTCTTTGTGGATGGGCTTCCTGCTTCTTGGGAAGAGGATCAAGTACGTCAACTTCTGAAGACTTTTGGTTATATTGAAAAAGTTGAGCTTGCACGCAACATGCCATCGGCCAAAAGAAAGGATTTTGGATTTGTAACGTTTAACACCCATGATGCTGCAGTTAATTGTGCTAAAAGCATCAATAATGAGGAGCTGGGTGAAGGCAATAGCAAGGTTCATCCTTGATTTCTTAGGTGTCTTTTTTGTTGTTTGTGAGTGACTTTACCGAATATTGCTCTTTCAGGCTAAAGTTAGGGCCAGATTGTCTAGACCACTTCAGAGAAGCAGAGGAAAACATATTGCTCGTGGGGACTTCCGAGCTGGCCGTGGGCCTGTTCGTGGCATAAGGGGTCCATGGAGCGGTCCATGGAGCGGTCCAGTTCCACATAGGATCCCTGTTCGTGTGAACAAGAGGTGTTCCACCGCGCATGCCACCTGTTATGGATCGTGGATTTAGAAGGCCAGCTGGTTTTAGAGATAGACACCCAGTTATGGACATTCCGCCACCTAGGGCCAGACAAGTGGCTCCCCCTTCAAGGTCCTACGAAAGGAGACCACCTGGTATGCAGATGTTTTATAATATATTTAAGTTGCTGTCTTGGTATATTATCACTATTGACATTTGCACATGCACCAGTTGAATCATATCCCAGGAGTAGCTTGAAAAGGGATTATGGTCGACGTGAGGAGCTTCCACCAAGGAGCAGAGCTGCTGCAGAGTATAGCTCTAGAGTTCCCTCTGACAGGAATTTTTCATATAGTGAGGATTACCCTTCTCGTGGATCTGGCTACCCTGATTCGTCTAGAGTTACTTCTCACCCAGTGGCAAGAAAGGATTATGTTGATGATAGTTACAGGCAAAGATATGATAGGCCACCTCCTGCTTACCGTGAAGGCCATGGCCGGGAATACGATTTGGTATCTGGATCAAAGCGTCCTTACACTGCATTGGTTAGTTTTTTCTTTTCGTGCTTTGTGATATTTGATCTGGTGCTTGTTTTTTCCCCTGTTCATCATACTCTGATAAAGATGCAAGAACTAAGTTGGCTTCCTTATAAATTCAAGGATGATGTCCCTCAACGTTATTCGGAGGCAGGTGTACGCCAAACTCGTGCTCGTTTGGATTATGAATTCAATGGAAGTGGCAGTGCTTCTCGATATGGGGATGCTTATGGTGATAGGTAGAACTATTTTTTTAGACATGCTGTAATTTGCTACTCTGTATTCCATGGAGTAGTTTGCCAGTGAGATTCCATTGTGGAAAGTTTCCAGATTTAACTTCAACATTAATGAATTAATTGCAGACTTGGGAGATCCAATGTAGAATATGGTGGCAGCCGAAGTTCTATGACCATCAAGATTCTCATGGCCTTTATGGTGGTCGCCAGGGCTTGGGCCATGGTGGAGGTTTGATAAAGCTTTGCTAGATATAATGCAAAATTTGTTCTAGGAATTATTTACATCTAAATAACACACATGATGAACACTGATTTTTCGTCTAAATTGTGGATCGTTTTGCTTTTCAAATTCATAAAATGAACAATATGAAACTTTTTATGATGCCTTGGCATTTGCTGTCATGGTTTGCAGGCTCCTACAGTGGTAGCGATGTTAGTGGGATGTACTCATCTGGCTTTAGTGGTGATTACATGTCTCGTGGTAGTGATGTAAGCTTTTGCCTGCTTTTCTACCAGTGGCTTTTTTGTCTATGATGCCTACTTGTACCTCTCTGGCATTCTCATCCTCTTCATTTTTTTCCCCTTGTGAACTTCATGTCAGTGGAAGCTCATATTCTTCACTTTATTCTGGTCGTGGCTTGGGTGGTAGTAGTAGTTATATGGGAAGTGGTGGTTCTGGATCTTACTATTGAGGTATGTGATTTTGTTGCTTCATGAACCATGACTTGATATCTCTGTAGGATATACTATTTTCGCCTCAGCTAAATTGGTGTCGTCTTCCTTTGGATTCCCCCTTCATTTCCGTCGTCGTGAAGAGAAGTGATAAGTTATAAGTGATGTTTCCGCTGCATAAGAGCTATCAATGAAGGAGCATCCTGTTTACAAGTCAACTTGTATGTACAGATCTGATTTGACAAAGAGGCTAGGACTGTTTGGTACTCTGAAACTTTGCATTTTGATACCCCCCGTTTAAGATGTGAAGCCTTTTTTGGGCTGGAGGAGAAGAGAATGTACAAGTGAATATGAATATACTGTATTATTCTAACTATAGTTAGGCGCTTGGATATTCCATCATCTCTTTTCTTTCTGTGGTAAGGAAACTAAATAAGAGATTGAAAAGAAGAGAAGAACATCTAGTGTTTTTAAAGTATATTTCATAAAGGAAATCCCCTGTAAGATTTGACCAAGAATTACAGAGAGCGCGTCCTCTCTATTATTTGTTTTGAAGGACAACTATGGTTTGCTTCAAAAGGTGGAGTTGCTTTTAATGTGGTTAAGGACCATGCTTATTTTCAATCTTGATGTGTATAGAGCACTTTGTCTCTGAAAGCATCTACATCCACTTTGATATTGGTTTAGTTCTTTCTACGGTTAAACCCTTGAAGAATATTAGCTCAATGCAGAGATTGAGTCAGCTCATTAGAGACACCAATAATGCGGTATAATATATTTATGCTGGTTGAGCTGTGATGGATTTTTAAGTACACTCGTGTATTTTCTCTTTTTGTCCAACTTGAGATGAGAGTTTAAGATGGAATTTGAGTTTGACCTAGAAAAGAGCACATGCTATGAAGTGGTTTTGAGTTGACTAATAAAATAATTTACCCTTCGAATGTGCTCATGTTGTGATATCTGCAAGATCGATATTTTCTGAGAGTAAGAATTCTGGCAAACTTGCATTTAAAAGGGTTCTCAAAGGGCTTTGTTATTCTAAAAGTTGATTGATTTACTTTCTTAGATTTACAACATGGTTAGTTAAGGTGACTTTTTGGAACTGTGCAAGCTGGGAACTTGTTTTTTCTATTATTACTTACCCTGGATACCTGTTGTTGGCTAGCATGGTTTTGTCTCTGTGACCATCTTTGCTAGAGTTGCAAGTCCCGAATGTGCTAACCAGTGTTTTAAGCTGTCATTTGCTGTTATGTTTTCCTTTTGTAGTGTTTTATCCTGCCAGGTGCTCCTGGGTACTGGGGTTGGGATTTGGTGGAACGTGTATTGCCTGATATGATGTATAGGATTTGGGTTTGGGATCTGTTAGACCAAATATTGCCTGATACAATGTATAGGATTTTCGTTTGACGACTTCATCTGAATGGGCTAAGTTGATGGTAACTAACATATGATGTATCACAGGGAATGGTTATTGTTTCCCTTTGCGTGTGAATGAGGCCTGTAAACATTAGTTCTGAATTTCATAAATGTGAAGCAATAGGTGATTGTTAAAAGGTCAAAGCTCCTCTGTGAAAACAATTACGTGAGTTATTGATAGCCTTTTGGGCATATCCTGTGGACATTAGTGATTAGGTTGTGCCACCCGTGTGTTTTATCCCCTGAAAGCTTTGCTCACCTGGCCGATGAATACTGAGTTGAGCAATCTCTCAATTTTTCTGTTTTGCTTCAGATGTTTAATAATTCACATCCTAATCCTGACATCATGCAACATGGTAACTAGGAAATTTTGGATTCATAGTCGTGAAGGCAACCAGGAAATTTTGGATTCATAGTCGTGAAGGCAACCGCCTAATTTCAGGCATCAAGAGTCTAATATATAGGGATGTGAGATATAACAAGGTTTATGGTGGTCATTGGCATCTTAGTAGTTATTAAATAACTAATGAGAGAAACTCATTTGGATTGGGTGGCCCATTTTAGGGGGTCATGTTTTTATAAATAGGAATCTCTTACTAGTTTTTGAACAACTATTAGGATGCTTAGTACTAGTTACCTAATGACAAAAATAAATTTTAACCTGTCAGACATCCCTATTGTGACATACTGAGAGTGGGTGTTTAACGTTATTTCATCCGTTAAAATTGTGTTATTTGTCTTTTGTACTTTTGGGTTAACAGATGTACTTTGAGGGAAATGCTGTGGCTTATCCGGGAGTGAGAAATTGCACCTTTGTTTGTGGATTTTTTTTTTTTTTTTTTTTTTTTTTTTTTGGGGAGAGAAAGGAGACTATTGTTCTTGATTTTTCCCTAACATTGTTCTCGTATAATACCTGTATAGAGTTTATCTTGTAATGACTCAATGTATTTTGGCAGCTACAAAATGCAATTTTCACGCTACTTGTTGCCTGTCCATTTATTCCAACTGCTTGTTAGAAAATTTTTCATTTTAACAGGATAAAGATGTGAAATTGTAATAATATACGTACTGATGTTTAGTCGATTATTCAGTTTCTTAGGCAATTTTGCTTGTTTTATGTAGGTCTTTTTCTGTTGGGATTAGGTCAGTTGTTATACACTTCAATTATTACTATATTTAACCGTGTACAATTGCCCTTAATAGAAACTTGGGTTAACAGCAATTTGCACTTCTATACTCTCGTAATTCTTCACTTTGTACGCCGAAGTGTCAATTTCTTCGAACACTATCAGTGATCTATATGTTCTCATAATTTTATCCAACTTCAACGACTCTTATTTGAATTTGTAGTCAGATGCATGTATCCTATGGGGGAAAAAGCTCAAAATTGTCGGTAAATTACTCCAAAAATCATACTCTATGTGCTTTATTTTGCACAAGCACAACGACTTCAGGTCAACTAATAACTTGTAGAAATTAGAAAATGGCAACCTTGCTTGGGGGCAATATTGTTCGAGTTATTGGTGCACATAAGTTGAGTGCTGGGACAAAATTAAAATCAGCAAGAGCAGAGAACAAGAGATGACAAATTACTCATAAATGCAGGAAAAAAAAAAAAACCATTATTTCTGTTGTGTCATTTGTTAGCTCCTTGATTGACTTGCTAACACGATAACCACCTTGAGGGTTGGCCGTTCGGTTGTCTTCGCTGTCATTTGATTTTAATAATTTTTTAAAATAATGTTGACTTTTGTAATAATAGAATAATTGTTTAGATACAAAATAATATTTTAAAATAACCAATATTTATTATTTGCTGGAGCCATTTAAAAATAAAATAATTACACGACTAATTATACAACCATGGATGGTTTTTTGTTTAATTCCTTTGTTGGTTTGCCTATTTATAGTGGTTGAGTTTGCATTTTTATTAGGTTTTGAGCAATTCGCCGTTTTGCATCATAATTGTCAAACGCTTCTACTCACCTATTCAATTTGTTCGTTGTTTTAACACTAGATCGTATTTGAGAACAAAATATCGATCTTTAAAATGTATTTAAAAAAAAAGATATTGTTTGATATTTTTAAATTAAATTTAAACTTACAAAATATAGCATTATAATTTGTGAGCAATTGCAGGTAGGCATGTAAACAAATTGGGTGTAGACCTATTTCAGGAATTTATATTTATTTGGATCTAGATCAATGTGTAAATTCGATCTGGATCTGTTTAGTTATTATAATAAACAATCGAATATGAATCTGGTTGTTCCGACCCGATTATATATATATATATATATATATATATATATATATATTTCCAATAGTTTTTACTCTAATGTAAAATGCATGTATGAATATTAATATGAATTAAATATTTTTTTTTACTGTTACAAAAAAATAATTAAAAATTTTGAAGTTTTTATATTTAAATTTTCAAATTTATAAAATAATATCAAGATATAGATTCGACAAGCTCCGACGAATTCGGATATGGATCTCCTTTTATAGACCAAAAAAAAATCTGAATTCGAATTTGATAATATTAAACGGATTTGAGTGTGGATCGGAAAGATCTAACTTGGATTCGACCCATTTACATGCCTAATCAGAGCCCTACTTCAATTATTATCAAAAAGTTTACAAAACAATAATGCAAATAGAAAAGTGACAATTGTAAATATTATTCATTTTTGATGTAAATGAAAATATGTTACTCAAAATCATTTACGCAATTATGAATTGAATATATTTTTTTAAAATGTAAATAATGAATATGATATAAATAGTGTAAATAATGAATTGTGAATAATAAATAAAACGAAACATAAATAGTGCGAAATATTATTTAGAAAAACTACTTTATTGACCAAATATTAATTATTGTTGACAAAATATTAGTATTTGATAAATAATATCTATTATTTGCTATCCAAAGAGACCCTATGACTTTTTGTTTTTTTTCTTTTTGAGGTAAGTATGACACCGCAAGAGTTCTGACAAAAATAAAGTGCAATTTGGTTGCAAACGAACCCTTAACACATGCAAATAAATTTACTTGATGTATGTAGATACAATATTGTTCTACGTGAAGCACTTATGGAAAACTTTTAATTATATAAAAAGCTTCTAACCAGTTAGTACCAGAGGATCCGTGGCGCAATGGTAGCGCGTCTGACTCCAGATCAGAAGGTTGCGTGTTCGGGCGATTCACGTCGGGTTCAAAATATCCAAATTTTTTTTCTTTTTCCAATAATTTTATCTTTAACCTTTTCCTCCCTCCTTGGGCTAATCTAGACAAGAAACACATTGTAGAGCTGTTATTATTATTATAGAGGCAAGACTAACGACTGGGCTAATCTAGACAAGAAACACATTGTAGAGCTGTTATTATTATTATTATTTTAAATCTTTTTGCAACAATAAATGTATAACCAAAAACAAAAATGTACCCCAGTATTCTTTTTAGTATTCATTTGAACCTTTTTTTTTTTGGATAATAAAATAATGTAAGAATAAGGGAGGTTATCTTTCATTCTCTAATGGCAAATCACTGATACATATTAGAATTTACAATGATTCATATATCGTCCACCAACAAATGCTGAGTTAGTGATAGTCAAATTGTAAAATTTTTTCTATAATTTAATTGTCCTATTTATCGTTTGAGTCAATTCCCATTAAATTTAAACATTTTCTTTGTTCTACAACCCCCATACAATAATAGTTGAGAACTTATGTCTGTCATCAAATAAAACGGTTGTAGAGAAATGAATTATGAACATTTAAATTTTGAAATATTACTAATTTTTTATGGGTAATTAGAGGATCTCTATTGAGTCCTTAAATAAGGAGGATTTTTTTTTTCCCTAGGTAAATAAGGAGGATCTAAACCTACTAGAATTTGCCTTGTGTTTTAAACCTATAAAAGGCAAAACAACTTTTATTTAATCAAATTGCAATCCAAAGAGTAGAGAAATGCAAATTGAAAATATTTTCCAACCTTATTGGAATAAAAGAGTTTATACACATCTAGATGTGTTTTGAAGTTTGTCCAAACAATCAAATAAATTTTGAAATTTGACCAAATAATAAATACCCCTTAGAAATCAAATATGTTAAACCCATCAAACAGAACATATTTTAATTAAGTTGACCAAATTGACCTCAAAACTCCCTTCCTAAACCCTCCTCTTCCTTTCACCTCCAAAGCAACCGCAACACCTCCTCTTTCCCAAACCCTCATTCTCCTATCTCCTTCATCTGCTAACTGTTGCCTCAATCCCACCAGCCTTGTCTCCATACATATCACCCTTCTCCTCCATTTCCCTTTTTCCCACAAAGGATCATTCTCCCTTTCTCGTCAAATAAGTCGTTGAAGAGGATCTACCCGCCCCAACACTCCTCCCACACACTCCACTCACACAAAGCCCATACATAGACAGATACACACAGCGGTTTAACTCACAAAATGCGCATAATCGGAGATGAAATAAAGAAATCCTCCAAATCAAATCAGACCCAATCCTTTCGAGTAAACCTTAAATATTTTTTATATTTTTCCTAGCGAAACAAAAAACTTGAAATATTTTTTTTTATCTTTATTATAATCATTCAACAATGGATGTAAAATTGGGATTGGGGCTTTGGTCAGATAGTAAGATGGCCATGTGTAATAATCGTAGTGGTTGTGATAACCAGTCATGTGTAATAGTGGCGAGTGGTTATGGCATAAGTGATGGTTGTCTACCAAGGAGTTGCAAAGCTGTAGGTTGGGAAGAGAAGCAAATTTGGAAAAGGGACATCCAAGGGCTATGGGACTTGTGGTAGGGCTGCAGATAAGAATGAAAGGAAAGGGCTAGTGGTGGGGTTGTGATGCTGGGAGGAGAGGGAGAGAGAAAGAGAAGGGGAATGTATAGTGGCAGGGTTAGGAGGTAAATGTACGAGCAAATAAGTTTTTTTAATTCTTTTAATTTATTAAATTTTCTAGTACAATGGAAAAAGAGTAGAATAGAGAACCCTCAAATATTTGGCGATTTCAGATATATCGATATCAATAGTGACTCATTATTTTTTTCTGTGTTATGTATGGTCGTTCATAAAGGCATATCGATTGAAGTAGTGTCTTCTTCCCATCTCTTCTCGAGAAACAAGTGGAGGTTCAGGACATACTATGTGTAATGATTATACCATTAACAAATAAAAAGAAAAGCCATTCCAAACTTATGCCGAGTAGTCCTGACAAATAATGATTCAAATGAGATTCGGCATTTTTGAACCACGAAACACTCCATTTTTGTTCCATATATTGTACTTTAAAAGATTGTGTGATACAATAAAAGCTTGTATTGTATAAGCGTTTAAAGCTAATAGGATACTTCCCCCAATGGTATGATATGACTTTATGATTTAGGATAAAACTTCCTTCAACTCTTTATTGATTCTAAATGCTTGATAAGGCATAAACTTCATACCCGCTACATGAACCACCATAATAATTAGAAGGGTTAATAACACTTTGGCTCTAAACTAGGTAGGTAATTACATTTTGTCCATTTAAACATAAAGAATACACTTTGTCCGCTTAACATTATTTATCCATTAACAATTTTAATACCACAAAAAAATCTATTTAAAATAACTAAAATGCCCTTAATACTATATTTTGATTTTTTATGTAATTAATTTTTGCTAATAGTATGATATTAAAAAAATTAAACAAACAAACCAAACCTTACAATCTCACTAAGTAGGGTTGGCTGCATGAATCCTGTTCCATCATTGTACTCTATCATGGACCATATCCTCCTCAATTCCTGGATGGGCTATATTTTTCTTACAAGTTACCCACCAAGTATTTTTCGGTCTTCCCCTATCCCTTTTATGTTGACTACTCTCTTTAAAATCTATTTGTCTGACAGGCATTTCTACTAGTCGTCTTAACACATGACCTAACCATCTTAAGCGTGTTTCTCCCATCTTCTCATTAATAAATGCTACTCCAATCTTCTCACAATATGCTCATTGCGTATCTTGTCCATTCTAGTGTACCCACACATCCATCTTAACATTCGCATTTCTCCTACTCTCATCTTTTGCTCATGTGTGTAATTCACTGCCTAATACTGAGACCCATAAAGCATTGCTAGCCTAATTGTTGTTCTACAAAAATTTACCCTTAAGTTGTTAAGGAATTTTGCGGTTGCATAATATTCCTGATGCCATTCTTTATTTAGTCCAACCAATTCGCTTGTATCCGATGTGTAACATCTCGATCTAAACCACCATCACTCTGAAGAGCTGATCCTAACTACTTAAAATTTTCACTTAAGGATATCTCTTGATCTCCGATACTAACCCCTATTCTATTCGTATGTGCATCCTTGCTAGGCCTGTTAAATTCCATATATTCTATTTTTGATCTACGAATTCTAAACCCTTTTACCTTAAGTATCTCTCTCCAAATCTTGAGTTTAGCATTAACCCCATCTTTTGTTTCATCTACTAAAATAATGTCATTTGCAAATGACATACACTCTGGTAGTCTTTGGAGTACTAGATGATATTCTTTCAAATTTGATTTTTTAGTCATGGTGGTAGCATGCTTCCCAACAAGAGCTTATTTTCTTACAGAATTTTTTTTAAGAGTCTTGTGTAACAATAGATTCTCAACGGCAGTTTGTGATATTTAGTATATCTTAATTTCTACACTTTTTAATCTTTAAGTTAAATCTGTGCAAATTACAATGTCAGATATAATATTTGTTCAATGTTTTCACCTTTTTTCATTCCTAAAGACAAAGATATTAATTATTTATTATAATTTTTAAAATTTATTTTTATAACTGTCACACATCAATAAACAATAGTGCTAAGGGGCTGTTCGATCATTTACTTGACTTTTTATTGACAATGTTAAAATTATTAACCGGTGGATAGTGTGAAAGGAGGACAAAATACGCATTTTTTTTAGTTTAGGTGGACAAAATGTAATTACCCCTAATTCAAGAGGGCAAGATGTTATTAACCCTACTTAGAATCGCACTTCACATAGGAAATTCTTGCTCGGGTGCAATCTATACTGCAATGAATGGATCCTTTAGGGGGTGTTTGATAACTCTGTTAAGTGTTTTTTGTATTAAGTGTGCTTGATAACAAAATTCTCTTGCCTCTAAATATATTAAGTGCCAGTTAATTTCTATACAGTATTTTAGGTGAAAAGTCTATCATTTAATTTGTTGAATTTTTTTTACTAGTATAGCAAAATAGTACTTACTTAAATTTTTTTTATTTCACATTCACACACTTTTTTACATATACTTGACTTTTTATTGACAATGTTAAAATTATTAACCGGTGGATAGTGTGAAAGGAGGACAAAATACGCATTTTTTTTAGTTTAGGTGGACAAAATGTAATTACCCCTAATTCAAGTTGGGCTTAATACAAAAAACCCTTACTTAGAATCAAACCTGTCTCTTATACAATTCTAGATCGTGTATAATCTAGACAGCCATAGACCCATGAAAACTTTAGGGGGTGTTTGATGTCTCTGCCTTACACATCTAGATGTGTATAAGAGACAGGTATACACATCTAGATGTGTTTAAGAGACAGAATGAATATAGTGTGTGCAAGTTGTGTTTATGTGTATTTTAAGTGAAAAGTCTATCATTTAATTTGTTGAATTTTTTTTACTAGTATAGCAAAAACTTACTTAAATTTTTTTTATTTCACATTCACACACTTTTTTACATATACAAAATATACTCATAAACAAACACTTGCACACACTAAATTCATCCTGCACTAAACACATACTTTAATGTACTATGTTCATTCTCTCACATACATAAATACATACTTGCATACGTTATATTCATTCTCTCTCACACATAACAAGCACTTGCACGCACTATATTCCTTCTCTCACACACATAAACACAACTTACACACACAGTATTCATTCTCTCACACACATAAACATATACATGAACGCATTATATTCCTTCTCTTACACACATAAACACACTATATTCATTCTATCACACACAAAACACACATGAATATACTATATTCATTCTTCTTACACATAACACACACTTATATACATTATATTCATTACTTCTCACGCATAAATAGATACTTACACATATTATATTATTTCTCTCTCGTATATAAAAATACACTTGCACACAATATATTCCTTCTATCTCATATATAAACACACATTTACACACATGATAGTCCTTTTCTCTTATTATATAAACACACACTTGCACACAAGATATTTCTTCTCCCACACAAAAACACACTTACATATAATGTCTCTCTCACATATACACTATATTAATTAACTATTTATTCAAATTAAATATATAATACTTAAAAAATTAATCTACCATAAAATCAAAACATAATATTATTATTAAATTATATATTATATACGAAATAAAATATTTTAATTCAACTTAATTTTCAAACATATGTAACTTAAAAATTTCAATAAATTAAAATTTTAATACTTAATTTTTAATATTTAAATTTCAATTTTATCGAACACAATCTTAATACCACGTCACGTCATCTGGCTCAAACAACCAACTCAAACAAAAACTTGCACACTCAATACCACAACAGTTGTTGTCCTATGATAGGTCTATATCATGAAAATTCACGTGATATCCACGTGCTTGTGGCAGAGAGACATAAACAAACCCCATTCTCAGCCCTGCACTCAAATATATCCACCACATTAACCATAAAACACAGCCCCTCCCAACCAAAACAAAAGCTCAATCCACCCTTACATGACTACATGGTACAGGGAGGGCCACAAAACACCTTCTTAATACCCCCCTCTCACACACAACCCCACGCCCCGACCCACGCGGTTAGGCGGTGTAAATTGAGTCGCCCCCCCCCCAGTAAGAACTCATGTAAGGGTGGTGTGCCTCTCTTTGATACGCAACCAATAAAATTTTAACCAACGAAACCCTCCCCAACCCAAATCTGACCAATTTTTTACAACAACCATAAAATATTTCCCCGGCGCACGTTAGCCGTACGACCATCCCATAGCGGTGGCCTTATCTTTCTAGATCTCGAAGTCAGCCGCCCCCCACCCTTTATACCTAATCTCCTCTCTCACCAATAATTTCATTATGTCACGACCACTTTTCCTCTCCTCCACCGCCTCGTCCTCTGCTTCTCCTCCCTCTCGTCCACTTTTTGCTAATTTACGCCTCCGTTACTATCCTATGCCATGGCAACCTCATCTCCATCAGCTCAAGACAATTCAACTCCCCTACTCCTCGAGGGCCTACCCGCCAGTAACGATCGCCACCGCCGCTGCCTCCCGCCGCCTCCCTCCGCCCTGTTGGTCCCACGACGAGACCGTAGCTCTCATAGATGCTTATAGAGATAAGTGGTATTCTCTCCGCCGAGGCAATCTCCGGGCGAACCACTGGCAAGAGGTTGCCGACGACGTCGCTACCCGATGCCCCGTCATGACCCCCAAAACCGCCGTTCAGTGCCGGCATAAGATGGAGAAGCTCCGTAAACGCTACCGGGCCGAGATCCAACGTTCCGCCCCTTACGGCGGGTCGAAAAGCAACCGGTATTGCTCCTCCTGGGTCCACTATAAGCGCATGGACGCTATGGAGAAGGGCCCGAATTCCGCCGCTGCGGTGGCTGAAGCCGATGAGGATGAAGAATATCAGGAGGATTCACATGTTAAGGGAATTGGAGATATGTATAACACCAATATCGGCACTAATACGAGTAATTATATGAATATTAACAGTAATCGGAGTAGTTTTCATGGGTCTATATGGTGAATGGGGGAACTGGGTTTCGTATTATACATTCCGGGAAGGGGGAACGTGGGGGCGGCGGCGGCGGCGAAGATATACGGTAGATTTGATGGTATGGGTGAACAAAACCCTAACCCGAACCCTATTACTGCAAACTTCGGTGTGAATTATGGGTCTCGTAAGTTCATGAGAGGTGATATGGGGAAAAGGGTTGTTGTAGATGAGGTGAAAAAAGGGGAACCCGTTTCCGAAATGGTGTCGGCGATTCGGGTCTTAGGGGATGGGTTTGTGAGGATGGAGAGGATGAAGATGGATATGGCAAGGGAAGTGGAAGAAATGAGGATGGAGATGGAGATGAAGAGGACTGAAATGATTCTTGAGTCACAGCAGAGGATTGTGGAGGCATTTGCTAAGGCGATTTCGGAGAAGAAATTGAAGAAGACGAAGACAACTCAGAATCGAGAGTGTTAGATGATGGGATGCGGTTGGTGTGTTTGGTGATTTTGAGGAACGTTTGGCAGAGTTGCGTGAAAGTTGAGAATTTTGATTGTTTTTTAGCAGCATTGTGCAGTAGAACTATGGATTTGAGCTGGTTTCAAGTCTGTGTAAGTTTAGGAATCAAAGAATATCATGTTTGTTTAAACTGAGAACATTTTGTTTTTGTGAATATAGTGGTAGTTTGATCTTTACATTGATGTAGCTCTGTCTGAAATAGCACTATGTGCTGACAATGATGTAATTTAGTAGTTATTTTGCCACAAAATTGCACGAGATCAGGCTCCATTTTTTGCTTTTTTCATCTGTGTTTGCTTCTTGTTGCTTTTATGTTGTCAATTGTACCAAGGCATTTCTTTGAGTTTTGAAATATGGGCTGCAATGCCATTATAATCAAAATTTTACAGATCTTTCTTGTGAATGTTGGAGAGTTGATAAGCTGATAACATTGGTAGGAAAGACTGCAAAATTTGTGGAAACACAGCTTGTGTATATGGCATTGAAGCCTCTCAGACTTAGAAGATCATTTGGGATTCTGATGGCTGTCATATGAAGTTGCATTATCTATGGGCAGTGTTTTGATTAACGGTTACCTGAGTTCTTGCCTTGGTGACGTGTGGTAATCTCTAAATGGTGGATGAATATGAAGGCGAAATTTATACATGTTGCCTTTATTTGTGCAAGGAGTGGATGTATTTGGAGTTTTGAACTTTGTTAGCTTGGATGTTGTTTTTATTTTCCTGATTGTATTGTTTGAGTATGGATTTTGTACTATTTGGAGTTCTGAACGTGGTTAGGGTGTTTATATTTTCCTGATTGTATTGTTTGAATATGGATATTGTACAACATGGAGTACAGGGATCTCATCCAACTGTTGTACATTCCTTTTTTGTTTTGGGGCTTTTATCAAACTTACTCCAATTTTTGATACAATATACGAGCAAAGTTGGATATTTAATTCTTTAACCTGTTAGATGCAACTTGCCTTAACTACAAAAGGTTGAAAAAATATGATTGTTTCTTGCTTGTAGGTAGCTTTGGAAATCGAAACTGTACTTCAGTTGCTCTTCTTACTCTTTTTTGTTTACTCTTAAATTTTTCTTGTATTTTATTTGTTTCTTACTTTTTGGTACGTCAGATGATGGTTTTTCGAAGTTTAATGATTTAACATTTATGTTGGTTTCAAAGGGGGATTTCCATGCTGCAAGGGCACATTGTTTTATTTGTAACTGCAGACATGGTATTATCTTCTCTTGCGTATTGCTTCAAATGGATGAGAATGTACTTGTACCAAAAAAAAGGAACAAAAGATCAAAGAATCACTGTTTAATGAGGCAAGGAAGATTGGATAAAAGAAGGCAGGAGGAGGGGGAGGAATTGGAAGCAGTAGTACAAAAACTCTTCGAGTTTCCACTGGCATTTTCTAGCTTTAAAGTCGTTTAGTACTGTTTTATCCACTTTGAATGCATTGGACAGGTTTGCTGTTAGCGTTGATGATGGTCCTATATGTGTTTCAGCCTTGAGCCAGTGCCATCAGAGTTCTAACAATCACTATGCTATGAATCAAAGGTCTGCTCTCTTGTTTGGTCCTCAGTACATGCTGGTGTGTTTGTATATCAATGTCAACCTTAAGGTCAGGCCAGCAGTTTAATGGCTACTAGGAGAGGGAGAGATCCTGAGTACTAGTATTTAAATGTGGTGGCTCAGGTGCTGTAGTTTCAATAATGGCAACTCTGTGGTCTGGAACTATGTTCTTCAGCATATGTAGTTTTGAGGATTTACTCAACTACTGAGGACAATTTCTTAACAATCAGGAGTCCTAGTCAATTTAATATAGTGAAGGGAAGGACATAACTTTTCATATTGCTGAAAACAGAAACTTTGCCCCTGGGACCAGATGATGATAAATAATATGGAGCTAGGAAGTAAATTGTCCATTTCTCGCACAGTT
Source organism: Cinchona pubescens (assembly GCA_025175665.1). Classification (NCBI taxonomy): domain Eukaryota; kingdom Viridiplantae; phylum Streptophyta; class Magnoliopsida; order Gentianales; family Rubiaceae; genus Cinchona; species Cinchona pubescens. The sequence continues at coordinate 289,599 of JANKKI010000542.1, read as the reverse complement.
TTTTTTAAAATTACCATCAGACTAAACCTCCGACCTTTTTTCATCAAATATAGTAGTCTCTCTATCTTAATGGTCTGATTATCAAAGTCAGAAAACGATGAGGACATCGATTATTATTATTTTATGCTTTGGCTTGCACTACAAAAAAGAGTGAGAGGAACTAAAATCTTTAAATATTTTCTGGAAAATTAAACGAAGGAACACGAATCATACAAGGCAAGGGGATGATTTACTTTTTCTGTCCCCAAATTCCACCGCAATATATCCAGTTTCACATAAATTTATGGCCCGTGAGCAGCATATCTTGAAAATTGAAAGTCAACTCCTGGTGCAGATCTTTGCATGGCTATTCTACTTGGAGCCTCGAAAGATAATCCTAACTAATCTGTTGTTACAAGATTTCATAAAGAGGATGGATAGGAGGCTGGTTGAAGCTGCTCGGACAGGAATGTTGAAGACTTGCATAATCTTACAAAAGAGCATCCCCTTCTACCGAGGGCTGTTACATTAGCAGGTTGTGGGACTCCATTGCTCATAGCTTGCATGGGAGGCCACAGCGATTTCATGAAAGAGGATCTGAATGAAGAGGCCGGAGTTTGCTAGAGAACTAAATATAAACACGGATGGATTTAGTCCCCTGCATGTTGCCTCAATGGGGAGGTCGAAATTGTGAAAGAGCTTTTGCAGGTTGATTGCAATCTGTGCCTAATCAAGGGAAAAGAGAGAAGAATTCCCCTTCATTATGCTGCTATTAAAGGCAGAGAGCTGCTTTCTGCTTGTGCTGATTCAATTACGTATGTGACTGGACGAGGTGAGACTTCCCTTCATTTGGCTTTGAAGAACAACCAATTCGAAGCCTTTGAATTCTGGGCGAAGTACCTGATAAAATCAAACAATTGGGATAGCTTAAAATAGTAAGCATTTAAGGACCATTAGGGTGATGCAACTTTGCATCTTGCAGTCTCAAGAAAGCAATATGAGGCGAGAGGCAGCCTTGAATATTTAATCTTTGCTCATGATATTTTGAAAATTCATAACTGAAAATACACTACATTATCAGGTAGTCGATTTGTTGGTTGACAAAAATATTTTTCCTGAGGGCAGAACGGAGGTCAACTCCTTGAACAAGAGGGGCTTTACGCCTATTGATAGCTTACTATCTGAAGGAGGTGATAGAGATATTGAAAATATGCTTCTAGCAGCTGGTGCTAGAAGGGCTGAAAACTCTTAGTCATTGCAGAATGGAGCAGACTCTGGGAATTTGATTGTTACAACTGAGAATCCATCAGCTTGTCATTCAAGGAAAGAGTGCGCTCAATCTCCCTCAGATAAGTTGCTAAACTATTTCAAGTACAAAGAGCTTAGAGATTCTCCAAATGAAGTGAGAAACACAATGCTTGTGTTAGCTATACTAATTGCAGCAGAAACATATCAAGCTGTGCTTAGTCCACCAGGTGAAGTTTGGCAGGATGATTATTTGCCTAGTAAAAATTCCGGGACTCGACCACATTAACCAAGCCACACAGAGCTGGAGAAGCAGTCACGGGGACTCATAATAAGATTTCTTATGGTATTTTTTCTTATTTTTAATTCAATCGGATTTTTTATGTCCATTTATTACATGATAAATTTTCTCACTGCTGGATTTCCCATACAAATAGAACTTCAAATCTCTCTTCCTGCACTTTTGGCAACTTATGGTACTTCTATGGCTGCAATATCACCAGACGTTGGCATCTCTACGTGCTTCACTATTGCATCCAAAGCTCTGCCGGTCCTGATACCTATAGCAACCAAGATGGTGAGAAATCATTTAAAGTGAGAAATCATATACACTATTGTGTATATGATGTTTTCTGTAATGTATATAGTTGTTCTCTTAATCCTTTCTGTAGTTTGTTGTACTATTCACTTGGATAATTATCTCAATCAGAAATAGTATCCAAGTTTAATGAGCTATTGTATTTGTACAGTGATTGATGAAAATCGGTAGCTCATAAGGATTTACAACTCTGTAATGATAAATTCTATAATGAGTACCATTTTGATTGCGGCAGGCTGCTATCATCTTGCTCTTTTTCCTTTTTCTTTTCCTATGGTTCATAGTTTGAACATGTTAGGATACCTCATTTGCCATTAGACTTCTTGTATATCATTGTCAAGGGTGATTTTTTGTGGGCTCAGCTTTGAAGATGACTTCTCAACGGGAGGGCAGATCACCTTATCTGTCAGGAAAAAACCAAGTTAGTCAACAAAGCTTTGTTAGAAAAATCACTTTCTTGCTGGTCAGTGATAAATTGGTGATGAACCCTATTTGTTATTTAATTAGAGGAAGCATCTGTGTTGTACTTGAATTCATTTCCCACCTGCCTATTGTTTATGGGTGGTCAACAAACTGTGTCAAAGAAATTTCATTAACCAAGTATATATGTTTGGAAAGAGAACTAGAAGAAAAACTGAAAATTTCATTAACCAATGAACTCCATTGTGAAATGTTGCTTTTGCTGCTGTCCATACATCTTAACTTTGTGATTTAGATTATTGAATAAATTTTTTGAAATATTTTGTTCAAATAGTTAATACTTATTAGTCCAAGAATAAATTATTATTGTTTTTTTATCACATAAGCAAGCAAGCAAGGTAGCAATTGCTCAAGGCATGTACTAATAATACCTTCCAAAAACATAACTCGTCAAAAGGGATTCCCAGAAACAGCACTTTCTTACAGTTCCAAAGAATTAAGCATCTACCTCTTTTGTTACTTTAAATAGAGGAAGCGTATTTAGTTCTTGGTTGCGTTTTCCACCTACCTATTGTTGTTGCAGCCATAAATTGAAGAGATTAATTTATCCACGAATTGCTTGAACAATGTTCAGAATCAATTAAAGATGTGACTGCTTTTTGGAGAAATTGTGCCGGACTTGATACTATATATATTATCTTGAATCATACGTTATTAATGAGTTGGTTTAAACTCATAATTTATAAGTTATTAGGTTAGCAGATTTACAGGTTCATCAAGAACAATTATACAATCTAGATGAAGCCTAAGAGACAGAGGCTAATGAGATAACTTATTCGGTAAAGAATTTCGCACATTTTAAGATGTGTATAAGAGATGGGCTTTCATCGCCCGGCTGCCGGCTCCCATATCATCAAGTCACCAACTTCTTGGACTTTTCGACACTAGACAGACATCAATTCTTAAAAACGTCTTACTATTTTGTGTAAATTTATGTTTTTGGTCAACAGTCACCCGGATCTGATTATACTGTTAAAAAGACTATTTTCGGTTTCAAAGATACTTTTTTGCCTTATTGGTTGTGGTTGCCTTTTAAGCAGGAATAAATCCCCAAGCCACATATTTGAGATCTTGAAATGGAATTAGCTCACTTACAGCATTACTAGTGTAACAAATTGCAGAAATTTCTTGGGATCGGTATTCTGTAGCTCATCACCCCTAAATCAGTTTCAAGAATTGTCGTAATTAGCATCGACTGTTTTTCTCGGATGCCACCTCCATTGCTTTTTCTACAACACAGTCTATATGAGAGAAGAATTATCATTTCAAAGGGAAGGAAGGTTATCTCTAGGTCTTTAAATAGGTCGTATTCGGGTAGAATCTAATACATTCAGACTAGATTCAGATTCGATTATTATATTCGGATTCGGATCCAGATCTCCAATGAATCTACAAAAGTAGATTCGTAGTCGGATCCATTGCATCTTGTCAGATTTGGATCCAGATCCCGGTCTTAAATATTTTTTTTATAACTTTTACAATTATATATAAAAATATTATAACTTAGATTTTTTTTTAATTATAATACTCATCTAGATTGTATAGTTGACAAACTATGATGGATGGCACAAAAACAAATTATATGGGTAATTTACACAAACATCTATATGATATATACATATAAAAGTTTACTAATATATAATAATTTTATTATATATTAAATATTTTAATCAGATTCGAGTCTTAATCGGGTCGGAATACCAAGATTCAAATCCGATCCGTTTATTATAATAGTTAAAGGAGTTCGAATTGAATCCGGATAATTAAAATTTGTTAAGATCGACTCAGGTCCTGGTCTAGACCAACCCGTTGACAAACCTAATTATCTCTTGGAATTACCACTTTTTGTGCCATTGTTCATAAGGGCTCATCCTAACCAAATATTTTTGCAACCGTACACATTCTAGATGTGTATAACCGTTTAAAGTATATTTTTCAGAATATATTTTTCAAGGGTAAAGGGTATCCGTACATTATTTTGGCATTGATCTTTTTTGGAATTGTAGCTTCAAATGCAAACTATTACATTAATACCAACAAAAATACTACGATAAGCCAACAAAATTACTATATTTCAGGATGAAATTAGTAAATTAGTACTAGTAGACTACTAGGATTAGTAGAATATCAACACCAAACGGGCCTTGTCACCAACATCTTTGGGCCTTAACTTTTCCTCCAAAGATCCAACCTATCATCTCGTAGCCCAAAATTCTACCCAAACCTCAACTTCAGCCCTACCGAATCCAGTCACAACAAAGCCTCATTCCCCTATAAAACTCGATCAATCCCCACTAATTTCCAAACCCTAGGGTTTTCTTAAACCTCTGCAGCCAATGGTCGACAAAGCCGCCCAAGGGCTTTCCCCCACTCTCCCTCACACACACAACACACACTTCTCTGCTCTTTCAAAGGTACTAGAAGATCAATCTTTCATTCTTTAAATTGAAGGGACCTTATTACTGCTTTTGTTGGGCATTGTTTGGTAGCTAAGAAAATGTTATTATGATAATTTAAAAAAAGAGAAATATTAGGAATTAAAGTTTCTTGATTGAATAAAAGAATAAAAGAAGACCCTTTTTTCAGTTTTATGTTATTTCATTGAATTTGCTAACTTTTTGCTGTTTTCTTGCTGAGAAAATTTCAAAGTAGATATCAATTAGTATAATATTTTCTTTTCAATTTGTTCTTTTTCCAAGTTTTCTGTTTGGTTAGATTGCCTGAACATTTCTGGATTTGATGGTGAGTTATTTTTTGTTGGTAATTTTAGAGGCATGAGTTCTGCAATTGCATGGTGTTTTAATTTATTGTGTACTTTTTTCTGTTGGTTGTTAAGTAAAATGTAGAGTGATATGAGGTAGTAAGTAGCTTGATGGTGTACATTGAGTTTGCTCGAGAGCATTTAGGTTGCCTGACTTTTATTTAGTAGTTGAGTGCTGATCTTGGAGTTTTTAGTTCTTGGGACTTTGAGGGACTAGTCCTGCTTTTTGGTGTGGGTATGGTATGTTCTTTGTCTTGCAATAAGGTATATCCTGTGCTGAATGCTGGAGCTTGTTGAACTTTATGCGTGATTCCTTGACACATTCAAAAATGACCTAGAATCTTCAACACTTGTTTCTGCTGCTTAAAATGTGCTGATTCTGGTGTTTTCTTATGTGTTGGTGTGTGTTTAGCTCATCTTTGCATCCGTTTCTATAAGCACTTAATGGGAATTTTTTAAGGAGAGTTTCTTTTTGCAAAACTTTTAGTGCCTTATTAATTTTTTTATCAGCTTTACTATTAATTTTTTGATGTAGTTTGAAGCTGAATGAAATGGAAAGTGCCCTTAAATATGTTTCTACTGCCATGAATAGATCTTCCATCGGCACTACTTTCAATACTTTTGACTGGATTTAGCATAGTTATAGCAATGAACTATGCAGCATGAGTTCTAGTGTTTGGAACCACTTTTTGACCTGACACAATAATTTGAAACAGACCTGTGAAGATGTATACATCATTGAAAAAAATTCACAAGGATAAGGATGCTGAACCCACAGAATTTGAAGTGTCTGTGGCTCAGGTTACTTTATGACTAAGACAAACTGTTATATTTTTGTACTTGTTGCCATGATTGATCATGTTGTATGACTTTTTTTTATTCAAATTTCTGTGCAGGCCTTGTTTGATTTAGAAAATACCAACCAAGAGCTCAAAAGTGACTTGAAGGATCTCTATATCAATTCAGCTATGTAAGAATAGCTTAGGAAGTCATTCACTCAATATTAATACACATCCTTCAATGAGTTCTGAATAGTTATGATGGTGTATCTTTTCTGCAGTCAAATTGATGTCTCAGGGAACCGGAAGGCTGTTGTTATTATCATGTGCCCTACAGACTGAGAAAAGCTTTCCGCAAGATTCATGTCAGGCTTGTCAGGGAATTGGAGAAGAAATTCAGTGGAAAGGTACCTATTTCTTTGATTTTTTTTTTTTCTATCCAAGTATTCAATTTGTCGTCTATTAAAGGATTTTGCTGGAGGGCTGTTTGTTTTAAGCCTATTTTTATATTTTAGTGGGTGGTGGCAGTTGGATTTTTTCCTTTGCACATTTATCTTATGAAACTTTTCCATGTACTTGCTCTTTAAGTTTGAGTAGTCAAGAACTAAAGATGGTTTTCTGCATAATAGGTTAGTGTTTCCCACTTAGCACTTGCATGGGGACTCCCGTTTCTAGATTAATGTTCTATGGCAATGATGATGTATGTTAATCCCAGCTCTATGAGACCTCCCATGGTCAGAGATATTGAACTGAGTAAACATCTGTCTGAGCTTCAAACTAACATATCGTCTAGCAGTTCATCCTTCTAATTATGTTTCATTCTGGGATATGTTCCTTCACGTATTGATTCTTATGAACTTTAAGATGTACTGCCATTTTATGTCTGGGTAGCCAAGAACTCTAGATGGTTTTCTGCATTACTATTTAGTGGTTGGATTCCCTTTTTCTGGACTCATGTACTATGGTGATGATGATTTATGTTAATACTGGCTCTATGAGACCTCCCTTGGTCAGAATATCTTTCTGAGCTTTAAACTAACATATTGTCTTGTAATCCATCTTTTAATTATGTTTCATTCTGGAAATGTTAATTCTCCCTTTTTCTGAATTGATGTCCTATGGCGGTGATGATGCATGTTAATCCCAGCTCTATGAGACCTCCCTTGGTCAGAGAATTGAACTGAGTAAACATCTTCTGAGCTTTAAAGTAATAAATTGCCTTGCAGTCCAACATTTAACCTATATTTAATTTCTGGAAATATTAGTTCATGACTTTAGACTTGAATTGTTATTATATCCAATTTGTACAATGATTTGGATTTTCATTTAGCTAAAATGCCTGTCTGTCTTGAGTTTCCTTTCTTCACATGTGTGAGAACAAATTTTGAGCTTTTGTTAATGTTAATAGTGGCATGAAAGCTGCTTCTTTCTTTGATTGCTTTAGGAACTTGATAGTTATGTTCTTGTATAGATTTGAGTTACTTTTGCCATCTTTTGACAAGTTTAGGCTCTTCTAGGATATAATTTGATTGCAAAATATGACTTCTAGGATGTGATTCTGATCGCGACCCGAAGGATTGTGAGGCCCCCAAAGAAAGGCTCTGCTGTTCAACGACCCCGCAGCCGGACTCTAACTGCAGTACATGATGCCATGCTAGAGGATGTTGTTGTCCCTGCGGAGATTGTTGGAAAGCGTGTTAGATATCGCATTGATGGATCCAAGATAATGAAGGTATGCTTTCCGGAATAGCTCAGGCAGTCCTATTTTCTTGCTGCTTTTTCAGTGATCTTGTTTCTTTAAGGTAGGATGGGGTTCCCAATAGGTGTCAGACCAGCATCAGTCATTTTTAGTATGATCATCTTTGGTTCAAGAAACGTATGCATTTTTCTTTGGAGACAATTATTCTGGAATATTTTATACTTGTTCAAGGAGAGGAACGTGAATGTACTCTGTAATATTGATGCATGGATTGGATACATGTTTAGTAGCTGAAAATTGGCGTATTTGCCCTGACCTTTTGCTTTGTGGGCAGGTCATTCTTGGACCCCAAGGAAAGAAACAACACTGAATATAAGCTAGAGACATTTGCTGCAGTTTACAGAAAGCTTTCAGGCAAAGATGTTGTGTTCGAGTACCCATTGACAGAGGCTTAATGTAATATAGCACAGTTGATTTGCTATAGATCTTTATGATCCACGAGGCGCGAGATGCGTTACATCTTTGAGCAACCATTTGAAATTTTGACATCCATAATTATGTTCAAATAGCCTGTCAACTTTATTAGATCAAGTTTTTGTTTTTCAATGTTCAGCTGCTACTGTGAGATTCTAAACAAATCTTTAAAGAACTTTGTCAACTTGCGAAGGATTTCAGTGTTGCATTGCTGAACATGATGTTATACAAGTGATCTTCAGAATTTGTGCGAGTCTGCATGATAAATCACTAAGGCAAAAAGCTTGGGTGATGTGCGGTTGAGGAAAAAAGGAAAAGGTTGTCAATGGATCAGACCCAATCACGAGCCTGAAAAAAACTATTCCAAATAATAGCCTGACTCAGTTGATAAGAAAGTTTCGGAAGAAAGGATACCATATATCATGGTTTGGGCCATAGGACATGGTTATTGGACACGGCTAGACCCTTTAAGACAATTATCCATGGACTTCTGACCTTATTCTAGCACAAAATACAAGTTCATCCAATATGTTTTGGTTGGAGAGGCATGACCTGCAGTTCTTCTAGTATTCCATTTCAATTAGATGATAACCCTTTCCTAAGTTGTTTAAAAAAGATAATTAAACAAATAACATATAATTGAGTTTTTAAAAGTTACTAAAAATATAACTTAGTTTTCTTGAATATAAATACTTTTCATTTAACAAAATCCTATAACAAAGTAAATTTTTTAATATTTGTAAAAAAATATGATATAATTATAAATGAGTGTATAAACCCGATCCAAGTTTTTCTTCAGACTATGCCACCTAGGAAATTTGGATTTGATTGAATTTATTATTTAACGTTAACCAAATATCATATCCCAATTCTAATATTTACTAACCAAGTTATTTTATATGATAAAAATTATTTGTAAACTAAAACTATCACTCAATTTTTCTTTATAAGGATCAACATATTACTAAAATAAACGTCTCCTATTTTTAAAAAAAAATTAGAATTAATGTACCCATGTAATAATATACTGGTTCAAATTGTTATTCTAAAATAACATAATAAAATTTTAAAAATCTACCTAAAAATGGCTATGGTTTTAAGCATATGTATAAACCGATAAAATTCAAATTATTTTACCCATTTTTTCCTCAATTATCTGTGTGACTTATGTTGATATAATGCTACTTAAGAAAAAAGTAAATTTTAATTGATTTTATTATCTAACATTAATTAAATATCATATATATACCAATGCTAATATTTCTCAAACAAAGTTACGAATGAAATTGAATCTTGCCTTTTTCTAAGAAAAATCTAGATCAGCCTGTTAATGTGATTGTCTAGATTTATTGTATATTTATGTTGTTTATAAGTTTTTATATTTATTTATAGTTACTTTGATTAGTGCTTAAATTTATGTACAGTTACCTTATTAATTAGTATCCAAATTCATTACAACTAGCCTATAAATATAAATATAGGTCATTGTTTTATTGGTCGATACATATAATTTCTCCCAATTCTTTACCATTCTAACATGATATTAGAGCAATATTATTAATTTTTACGGTGTTATTTCGTTTTTCAAAATATACGGTGTCATTCCATTCATATCTTCTCATAATATTAGTTTGACAAGTCTGTCTTCATACTACTTGTCTAGACTACATTGGTTCTTGAGACATTTTCACATCACAGTACCATAATGGACACTCGAACTTTCATGCTATTTGTATTTCACCTTGTAACTATTATCAATCAAGTTATTATATTTCGTCAAGATTTCTTATCTTTCTCATCTCTTTCTTCCACATCAGGTAATAGTTCTTAGCTTATTGATTATGGTTGTTTCAATCATTTGATCTCTTCTTCTTCTCTTTTTATTGGCAAGCAACCTATACTTAATGCTCTACACAATAATAAATGGATTTTCTTTAAATATTACTCATCGTGGTTCTGTCTCTATATTAAATTTGACAATTTCTAATATATTTCTTGTGCTAAATTTATCATATAATTTGCTTTTAGTAGGTTAACTTTGTGATCCTGATCCTGATATTTATTTTTCTAAGAAAGGTTGTGTTATTCAGGATCTTAAGATCGACATGCAGGTTGGAACCAGCCAGAAAGTTATAGACGTCTAGATTATCCTAACCTCTTTACACTTACCTTCTTCACCCATTATGGTTGCATATCAAGCTACTCAACTTTGGCATTCTCGTTTAAGTCATACATCCTTATAGCGTGAGCATCACATCATTAAGAAGATAAGTGCTAGTCATTTGAGTCATGTAAAAAATGAATAAATTTGATTATATTTCACGCTAACTTTATAAACAACATATTTTACTATTTTATTAATCTATTTTTTTCGTGTCAAAAATAAATCATTTGATTGTATTTCATGCTAACTTGATAAACATCATATTTTACTATTTCATTTAACTGATTCTATTTCTTCCCATTCATTTGAAATCATGCATTTTGATATTTGGACCCAATTCCTACTCCTATTATGGGTTGATCTCGTTATTTTGTTATCTTTGTTGATTACTCTTTCCCGTTTTACTTGGATTTATTTAAGGGAACGAATTCTTACAAATTTATTGTGAATTTAAGAATATGGATAAAACTCAATTTTCCACAGTCATCAAAATTTTTTGTTTTGATAATGCTGATAAATACATTGATTCTTCAGTTTTGTCAACATCAAAAAAGATGATCGAACTATTTCTCAAAGATTTTGTTCAGGTACATCTCAATAAAATAGTCCAGTTGAAAGAAAATATCGACATATTTTAACCATCACTCATGCACTTTTGCTTTCTACAAATATTTTGAACTATTTTGGGGTGAAGCTGCTTTGATTGCTGTGTATACTATAAATTGAATCCCTTTTCTACCTATCCAAAATCAATCTCCCTATAAGTGTTTGTATAATAAGCCTCCCGAATGTCAAGCACTCAAAATTTTTAGCTGTAGTTACTTTGTTTTACTTCAACTACATGAACATATTAAATTTGAGCCTCGTGCTTGTCTTTGTTATTTCATTAGTTATGGTATTCAACATAACAACAAACGTTGTTATAATCCTGCGACTAAGTGTCTTAGGATATCTCGTCATGTTTTATTTTGGAACACAGGTCATTCTCTATATATTCAAATTTCACATTCCTTTATCTAGTTCTCCACATCTTCACAAATGAACTCAGACTAAATCTTTTCCCAGATGAATTATTTGATGTAGGTACTTTTAATCTTTTAGACGTTCCAAATAATCTGACCATAGTTCTTTCTCCACCTGCTGTTCAATTTTTAGATTTAATTAACCTTCTACTCCACAATATCCTTCTTCCCCACATCAATCTAATCGGGTAAGGACCTTTCCTTCTCATTTACAAGATTATCATTCTTATTCTACTCTTGCTACCCTATTTGAGACTCAATCTTTTAGTGAGGCTTCCTCTAACCTTTTATATGAGGAGCTATGGAAGAGGAATAAGACGCTTTGGCACGCACCCATTTTATTGACTTACCCTATGAAAAAATTATAATTGGTTGTAAATTGGCGTACAAGATCAAGAGTCATTTTGACGGTTCTATTTAGTGCTGTAAAGTGTGTCTTGTTTCTAAGGGTTACGCTCAGAAGTACGTTATTGAGTACAAGGAGACCTTGTTCCTGTTACCCATTTTACATCTATTTAGGCACTTCTTGCCATCACGTCGATGATGTTCGTCGTTCATCCCTTTATCAAATGGATGTCAAAAATGTAATCCTCAATGGTGATCTTGAAGAAGAAGTTTACATGCAGCCTCTACAGGTTTTGATCATTTGTCCTAAAAGGTCTGTCACCTCCATCGTGCCTTATGTGGATTTAAACAAGCTCCCTGTGCTTGGTTTGCTAAATTTAGTTCTACATTGCTTGATTTGTGTTTCTCTTCCAAATCTTATGATTCTATTTTCTTTATTCGGTGAGCGGCTTATTACTTCTCTATGTTGATAATATAGTTATCATTAGACATAATATTGTTGGTATACAACATCTCAAGTAATCTCTCAGTTAACAATTTGAAATGAAGGATTTTGGTTTGCTTACCTATTTTTATCTCAAGGTATCCTCTATTACTAATGGTTACCACTTGTCTTAGGCTAAATATGCATCTGACTCCTAACTCGTGCTGATTTGACCTATGTTAAGACTAATTCTACCCTTATTGAACCATGAACTCCTGTCTTATTCCATTAGGTGGTTCATTGTTAGATGATCCTACTCACTATCACAAATTGGTTGGCAGTCTTATCTATTTGATAGTCACTCACCCTGACATTGCTTATGTAGTTCATATTGTAAATCAATTTACAAATGCACTCTATCTATTATTCAGTAGTTCTTTGGATTCGTCGCTATGTCAAAGGTACTATATTTCATGGCTAACATTTTCTTGCACATTTTTTGCTTGAATGACGTGCATATTCTGAAATTGATTGGGTAGGGGATCCTACTGATTGGTGATCTACTAAAAGATTTTATTTTTTTTTCTTAGGAGACTCTTTGATCTCTTAGTGCAACAAGAAACATTTTGAAACTGTCTATTCCCGTTCTGAAGTTGAATATCGTTCTTTACTTGATATTTCACAAGAACTAGTTCGCTTCGATTGTTACTTGAAAATATGAAAGTCGTTCATCATTCTCTATTGTGGTAATCGTAACACTATATAGATTGTTCACAATGTCATATTTTTCATGAACACAAAATATATTGAGATTGATTGTCATTTTATATGACAACAATATCTTATCCATGTGTCCTACGACTCTATTCTATTTCTTTCTTGGATCAAGGTGTTGATATCTTCACTAAACATTTCACCTCCGGCCGATTTCACGATTTCACTTGCAAACTCAAATTGGTATATTCACGACTACCTTATCTGAATCGAGTTATTTAAAGTTCAAAAATACAATAAATTCTTAACTAAATTTTTATTACCAAATTCATTATAACTGACAACGAGTAATATTTTAAAAATATCATATAAGAAATAAAATTTTTTATAAATTTAACTTAATTGCTAGAATATTTTATTCTTATTATGTGCACTAATAAATGCATACGACTTATGTTTCCCAGTTTTTAATTTTCAACTTGATAAAACTTGGTCGAACCTTTGAATATACTTGCTCAACAATTTTTCGAATAGATCATGAGTATAACATTATTAAACATTGGTCTAACGGTGTCCAAGTGTAAAACGGAGCGACATCAATTCAAAGAATCACTGTTCCAATTTTTTTTGATAAGTGCACTCAAATTTTGAATTGTCTTTCCATAGAAAATTTTTGTATGGATCAAAGAATCACTGTTCCAATTTTTTTGATAAGTGTACTCAAATTTTGAATTGTCTTTCCATAGAAAATTTTTGTATGGATCAAGGTATACAACCCACCACCGTATGGCTTGTGATCCATATTTATCAACATCTATCAACTTCTTTTAAAAAAATAAAATTAATATACTTTTATCCACAAGTTGGTAAATGTGGATAAATATGAATCACAAAATATATCGTGAGACCGTATACATTATCCATACAAGAATTTTTCCTTTCCATCCCATGTTTGTCCCTCTTCGAATATATTCTTAGCCCAACTAGGGTTGTAAACGAACTGAGCTACTCACAAGCAGTTTGAGCAGCTCGGTCAAAAACTATACTCAAGTTTGAGTTGACCAAGCTCGGGATTACGAAACACTTAACGAATCGATCTCGAGCATATGTATATTATGTTTGAGTACTCGTCGAGTTTTTCAAAAACTATATAATTTTTTTAATTTTTTATTATATGTAAAATTATTAAAATGTCCATGTTCTTTAGAAAAATTATATTTTTTTACCTAAGAAAAAGTCAAACTACTCGAGTTTAAACTCATTTTACTCATTTTCGAGAAAGTTTGAATTGCGTTCAAACTACATCAAATTTTTCCAAATCGAGCCCGAGCTCGACCTCAAATTTTAAAGCTTATTCGAGCTCAAGCTTGAGTTTGAGTATCATAAAAATTTTCAAATTCGAATTCGAGTAGGACGCTATTCGTACTCAATTCCACTCATTTACACTCCTAAGCCCAATTAAAAAATGCTTTAAAAGCACTTCCTCCATCTTATTGTACAAGTATTTAACCCAAAAAAAAAAAGTCCATATCCTTAACTCGCTCCTCACCGTCAATACGATCACTTCACTTGGGTGGATAAGATCGTTTCATTCCTTCCACGAATTGACTGCCTTCTCCCTTCCCGCTTCCTCGCTTCATCTCTTCCTAATTAAAGATCTGATTTGGAGCTTTTTAAAAATATATATTTATTTGGAGGTATGAAAAATCTCGTCTTTTTATCAATGTTATGGCAATTTTCATCTATTCAATGACTAGAATTAGACTGGGATATATAGCTCGAAGACGTAGAGCAAAAATTTGTTTATTTACATCAAGCTTTCGAGGGGCCCATTCAAGACTTACTTGAACGATTACTCAACATAAAATAAGAGCTTTGGTTTTGGCTCATCGGGATCGAGATAGTAAAAAGAGAAATTTTTGTCGTTTGTTGATCATTTGGATAAACGCAGTGACGATTAGCCGAGGGGCCCTTGGGCCTAAGGGAATAGATTGTAGCTGGGTACGAATAGGCCGGTTAAAGACGAGTAGGCAGGGTACGACGATGCCCACCGGGTGACACATGGTTGTACTAGTCACCTTTGGGCTAGAGGTATTGACGATTGACGCATGGTCTGGTCTGGTCTAATAATCAAACATTCTTATTAGTTGATAATATTAGTATTAGTTAGGAATTTTGTGAAAGATTCTTGTGAAAAGTTTCATTAACAGCTAATTCATGTCCAGTAGACCTTGCTGTTGTGAGAATTCTTAATTCATGAGTTGTAGGAAGGGATTTATGTCACCACAAACAGAGGCTAAAGCAAGTGTTGGATTCAAAGCTGGTGTTAAAGAGTACAAATTGACTTATTATACTCCTGAATACTAAACCAAAGATACTGATATCTTGGAAGCATTCCGAGTAACTCCTCAACCTGGAGTTCCACCCGAAGAAGCAAGGGTTATTATACTCCTGAATACTAAACCAAAGATACTGATATCTTGGCAGCATTCCGAGTAACTCCTCAACCTGGAGTTCCACCCAAAGAAGCAAGGGTTGCGGTGCTTAACGCCCTATATAAGGGGCTAGCACGCAATGGCTTTCTCTGATAGAGGCTCGCTTCTCCAAGTTTTGTTTGCTGCTTTTCATTTTGATAGGAGTAGGTGCTTGGCGCTCACTCGGATAAGTGAGATTTCGAGTAAGTGTTTACATAATCTTCTTCTGTCCGAAGAAAGGATTCATCATAAACTACGAGCTTGTTTTATAGCAATAGTAATTAATCGTTGTTGTTTCAAGGTCAATCTATTCACTCGTCTAGATAATATTTTTCCTTGTTCACTAATAAATCGACTTCGACCCGCATTGAATGCCGGTCTGATCGTTGAAGATAAAAGTACATCGAACCCATATGAAGTTTTACCATGAGCCGGCGGATTTTAATATCAGAATAGCGGATATGGTCATGATTCAATGGGTCACTTACTTTTCTTTTGTTGATTTCTAATCTTTCCAATGGAATTAATTTGATTGGTAAAATGGAAAATGGGAATATGTGGTTTGGTCATTCAAGAGGTAACTTATCATTATTTAGAATAATTCAAATTTATTGACCAAACATTTAACTTTTAACTTATATACTACTATACTATAACTCAGTAATAATAATATAGTATTATCCCGTTGTTACTTTTTTATTACAAATAAAGATTAATAATATCTCTATTCTTCTTTCAAGTATGAATACTACGACTGGAGTTTTATGAAAAAACTGGAGCCCAATCTCTGTCTCTTAACACATCTAGATGTGTATAAGAGACATGGCATTACTCTACCACTGAGTTAAAAGGGCTTATTTGATGAATTCTTGAATGCATGCAAGTCGGACGGGAAGTGGGTGCAGATGAGGCTTATGGGGAAGAGGAGGCAAGGGCAAGAAAATCATAAAGAAAATCCTTGTCCGGGAAAGGCGTATTAGAAAGTCATCCTTGTCAAGATTATGATACAGCGTAGTTTCATTTCAGTTGATCTCTTTATTTAAATTTTATAGTTGGTTATGATTTTGGTTATTTTTATATTGTTTTGTTTCCTTTTTCTAATCCAATTTAACCTAATTTTCTCAAACTTTTAATCATTAACACTTATTAGGGATTGTTTTGTTCTTGGACTTGAATATGATTTAATATTTAATAGCTTTTCAGAATTCGTGATTTGAGCTATTATAAATTGTTATTTGGATTGTAATTGGGTTGAATTCTTATTGTTATTTTATGTTCCATTTTGAAAGTTTAAAGATGGCATGGAAGCTCTTCTCATGGCTATGTTTAGTTTTATTAAGGGTAGGAATTATTAATATGCTTTTGAGTTTCATTAATATTTTTTTTCTTATTTGAATATTAAATGTAGGATGAAAGTAAAAACCACTAAAGCATAATGAATTAATGGAAAAAGAAAAACTTTAATTTATAGGGATGTTTTCGGGTGTCTCATAAGTTGATTTAGGTCACTCCAAAATGAACATAACCATGGTGAAATATGTATTGTATGCATATAGCTATGCAAGAATAGATGACACTATTTGTCGTATTGCTTTAAGTAAACAAAGTTTTTTTTTTGGGGGGGAGGTTGGGGTAGTAATAGTGGTTGTTGCTATTTCTTCGTTGGTTAGGGCTAGGGAGGGGTGGTTGCTGTGTTATGGAGGAGAGGAGAAAGGGATGGATTAGGATTTTTTTTTTCAGTTTCCTAATAGACCTCTTTTTAATTTTTAATTTGACCTCAAAACTTTTAACTTTTTTTTTATTTATAATTTGACTCCAAAACTTGTAAAACAGTTGAATTGGTTAGGGGTATACATGACATTTCACAAATCAGTGCTAGTTTTGACAGTTTCCATCCTGTATGTGAAAAACAGGAAACACAAGGGGGTCAAACGCACATTTATAACCACAGGGGTAAAGTGTCAAAGCACTAACCATAGGGTAATTGCATTTTACCCTTTTTTTTTTAATTAAAAAAGACAATTTTTTTAAAAGCAATTCTCATGCTATATACACCAAATAGTAGTCATTGTAATGATACCAAGGACTATATACATACCAACTTATCATATATGATTTCGGTTATAATTCCAATTCCAAAACACAAACCAACCCTCCTCTTAATTTAAAAATATACAACCTCCATTGTAATAATACCAGGGATTATATCCATTCTAACTTATCATATATGATTTTGATCACAATACTAATTTCAAAACACGAACCAACCCGCCCCTTAATTTAAAAAATTTTCTCTCAAGTAATTTCGTTATTACTGCCTTTCTTATTCTTTTGAGCCACTTTGGTTCATCTTAGAATTTTCCACTTCAGTAGTACAAAGTAAAAGGTGTCAAAAATGTAAATCAATATATAATTAAAATTAGTATTGATTATTTGTAAATTCGAATTGAACTCAACCTGGCCATAGTTTGTTTCACTCGGACTTGTTGGGTGTCAACTAATAAAAAAGAAACTCAAACATTTACTGTGTATTTAGTACTTTTTAATAACTTCTCAAACTTGTTTTGAGAATCTTAACTTGAGTTTTTTCATTCTTAATTTTTGGTACTCAAACTCGACTAACTAAAAGTTTATGGCTAATTACAAAATACTTTTTATTGCTTTGCCGTCCTAGTGTCCAACATTGATTTGATTGGCATATTAAACGATTCAAATTTTCCTAATGTAATAGAATCAACTTAGCAACCCCAAATTAAATTTGATTTTGTCATGTTAGGTGCAAATATTGGTGTGGAGAAACCTCCCTTCAATTAATTCAATAATTTGTTGATTTGGGTATAAAAATGTACACTCAAGCGTATATTTGTCTACAAATTATAATTTCTGTTTCTTTTTGTAGAGGGTATATATTTATATTTATATTTATACGTATGTCATAACACGTTTCTTCCAAACTTATTGCTTTTATGGAGATGAGAGCACAGTGGAAAAATTCATTTAATGAGATATGAAAAAATTTAGATAGATTTGATTTTTGACACACCTATAAACTTGATGGTATAGATAAAATCCTATAAAATCTTACTTATATCTTCTATATGATTTAATACACACTACAAGAGTATGCAAATAAGATTAGAGGTTGAATCTTGTAAGTGTTTCCTATTATGATAATACATGCTAAACCTTGATAGTATCTTTGGTGGTTTCCTCTTTCCATGGACGTGGAATTATGACTACAAGTCTAAACATATATTTATAGATAGTTGCAATGGAGTTTTACATATATCTATAGTAGCTTTGGTAGTTTCCCTTCTTAAGTTGAATGGAAGTTTCCTAAGGGAAAAAAGAGTTCAATGAAAATTCTACGATTTTATTAGAGAATCATTTTGACTTGTATAATGGAATTAAAATATTATAATGCACATGTTATTCGAGTCCGGGATAGTACCGTCCCTCAATTCTCCTAAGTTATATATTATAGCTTATTAATTAAAAACAAGGGAAATTCTACCCCATAAAATAAAATACATGATATTGGTTTTCAACTCGAGGTGTTCACAGCTTGTTTGTTTTGACCCGCATTTGGAGATTTTTTGAGCCAAACATTGTTTTATCGATTTTTAAAATATCAAATCAAAACTAAACTTTTCATGTAAAAAGCTAATCAATCAGTTAACACACAATTTACGTTATACCGGCTCAGTTGGTTCGATCAATTCTTCAGAGGGATAATTTTATATATCTCCCTTGAGGTTTTGAATAATTACAACAAGCTTCCCTCAGACAGGGATCATATGCACAATTATCCCTTCAGTGTGTCTATAATGACCATAATATCCTTCCCCAAAAAAAGTTTATGTGCAAAAAAAAATCTCACCTTGCACTGAAGACCACCCTCCATTTCTCAACTCCTCTCTTCCCTCCTCCTTCTTCATTCACCCTTGATCCTAATGCATAATTCCCAATTCCTAAATTTGCAAATTATCTTTTTTTCAAAAAGCATTTATCTCCATAACTGTCATTTTTTTGATTTTTTCCTACTCACATATGTACTCTCCAATATGTCAAAATTTAGGGTCATAAATTTCTTGTGTGTGTTTAGCTATGTCCTATGTATTTGCTTTGAGGAAGGGTTTTTCTTGTTTTTTTTTTGGGCAAGAGGTTCGAGAAAGGCTGGTGAATTGCTTGGGTACTGCTTGTGTGTTTTGTTTGTATTATTATAACGAAAGTTCATTTTCTTGATTTCTGGTTCTTCGTTTGTATTAATTGTTGGAAAGATTTGGTGTTGTGTAGTGGGTATGAAGTTGGCATGTTGGAAGGCTTAGCAAATTGAAGAGATACTTTGATGGAGAATGTATAGCTTTCGGTCACAAGGGCTTGGTTATTTTTGGCAGGCATGAAAGAAGGGCAGTTTAGGAATATCAAAGTAAAATCTGGCTGATCTAAAATTTTGGGTGCGTCTTATTATCTGATAAGTTAAAATAGGAGAACAAGTGTAAATTTTTAAACCTGGAGGGAGCTTCTTGTAATTATACTAAACCTCAAGTATAATTACAACAGCACCCTAATCTCTGTTGTCTCTACCTTCCCATATTATTTATCTCCATAAGCTTCCCGGTTGGCGCTTCCTATTAGGTAAATTTATTATAACTATTTATTATAGTTAATTTATAAATACCCCACACTTGATCTCTTGCCATGAATTACCAATTTTAATTTTTCACTGTTTTAAAAACATTTATATCTTATTGCATCAATTCTTCGACATCGAAAAAAAAATTAAGTTTTATGAGAATTAAGCAAGATTGAAAAATTAACAATATATTTTGTCATTGTTGGTTAAACTCGATTAACGCTATCTCTCATTCAGTGACAAGGAAGAAATCTAGGATTTTGTCGGAAGAGTTGGGAAATCAGAGCCATGGCAACGCGGCAGTGGGGGTAATACTTTTTTTATTATTATAATAGTAGCAAAAATTGGTTTTGATCGGTTGTCTCGTATTTGAGCAATTATGATTTGTTTTTTTTTTTTTTCAGCCGCAATGTGAGTAAAAGCTTTGCTTTTAGGCCTGTGGCAACAGCAATGGCTCCACCACCTGCTCGTAATTTCTGTTCTGGGTACTCTTTTTGTTTTTTGTTTTCTCTACTTTAGTGGATGTCCTTAATTTTTTGTTCTTTTAGTAATTAGAAAAAATTCTATGATCCTGGTCATAATTGTGTGCTTGTACGGTATAATATCTATACCACGTGTTTCAAATATTTGTACAATAGTATATTACCTAACGAGACCATAGAATTCTGGTTTTTATATTATTTATTTTTATGTTATTTAATATTAATGATTTAGGTAAATTTTACAGTCCATTGAAGAAACCAGTTGGCATGCTTTAAAGGCTTGGTAAAAGCTCTTAAAGCATGTGGGATTGTACTATACAAGTTTTGAAAGCACAATGGCATGGATTGCTAAAGGAACTATAGAATTTCCAATGTTTTAATATCTAGAAATACAATTATATATAAGTTTCAAGGTTGATAGGAGGTGATAAAATAAAAGTTCAAGATTTCTTCAAATAAAAGGCCAATTATTATATTCTCTATGATTGCTATGTTTTATTGTTTTAAATGTAAATTACTAGTAATAGATTTTCTCGAGCGGCTTGGCAGCTCAAGTAGTATCAAATCCAGTCAATCATGAGCTAAATGAATGTTAATTGTATCGTAAGCCTTTTTGACCTATTTAAAATATATACACACATGTGTTTGTTTAATGTGTATATGTAGATTCATATCTTCACAACCTTTTATTACGATGTATATAATTAGAATACCACTAAGTCCGTTTTAAAAACCCTAACAACCCTTCCCTTTCCGTATTAAAAATGACCAGAGCAATATATTGATTTAACTGTATGGTGAAAGAAGAGTTTCCTTTCTTTGTATGTTATGGGGGTGGGAGGTAGGGATTGTTTGTGGGACCGAGTGGTCTGCCTATCTGTAGTGTGTGTTTTGGATTAACACTATTACAAAAGCTAGGGGCCTTGATTGTGGAGTATGTAACATCTGGATCTATAGACTCCACAATGAGTCCGTAGCCCGAACTCACATCTACTTGGGGGTTCCTCATTAAAATTTGAGCAGAGCATGACTTCAGTTGTGTTTTTATGCAGGGCAACTCCAAATTTAAAGGAAGGGCGTTTTACGCGTCTGATAAAAGTCTATTTGGGTAGTAACAGCAGCACTATTGTCAATATATTTCTTTTTGCAAAGTGCTTTTCTGCTCTGAATTGCTATTTACTTCCTTTTCCCTATTGTGTTAGCAAATTTCATTCCCCTGCCTTTGGTGGCTCTTGGTGGAATAGTTTATGGATATTATGACAATAAGGAAGATAGGTGCGTGATTTAATTGTTTCTTTCATTTTTTGTTCTTAAGTTAAAGATATTGTCTAACAAACAGACAAGGTTCTGAAGTTTTGTATCATTTACTTGTGATTTGTCTGTCAACATATTTTTACCCCTTCCAATGTTATTTAAGATCAATTTCCACTGCATTTGACTTCATAAAAAGTTTACCATGCTTTAAGGCTGTAATCCTTCACTTCTAATTGGTATCTCAATAGCTTCAACTCAAAATGACTTTTAGGACTTAATAAGCATATCTTTGTGCACTATTTTACTTTATTACTATTGTCCAAGGTCACACTTATTCAACAGTACTATCAGGCCTGTTCATCCCACTTTTCTAATGAACAAGTCACAGTGGCAAATATTTGTAGCGTTTGCCTTTGCATCATTAAAATGTGTTCAGTGCTAATTTTCTTTTGTAAGAAACAAATTCATTGGATATGAGACCTTGCATCATAAAAGGAATGTAGATTGTCAAAGGAAGTTGACACACACTGGCAAAGTAAGAGTTAACATCTGAAAGAAAAAGCCTCGTGACTCTGTTCTTTCTAGTTTGGATGTGCTTTCAACTTATTACCTTTAAGCTTTATTTTATTTTATTTATTTTTATCCCTACTTCTATGGATGTTAAATATTGGATGTATTGGTACATTTAATACCGTTGATTCTTTTCCGTACTTTCAATACTTGTCCAAGTAATTATTGCTGGATGCTGTTGTAGTTGTTGGGTTATTAGCTAAGATGTTTGTATAAGTCGACAGAACCTTGATACAATGCATAAAATTATGTACTTAGCACAGGTGTTTTTTAGGTAATTTGTTGGTGGTTAATGTAATCAATGGGTTAGTTTTGTAGCTTGTGTTGGTTTTTTGTGCTCAACCTTTACCTAATTCCATCATAAAGGGCAAATGTTGTAACAAACCTAGAGCTTTGCTGTTGCTTTTTTTTTTTTTTTCCTGACCATACTCTGGAGCCCATCCTTGCCAAATCTGTGGAAAAATTTTGGACCTTTTGTTTGGTGCTGGAGGGTTAAACATCTAATTGGGACCTTTTGCATTGTGTGGATTGAAAGTTTGGCATGTAGCAGTATGTGATGCCTTCTAAAATCTCTTGCATTAAACATGTCTCGGTTCGTATTTCCTTTTTTTTTTTTTTTTGGGTAATAGGTTCATATTTCCTATTTATACATGTTTGACACCATTTCATTAGTTTGTAAGTTGCAATACATGTGTCTACAGTTTGCAATAGACACTTCTATATAGACTCTCTAGTGTACTTCATATATGTGTTTTGCCTAAATTGCTTAATGGAATGTTCTTAATGTCAGAGTGAACTATCTCCTCTTTTAGAGCAACTTTTAGCATTGTAAATGGTTGTTTTTCAAAGTTTCGTGCCAAGGGCTCAAGACAAGTAGTTTATGATTTTACAGTTGAGATTCTTATTCTTTAGTTATGCAGTATGTATTTAGAGCTTGATACTCTAATGCTATAAAAATTTATACATTACGAATTTTTGATGCACAGTGACATGAAAGACTTTCCAAACATCAGGCATAATGGTGGAAATGGCAGTGGCAGGGAATAGTATGATGGAGGCAGAGTAGCAAGGATGGTGTTCCAATATCAAGTTTATATCTTTATTTATTTATGTTTTGCAAACTTTTCCGTCTTATATTGCAGTAATTAATGCATGATGACTGATGACATCTTGAAACTCTCTAGCTAATTAGTAGCAATTTCTTTTCGTTTCTGCATATTTTTAATTTTATAATGCTTTTGTGATATTGCTAAAATGGGGTTATATATGTTTAAAATATATGAATTTCTTATCTCTATTTTTTTTTTTTTTTTTTTTTTTTTTTGAGACGGATGTTGCAAGTTTGGGCTTGACCTAATTTCAGTCCAAAGCTTGCATAATTTTGTAGTTCAGTGTGGGGTTTAAATGTGTGAGCTTTTGTGAGACGATATTGGATTGAGTTTTGGCATTTTCAAATGGGCTGAGCTCGGATAAATAAAAACGCGGTTCATACAGCTCAATCGACATTGTTGCTTATTTCTACAGCTAATAATAGATCGAGTCGGCATGTTTTTCGTATCGACGAGTTTCATGAACACCCCTAATAAATAGGCTATGAAGGAACGTTCTCAGAATCTTACACCCCTCGATCTTCACAATATTGTTCTCCCTCAAGTGTGGGATGAGATGGGAGGAAAATTTTACTATCTTAAAACTAAGAAAAATAAATTATAAAATTACAAATTTAAAAGTACTTATCAAAGTTAGTCTTGACAAAATCATTTTTTATCATCAATTTTTGATTTGACAAAATCAATAATAATATTTTATCATCAATTTTTGATTTGAGATATTTGAATGAATTTTTTTTTCTTTATTAGTGGATCAAGTGACACGAGGTTTGTCATTTTATGTACATGCATTGTATAAGACAAATTATTTAAGGGTTCGTTTGGTTCATGGGATAATATGGGATTAGAGAACTAATTTCGTATCATTTTGTATTTGGTTGGTTTTTGGCACATGGAATGATAATCCCAGCTAGCCAAATTAATAATTTGTAGAAGGGATAAAATTATTCCACAAGGGTGGTGGTATTAATTATTTGAGAATGACACACAGATGCGATAACAATTTTTTTTACTAATTTACCCCCAAAAACTTTATAACCCTAACTATTTTCTTGAAATAAAAATCATCCAACTTTGTTTTCTCGAATCTTCTGGATCTACCTATTTTTCATTTTCGGTCTTGTCAATCTGTATTTCATTCAATACATGATTAGTATTATTTTAGGGAAATTCTACAATCCCTTTTAGAGAACTATTCTCTTCTGTTTTAAGGACATGTATAGTACAACACTATGTCTTTAAAAACTTATACTGTACAAGTTTTTAAAGCCAAGGGAATGATTCCTTCAACGGGACTGTAGAATTCCCCATTATTTTAATATGATGCATCAGTCTCCTCTCATCATTTTAGTAATTCAAATTATTTTTTCGTATTCACATGTTTTGATTGGGTTCACTTAGCAAAACTTTCGTTCTATTGTTCTAGTTTTACGCCAAAAGAATATATTGGATGCATTTTTGAATTCTGAATCTTTTATTAAATGTGATCTCTGAATCCAAATAATTTGTGTTTCGATTGATGAATGGTTGAATACATCTTTCGACTTAATGCTGAAATTACTAGAAAAATTAGCATTTTGCTGACAAGAAATATTTCAGTTCAGATTATATAAAAATATTTCTCTAATAACTAAACAAATTAGCATGCTTCTTTAAATAACTAGACAAATGCAATACTTTTAAATAAATACTTCATTTACTTAAAAAAATTACAATTTTTCATAAGGTTACTTGCTTATGAAGTTTTATTTTGTGATAGTAATTTATATGATATTGGCATTTATTTTTTTAATGTATTATAATTACGAGAAGTTTATATAATATTATTTGTCATTTTACCAAATGAAAACCCTATTGTTAGTTTGGGGGAATTTTAGTCAAAAAAAAAAAAAAAAGCAAACCGGTTCCCATCCAAGTGTAGGATGAAACACATTTGTGGGATATCCTAAAAAATGGACGATGGAGATTAGTAATTCGGGCATGACTCATCCAAGAATTAATAATTCGAGGATCATACATCCCATCTCATCCAGTCCATGAATCAAACAGATCCTAAGAAATGAAAAATGGTTTACAAGATCACAACTTCAGAATCACTTGCTAAAGAATTTACCGTCAAAATTATATTAAATTACTAGTCTCTGATTTTAGATATTTAGTCAAATTTCATATTTGCCACTTTATATAGATGGGGTTTTGCAAAATATTACATTTACTCTTTTAAATTTAATATAAATGTGTTAAAAGTTTGAGAGACACTTTAATATAACCTAACATTAATCAGAAGTTTCCTTCCACAACTTTCAAACAAATTGAACGAAATTTTCTTCTCTTTCTTTTCTCTCCTAGTTGAAGCCTTCCCTTCTTTTCTCTTCGTTCCTAAACTCACAAACTAAGCCTAAGAGATCTCATGCAAAAATACATAATTGGTGCCATGAACAAAATAATAAATTTTATTCCACTTACCACCACTACTAGGATATGGTATGGCAGTGACCCTTTTGATAAAAGAATAATCATTTACTAGTCTACTTTTTTGTAAAAATCATTTAATAGCCTACTTTTTCTAACCGAAATGATAGGCCAACACTCAAATTTTCTAAAATACCCAAGAATTCTAAATACCCATTAGTACTCCTCTTTCTCCTTATTACGGAAAACGATTAAAATGGACCCTGAACATTTTTTTTTTTTGTAAAATAGCAATAGTCCCTAAACTTTAATATGCGTTGATTTAGTCTGAACTTTTTTTCTTTAGTGTTGATTTAGTCCCTAGATGGTAGCTCAATTCAAAATTTGAACATCCTCCATCGTTGACCAATAAGACCAGGGGCAAAAAAGAAAATTCAATTAGACTACAATATAATAAACCAAAAAAAAAAAAAAAATCCCAAATCACTCATCTTCTTCAATCATTTAGGATTTAGATAAACAAAACTAAAAAACGATTCTTAATGATGAAGAGATTGGTGAAGATTTCGGGTGGTTTGGGTGGATGACTCTGAAGCAATATTATTATTACTATTATTTGATGTTGTGCCAAAAGAATTGGCGGGGGTTGCAACTATTTGATGCCAGCGCTAACAAAGTTGGCCAAGATTATGATTGCAATAGCTATTCGAACTTTGGTGGAAGGAGATGAATAGTCAGGGACCTCGTAAGATGATTGATCCAAAGGTAGAATAGAAGCTATTCAAATATGTCAAGTAATAAAATCATACTAATTCTTAATTTCTATCCTCGCGCCCACAAGTATACGGTGCTAGGATTCGTAGTAGTATAAATAAGTGAGGTCGTTCCCACAAGGATTGTGGTAGGCAAGTACCAAGTTTTACAAGTTTTTGTGTAGTTAAGCGGTTCAAAAAACGGATTAAAGATCTAAACTACGTAAATTCTCAATAAAATTGCATATTCAATTTCAATAATTAAATTAATTTTCCTAATAAAACAAGTAATAAAGACAATTATCTATTAAATTAATCTACTAACTAATCTATTCTACGAAAAGTACTGACATGAACGCGAATAAAACTAACCTTAATTCACTTAACTAAAGGAATTAACTTTATACTAAATAGAAGTAAAGAGTTCTAATTTAACTAAGAAAAGCAATTAGAAAGCCTAAGAACAAAGTAACAACCATTTCTACCAAATGAAACTATTGATTGTTGAAAGAAAATTGAGTTCTAAACTAAATATTTTTGGATTTTTGTATTGTTGTATTGAATAAAGAAAACTCACTAAAAATTAACTAGAATTAAAAACAAGGAATATTGAAAATTTTGAATTAAAAAGTACAAAATTAACAAGCTACCTAATTATTCTAAGAAGACTTGAAATAAAAGTAAAGAGATTCTTAAGAAATTAAACTACAAAGCAAGTAAAAAATTATATCAACTTAAAGTCAAAGATTAACCCACTATTAATACGTAATCAAAATCTTTGCGTGGAATTAAAAACAAGATCTAAAGAAGAATTAAGGAGGACTTTGTATTTAGGAAATAAAACTTAAGAGTCAAGGTTACTCTATCCTAATATATCATAATCTATTAACTACACCCTAAATTATGTGTACTAGCACACATCTAAAGTACCTTAAATACTTGAGTATTACACAAGCTAAGATTAAAAATTGGCTATTGGAAAATTACAAGATTGCCCTTAATACTATTGCTAAAAGCCAGTCTATGTCACGGTTTGGACAATTGAGATAGCGATATGGACTAAAATTACATTAGCCTATTTCTGTGTCCATGTCGCGGTTTGGAACAATTGATAAAACTGCGACATGGACTCTTTTCCCATCAATCCTACAATTCTTTTACAATTGCTTTTTGGTCCTCGCACTTTTTCATTCCAACTTCCAATCTTTAATTTAGACCTGCATAATAACCAAACAAGTAATCACTTTAACTAAAATTCTAATTAAAACATATCATATTTAACAATAACTAAAATCTAAATATATAATTTTAAAATTAACTAAAATCTACCATTAATTAACAAGATTCAAAATTCTCACTAACAAAATGTTAGGATTTAGAGTAGAATAACTCTAGTACACTAGAGTTATCACACCCCCAAACTTAGCGTTTTGCTGTTTAAAAATCTAGATGTCAGTAAAGAGACCTTTACTCACAATTAAACACAAAAACACCACCAAAGTTAACAAAAAAAAAATCTTGATGAACCATGGATGTACTTGGAACAACTGAAAAATCTCTCAAGAGACTTCCAATAATATGTGATAAGTGAAGTATTTAACTGAGTCAATCTAAATTTTTTTAGAATTTTTTAAAAATAAACATTCATTTACTACAGAAGATTTCAAGTCACCAAACATTACTATTTTTTTTTAAAAAAAACTTCCTCAACATTTAGTTTTATCCATTTAAAACATCACCTTTTTTTTTCAAATCACAAATATTATACTGTTAGTCAATCATCTCGACAAAGTCACATGAAAATAGAAATTCATTAGAAATTCACTTAAATGCAAATGTCACACAATTTGGGAATATATCTCTAATAAGGACTAAGTAGTACGAGATCAATGATAAGTATTACAAACATTTCCTCCTAAACTTCTTGGTACACTAAAATGTAATTCCTAATGGCTTAATTCAAAGAAACACATGGGTACATGCCGAAATCCCGTACTCGCCTTAGTCCTAAATGCAAAGTTTTTTTTATTTTTATTTATTTATTTTTTATTTTTATAAAGATGAAAATGGCCCTAAACCAAGAAAAATGAGTGAAACGTACTTAAAATTAATTTCAAATACTAATTATTCAAATTTAGTTCAAATTAGAAGAACATTCTCCTTACAACATACAAAATTGTCCTAGTATCCTTCTGTTTCATTTGACCTACTCTTTCCAAAAGATAAGTTGGCTAACAATATAATATGGGTGATTTGATCAAAAATAATATGTCAAATGAATATTCTCAAAATTGTAGTACCTCTTTTTGAAAAATAGTAACATCAAGTTTTTGAAATCTCATGTTGTAAAAGAACTACCCACTCATACTTAAACTCACCAAATGACCTAATTAAATATTTCAATCATACAACACTGTACGTCAAATATCATCATCGAGTATTCAATTGATCAATTTTTCATCCACTCGTCATCAAGTCACACCAATACACATAAAATCACCATTCCCGATCAAAAACTAAACAACCCCAAGCTTATCTCTTTTATTCAAATTGATGAATGATTCATCCTTCCACTCACCCAAAATTCCAATATAAAGGTATAGCAACAATTAAACAAGAACTAAATAAACTACGACAAAATTTTTGATCTAACAATCAATACCAAGTGAAAGTACTAAGGACACTTAACTGAGCCATGTATCTAATCAATAAAGCTCTTTAAAAATCAATATTCAAATCAAGTTATCAACAAATGCAAACATGGCATCAACTTAAGACTCTTAGCCACTCTACTATCATCAATCAATGAAGATGACCACAAACCACAAACATGGCATCAGTTTAAGGCTCTTAGCCACTCTACTATCATCAATCAATGAAGATGACCGCAAGTCACACCAAGTATTTAACAAAGCAATTCTCAAAATGATCTAATCCATGAAGCAATAAAAAGATATTTATTTGGCGTCAACTTAAGGCCATTAGCCACTCTACTCTAGAACCTAAATATTCCAAAATAAAATACTAAAGATAAAAGTAATTAAAGATAAAAGTGCTAAATAATGACAACTAAGAGAAATTTTCCATCTTAACCAACGTCCTTCAAATGCTCGAATCCCAAGTAATCCCCATCATTTGCAACAATACTTATACTGGCTACTCAACTGTCCCACTTTATTTCCTCTCCCCCATCTTTTTAACCACTGGGTTGCGCTTTTTCACGATCATCCCTATCTCCTCAGACTGGGTGCATAAAAGATAGGTCTCCCGAACTATCCATTGTCCAAAAATCCTATCTACAAACTGCCAATATTCATTGGTATCCCTATCATGATAGCATAGACCACCAATGACTTGTCCCTCTGAACAAAACTTAAAGAACTAGACTCCCAAATTGGACAGCTAATAAAATAAAACCACAGTTTTTCTACTAGTGAGAATCCACGATGAGCAAATCTTAATTCAGTATCATTTGTAGCATTCCGTGATCTTATTCACACATTAGATGTGTAAAGAGACAGGTGGTCTTTAGTTACATTCATGTAGATTTTTTTATCATTCAGAAGTACTAAATATGTATAAGAAGGTACAGGAAGTCGTTAAAATTAGTTTTAATCATGTCTGAGCTTAAATGTGTATTAGAGACACTAACTAGATGTGTATAAGGAGAGACATGCGGGTTAAGATCACACAAATAATCAATGAAATTCTTTCACTAATTGAGTACCTCCGGCCCTCCCAATTCATTGCTTTAATTTGATCCTCTATTGCTTTCCTAACCTTTTCATATGCTCCCTAATGCATGAATAAATCAAAATTTCTCTCCTAGATCACCTCACATTTCTCATTATTTTTATACAATTGATGGGCCCTATGACTAGAAAATTGAGTTTCTAGTAGCCCACCTCTCTCACTAGGCTGACCTACTTCTCATTCTTGACTTGTAACTTCACCAGTTTTTCTTTTTCTCAAACCCACTTCTCTACCCCTCATTCTTGTTCTCTTCTCAAGACTCTCATTGTTAACAATTTTTAACAAAAATTATCAGTAAATTTAACAATTAAGCACTGAAAAATTTCGAATTCACAACCAACAACTATTCACCAATTTATTAACAAAAGTGATAATTTCTTTCGTGATCAATTGTTCCAATTCACAGTTATTAATTCAAAGAATCAATGGAATTGAACACCACTATCTTGTCTAAAAATGTCACCAAAATTTTGTTCCAAAATTACCCAATTGTTATAAACAATTCTACAATACAACTAATTCAAAAACACCCAAAAATTGTCTTCAGCAATTGGAAAAATTTCAACAATGAAATTACGAAAGAAGTTACCCGATTGATGCCAAAATGCCCCAAGAATTTGAGTGCAATTTCTTCCTTGAAGTTCAACTTTTCCAAGCAAACTCCAAAGTGTTCTCTTTTTAATACTTCAAGGATGATGTAGAAAAGTTGTGCTGATGAATTATGATGTTGAAAGGATTTTTAATGGAAGAAATTGAGGGGTTAGGAGATGGGTTTCCACAATTAAGAGAAGAGGTACTTGAAGAAATGATAAAAGAAGAAGAAGAGGTCTTTTAAATTTATACTTCTACTGGTATTGAAACTACAATCTAGATTTCTCCATACCACAATCTTGCCTGATCTGGATATCACAGTTTGGATCTACATACTGCGACTTGGCCTACGAGTGAAATTTTTGTTTGAGGTTGATACCGCGATCTGGATTTCTACATCACGATTTGGCCTTGAACTTCTGCAAAGAGCATTTTTGACACCTAGTCAAATTTTCTCCACTCTTCACCACTTTTCTTCAAGTCCATGCACAACTTACAAACACAAAATTAACAAGATGACAATTCTCAATCATTCTTCAGCACGATTTATTCAATTCAAAAGCACTTGTTTTAACTAGAATTTATAACTTAATTAGAATCAAATAATTCAAAATAGAATTAATTAAAAGTCACACCAAAAAGAAACAAAAACCACTAAATTAAAAACTTGGTTTGCTTCCAAGATGCGCTCTTTCATAGTCACTAGTTTGACTATGGCATTGGTGTTCATTCTTGTACAAATTGGACTATTTCTCGCCCGTCTTCAATAATTCCTTCTAAGTAGGGTTTGAGCCGGTGACCATTGACCTTGAACGTTCCTTCTTTCCCTTTGATCTCTACTACTCCATTAAAAAAAGTTTGAACCACTTCAAAGGGGCCACTCCACCGTGACTTGAGTTTTTTCGGGAATAGTTTGAACCTTGAATTGTAAAGTAATACCAAATCACCGGCTTTGAATTCCTTCTTAGGATGAGTTCGTCATTCCATGCCTTAGTTCTCTCCTTGTAGATCAAAGAATTTTCAAATGCTTCTCTTCGGAATCCATCCAACTAATTCAAATCAAGAAGTCTCTTTTCACGTGCTTCCTTCAAATCGAAATTCATCTCTTTGTTGTCCAATATACTCTATGATCAAGTTCCACTAGTAAGTAACATGTTTTGCCATATATAATACGGTATGGAGGCATGCCTATGGGAGTTTTGAATATCGTCCGGTAGGCCCATAATGCATCATCTAACTTATTTGCCCAATCCTTCCTTGCATTACTCACCGTTTTCTCCAAAATTTTCTTCAATGATTTGAAACCTCAACTTGACCTGATGTTTGAGGGTGATAGGCTAAGGCAATTTTGTGCTATTCATTCTATAATTTGTCATTAAGGATCAAAATATGAATTCTTGAAGTGTGAACCCCCATCACCAATAATGGTTCTAGGTACTCCAAATCGGGAAAAGATGTTCTTTCAAAGAAATTTAGTGACCACTCTAACATCATTGGTTGGGGTGGCTATTGCTTCAACCCATTTTGACACATAATCCACCGCAACCAAAATGAATTTGTTAGAATATGAAATTGGAAATGGCCCCATAAAATCAATACCCAACGCATCAAATACTTCCAACTCAATAATGCCATGAAGTGGCATCTCATATCTTTTTGAAATATTACCTACCCTTTGGCATTCATCACACTTGAACACAAACTCTTGAGAATCTTTGAAATAGTTGGCCAATATAAGCCACATTGAAGGACTTTCAAGGCCGTTTGTTGAACTCCATGGTGTTCTCCAGTAGGAGATGAATGACAATGTCTCAATATGTCGGTTACTTCACCTTTTGGAACACATCTCCTTAGAACTTTAAGGATAGATCATTGCACCTTCAGAATAGATACGGTTCTTCCCAAAAGTAATATTTGAGTTCCGCAAAGAACTTCCTTTTCTCATTGATACTTGGCATATTTGGTACTATCCTTGCAACAAGATAATTCACAATATCCGCATAAAATGCTTTCTTCCTTCAACTCAAGCAATTTCTCAATTGTTGATTCTTCATTTATGGCTCTTTCTAGATGTGATTGATAAGCCTAGATGCTTCAATTCTTGACAAATGGTCCGCTACCATGTTTTCAACACCCTTTTTGTCCACCACTTCCTAATCAAACTCCAGCAATAAAAGTATCCATTTCAATAAACGTGGTTTGGCATCTTGTTTAGAAAATAAATACTTTAATGTGGAATAATCGGTGTGCACAATTACCTTAGACCCAATCAAATATGATCTAAACTTATCAAATGCAAAGACTATAACAAGTAGTTCCTTTTCTGTAGTAGAATAATTAAGTTGTGTTTCATTTAATGTCATACTTGCTTACGTAAATGACATGCAACATTTTGTTCACCTTTCGACATAAAATGGCACCTATTGCATAGTCACTAGCATCACACATAAGCTCAAATAAAAGAAACCAACTTGGTACCACAATGATCAGCGCAATCACAAGAGCATGTTTTAACTTATTGAATACTTTCAAGCAAGAATTTTCCATTGAATTTTCTGTCTTTATTTCCTCCAACTTTTTCTGTTCTGTAGATTTTATCAATAGGCAGTAGGATAGATGCTTCATCTTATAAAGTCTTGAGAAGATGAAAGTGAAAGGAAGGGACAGACAAACAGACAATATAGAAAGTCACCATTTTATAAACACCAACTATAATACTTTAAAACATTGAAATTTTCTCGCAAACCCGCAAAACAATATTTGAGCTTCAATTATAGCCAATGCGTTGTAACACGTAAAGAAGTTTATTAGCAGCAATAAGGTTTTTAAACAATCCATTTACTACCTGGGTATGAATTTGTTTGTTTTGGTGAATGCTTTTTACATTGTGGAAGTGTAAAAAGATAGAATCTTGAGTCAGATGTTTGTGAAAATTTAATATTAGATGTTTCATGATTATTGTTATTTTTATAGTATAAGGATTCAACTGCCACGGTAGCAGTAGGAATTGATTAATAAATAAGCCAACTCTTCCAAACATAGGAGAAGCCAAAATGTGTTTGAATTGGAACATTTGTTCCTATGAGTCAATCGATTGAATCTAATATTTTTCTTGTTTGTTGACCTAAATCTTTAATCGAATGAAGAACATGACTGAAAAAATTTTTTTTTTGTTGGTTTATTCAGGTGGTGTACATAGCAGTGGAATTGAATTTTCACATTTTGAATTAGTCTTAACGGTCAAAGGTAGAACATGTTCAAGTTTTGAGCTAAGCCACCATCCAAGGACTAAATTGTCACAAAGAAAAAGTTCAGGGACTAAACCGACGCATATTAAATTTGAGGGATTGTTTCTATCTTACAAAAAATTTTAGGGTACCATTTTGGTGATTTCCACCCTTATTCTCTTTCAACTCTTAAAAGTTACAATCATCCCAGTTATCTCCCCTTATGTTCTATACATCCCATTGCTTTTCTCTCCAGATCTGGTGGTTGCTTGTGAATTAGAAAGGTAATGGTGGAGTTCTATGTGATGGGTCTGTGGTATAATGGTAGTGGTGAAATTTGTAGACGGTGATTGGTTTGGATTCGTGAGGTAATCATAGAGGCCTTCACTATCTTCCCGATTCTCTCCCTTTAGAGTTGGTGGTAGTAGTTGTGGTGGTATTCATGGTATAATCCGCTAGGGAGGAAAGAGTGGTGTTGTGGTAGTGGCGGTGGCCTGCTAGGTGGAAAGACAAGAATGGTGTTCTGATGGGTGTTGTGCTGGTGTTGATGATGGTGTTTGGTGATGGTAGTATGATGATGATGGTGTACAGTGGTGGCGGTGATAGTAGGATTGAAGAGTTCAAACTTGACACCAAAGAAAATCAAACAAAGGGTAGCAAAGGAACAAAATTAACTCATCCGAATAAGTAAGAACTATAAACCAGCCAGAATAGTAACACTCTTGGTAGAAATAGTTTGCTTTACTATTCAAATCTTCGTGAGAATAAATGAATTTTGTCAACATGGACTTTTTAGAAGCCAATTTCTATTAGAGTTTTGACAACACTAATTGAGAAGAATGCATCACATTAATCAACACGCATTTGAGTTCTTACAACACATCTTATGTTCTTAAGAGACCATTCCCTTCCACAGTTTGTAGCTGTTGAAAAGGCAATTAAAGAACAACACTCAATTGAGGGAAAATTCTAAAATTGAACCGGGTACCATGCCTTGGAACCCCTGGTCCTAAGTAAGCTAGATTGTTGTGTCCATGCAAGAATTCCCCAAGGACAGGGCGACAGACAAGCAAACAAATGTGCATGAGCAAATTTCAAAGATACAAGAAGCTTTTATCGTTTCAAGTTTATAAAACCTGTTTGTGTGTGTGTGTGTTGTACGTGTCTGTGTCCTGGGAAGTAAACTTCCAAGAAGCATTATCTATCATCCTATTTATTCCAAACAAATATTACATTTTGCAATAAAATAAAATAAATTACCAAACAATAATTTTCAAGTAGACCTTACAAGTTAGTTAAACCACCTTAAACTTGCGACATAAATTTATAAACTTCACATCATAAAAGTCATAATTTTAGTTCCTACAATTAGTGAATTGTCTATTATCACTATATAGAAGTGTATAATTTTTACCATCCATGCCATGCTCTCTATAGCTCAACCTGGAAAAACAAAAGAAAACATCATTGCATTACTCATTTTTAAGAATACTACGCATTGAGATCGAATTACAAAATCAAAAAAACCATTTCATCGCAGCAAAAGTTAAGATGATGAGAAGGTCAACATAAGTTCTAATAGCATCATAGGCCACAATGGATGTGTAATTCATTAGATATCTAAATAAAAAAATTTAACTACTAGGGTCGGAAAGGCGAAAGGAAAACACTTGAGCCAAAAACAAAGATTTCAGGAATTCTCTTTTTCCTAACCGTGTAATTTAGATCATGGATGAGCATAGAAAAGCAACAACACAAATACTTAATAGCACACATAAGAGAATTATTTTATATTTTTGAAATTAAATTTGAAAACACTGGTTTGGAACTTTTATCCACCAAACTGAACCAAGATTAACATATAGAAACTTATCCAAGTTCACCTTCATTTTGGTTCTATGTGATGGTTCCCTTTTGTGCCTAGATTAACATATTAGAAACACTAAAAATTTGATGAAAACAATCTCATTGGGATAACAATCAGTGAGTCCATCTTTGAGATAGTCATTGTTCAAATCTAGTTTCCTTCTTTTCTATAATGAAATCTCTTCCTTTTTGAGAAGCAAAATTAAAAGTGAACATCACAAGCCGTTTCAAAATTAACATCTAATTGATGTTAAGAGTCCATAAGAACCACGTAAAACTAATTGAACTAATTTGCTAAAGATGAAGTCATATAAATACCATGGAAATTTAAATCAGGTAGCCAGAGGTTAAAAAACCAAGATTTTTGGTTGGTCAAAAATTTCCAAAGGGCATAAAACTTGGGAGGCCAATGAACTACTTGTGTTTTATGGTTCTAGTTATTCAATCATTTTTTAACTTTTTCTTTCAAGCATCGCACAAAACTTCTCGAGAGCAGAAACCATTAGTCCTTCCATATTATTTTGTAGTTATTTCAAATGGAACATAATCACATAGGCACGAAGGTGTAGCAGCTTCTTCCTCCTTCCTTCTTACACAAAACTCTTGCATCTTAGTTTCAACAAGCACGTCTTATGGCATATTTTGGATATCCACTTTCTAAGAAAAATCTAAAAATTTAAGGATCGTCATAAATCAACAAGATTTTACAGTACTGTCCCTGTTCTAACTTATTCTTACTATGGGTGGTGATGTGTACAAGTGCTTGATAAAGGTTATTAATAAGGAAGTACAAAATCAACTTGTTAAATGCATAAAACACATGAACTATTTTGCACTCTATAAATATTTTCTTCAAAATTTATTGTGTTTGGCTACAAAAAGAGTAGGAAAATTTTTCCTTGAAGAAAATATTTTTTACTGTTGGGTTTAAAATGACTTCCGCAACGGAAGTACGGAAGTTAATTTCTGAAATCTATCAAAGGCTTAGAACTCACCCAATTAGCTGTCATTACAGAACCATCCAAGTATTGAACTAGAAATCATAACAAATGATCCACGAAAATATAAGCAACTTTCCCGATCTCGCTACTGCAAAACCCCACCACTGCACCACCAGCTACCTCCTCCTGTTGTTCATCTTCCTCTATACTATTCTTTTTATTTCTAGAGATATTATGAGTTCTCACTCTAGAGTTTGATTTTAGTTTTGGGTCTAAGAAGGATTAGGTTGGGGATTGGGGAACATTTTTAAATGGTGTCAATTTCAGAAAATATTCTTTATGAGTGCTAATTAAATTAAATGTATATTTGGGCATGGTATAGCTTGCATTCATGCGAATGCGAGTTGAAGAAGCTCACATTCATTGAATGCAAGAGACAGTAGGAAAAAATTTAATTTTTTCCAAATGTGTATTAATTGCGATTTAGCTGTGGCATTGAGGATTTAGCTGTTGCAATATCACTGCCCATAATTTAAACAACCATATTGTTCAGCAGCACCCTAATCTCTGTTGTCTCTACCTACCCATAATGGGTTCGCGGCTTCCTAATTAAGGTAAACATATTATAACTATTTTTTGCAGTTAATTTATAAATATCCCAAACTTGTTCTCTTGATTTAACAATTTCAATTTTTTTCATTATTTGGAAGAATTTTATTGGTCAATTCCTCACAACTGAAAAATATTTAAAAATATGAGAATTAAGTATGACTGAATATTTTTTGTTAAACTTTAATAAGGTTTATCTTTCATTCGGTTACAAGGAATTCTTCTTACTAAAAAATTGCAAATTTCATGTTAATTTTGAATACTTCTTCTCCCACTACTAAAAAATTGCAAATTTCATGCTAATTTTTACTACGGCTTTTTTCCTTAGGTAATAGTTGTAACATTTGCTACGGATTTTGCTTTTCTAGTACCGAGACTTAACGTTTTACTGCTAGATTCCAAAATCCTAGCACAAGGTAAAACTCACTCCATAAGGCGGGAATGTATTACTTGCAGATATAGCCGTAAGTAATGTATCCACAGCTAATTCCGTTGGTAATACGTAAAACAAATTGAAATGGTTTTATCTATAAAACACCCGCAGTAAAATCTGGAGGTATATGTGTTGCGAATATAGCTGCAGATTTTTTATGACAGAATTTTTTTTTTTTTACTTTTTTATACAATTACTTGCGGAATTAGCTGCCCATATTGTAACCGTGAAAATATTTGCAGCTATTCTCCAGCAAATACTGCAAAAAATTATCTGTGAAATTTGCTGCGTATGTGTCATGGAGGTAATACTAAAAATTAGTTAAAAAGCCTAGCCCCCTATTTCACTCTTTCACACATCGATCGGTTTATACTGAAAACCCTAATTCCTTCTCTTTTCTCTCTCAGTCACCGCCTACAAATTCAGCACCACTGCCGCCCAGCATTACTTTGCTGCCACCGTGAAAGAGAAGCCTCCATAGCTGCTGGTTTGAAAAAGGGATTCGAACCCTTGACATTATTGGCTAAGCCACTGGTGCCATCTAATGTTACCATAAGAGGCTTCCATGCAAACCGTTCTTGGATTATTTTCGCCCAGTTCCCAGTCTCATCCCAAATCATCCAAGCCCAGTAATTAAGCTTTATTTTGTTGGTTCCCATTAAGCGTGGAATTTTTGAATATGAGAGCCTTCATTTAAGTGATTTTGTCTTCTTCTTTCGCTACATTGGCAATTCATTGCTGGCAATAGTTTGATGCAATATTTTGCGATTTCATTTTATTAAAGTTTTCATTTTTTTGTAGTGTAAAAGCATCGAAACTTCATTTGATTTTCCAACTTCTAGGCTATTTTTGTTGTTTTCATTTTTTTTTTTTTTTGGTTTTAGTACTAGTAGCTTGATGGTAAGTGAAACACGAATCTTTTTTTTTTGTTTTTTTTGGTTTTAGGATTTTGTTTTTATTACTAAAAGAAGAGCTAGAATTGTTGAAAATGTACAATTCAGTTGTTGAAAAATATTTGGTTTCATGAACATAAGAGTTTTAATATTTATCTTGTTGGAAAATAATGTTGTGCATGATGAAGGAACAAGAAGAATGACTTTCTTGTAGTATTTCATTGAGAAAGAGTTTTTCATTTTGGTGCACAAATTCTCTTTGACATTTGCATGCATCTTTCAGGCCTGTTTGTAGTCGGTATACTAATTTTCATGGTTTCATAGAAGATTGAAAATTGAAACTTAAGTTGAGGAATTTTTTCCCTCTCGCATATTGCTCACTTTTAGTTACAAGACAAAATGTAATAGTGCTAAAATAAATATGGGTTGCCATTAACTTGTTAGATTTGGAATGGACAGCTATTTTGGTACTGTTCCAATGTTGTGTGACCATCTTTATCTAGATGTGTTAAAGTTAACTTCCCAAAGTATATAGAATTTGAAGAATTTTGATGCCTGTAAAGCTTGCAATTAACTAATCAATGTGACTAGGTTGGTCTAGATATCTAGGATCGATGATGCTCCATTTATATTTTATGTTTTGTATATTTTTTTACCCTATAGCTTACATTGTCCTTATATATTGATATGATTCATTTATACTTTTTTTTTTAAAAATTGATTATTTGTATATATATTTTTTTTACCCTATAGGTTACATTTGTTTTTTATAATACAACTATAATGCGACTATAATTTCGTGCAGATAGTTTGATAAGGAAAGGCTGTACAAAGTAGTGAAGCAATACAAGGAAAAAAAGAGATAGAGGAAAGTCTGAAAGTTTTACAGGAACAAAAGCACATTTTGATACAGATCTTGAAGTAGGTAAACTTTCGTTCTTACTTTTTAACACATTGTCGGAAAATAAGAGCATAGATGTGCATTATATGTTTATCATATTTGAATTGAAATGGATTATTACATGATGTGGATCATTGTTGAACTGATTTGGACTATTGTACTGTTTTGTATTATTGTCGAATTGATTTGGACTGTCGAACTGACTATATGAACTTTATTTCTAATTTGGGATTATTCAACTTGCAAAAAAGGTTTGCTTTGAAATTTACTTGTAGCTCCCCCAACCAATGTACAAGTAGTTAGGTTTTTTAAAAAAATAAAAAATAAATATGAAAGAGTAACAATAAGGATAAATATATGTAATTATATAAAGGAACACATGAACACATAAATATATTTGTATTGTTAGATTAGCCAACTTACTATCATATATTAAATTTTAACTATAATATTCAAGTGGAAAATCTTCATGAAGTTATATTCTTATATTTGTTTGGAAATTAATTGCTTAATAGAAGACTAAGTAAGTCATTAGTTTGGTTAGGAAAAATGAAAATCCTGAAGCATCGAAGATGGATGTATAATAAGCTTCTTCTAAGTCGCTGGGGATATGTGGATGAATTTTTGGAGGGTTTGGCTGGGTTTATAAATTTTTCTTAAGACAACAACTGAAATATTTAACTGAGGGAGTTATTAGATGTCAGCTGTGAAGTGTAAAATTGAGCAACACCATGTCTCTGATATGGTGAATGTTCATATTCTGAGGAAATGTTATAAACCTAGATACTGGTATTGGATATCGCATAGGAGAAAGCACCTTGAATTAATTTGGACTTTAATATGGATTCAACCGATAGAAGGGATGATTTTGTCATGCATTATGGCAAACAAGTGGGCCTTTTACAAGCAGTAATGAACATGTCCATAGATATCAGGGTATGGTATATGATGCCTGTCTCTTATACACATTTCAAGGTGGACAGATTAATCATGTGGAGGAACCTCCAAATACAGATGCAGCTAGGTTCTATGATATGTTGAATCTAGCTCAAGAATCATTATGGCTAGGATGTGAGATGCATTCAGCCCAATTTGGTGTTGTCGGCAGTTGTCAAGATGATGAGTTTAAAATTTGACTACAACATGCCCCATGGATGTTTTTATGGCATGGCACAACTAATGAATGAAGTTTGTCCTTCTTCAAAAAATATTCTTTCTGATTTTTATAGGGCAAAGAAACTAATAGCAGGATTGAGTCTTACTAGCCAAAAAATCAATTGTTGCATTAATGGATACATGTTTTATTG
This sequence comes from Cinchona pubescens, assembly GCA_025175665.1. Classification (NCBI taxonomy): domain Eukaryota; kingdom Viridiplantae; phylum Streptophyta; class Magnoliopsida; order Gentianales; family Rubiaceae; genus Cinchona; species Cinchona pubescens. The sequence goes on along the minus strand of JANKKI010000542.1, from coordinate 248,705 downwards.
GAAATATAATAGGGACTTTAGGGAATGTAAGTTTTTTCGTGAACCTTGTTATAAAGAACGTAGGGGGCATAAACATGATTGCAAAGAGATGTCATGTAAAAAGATGCTTATTTGCCTCTTATTCCACAGCTTCAACGCTTATATGCTTTGGAGACTATTGTGAGGCACATGAGGTGGCACTATGAAAACCGTAGGGGGGAAGGTGTATTATGTCACCCATCTGATGGAGAAGCATGGAAACAATTTGATTGCTCCTATCCTGACTTTGCTGCTGAGCCTCGAAATGTCAGACTTGGTTTGTTGTTCTGATGGGTTTACTCCCTTAAGCTAATTTGCAACACCTTACTCTTGCTGGCCCATAATTGTTACTCCTTATAATGTTCCTCCTAAACTATGCATGACTTTTCCTTTCATGTTCTTAACTATGATCAATCCAGGTCCACACAATCAAAAAAGTAAAATTGATGTGCATTTACAGCCACTTGTAGATGAGTTGCAACAATTGTAGAATGATGATGTCTTGACTTATGATGCCTCTAAGAAACAATACTTTATAATACGGGCGTTATTGATAATTGGAGACTTCCCTGCATTTGGGATGTTATCATGGTGGAGTATGGCTGGAAAACTACCATTCCCTATTTGCATGGAGCATTCAAAAGCGTTCTATTTGTAAAATGAGAGAAAAAATTTCTTGGATTGACTGTCATCGACAATTTTTGAAGCCTGATCATACTTTTAGAATAAATCTCTAATGACTTCTCCAGAGGAAAGAAAGAGCGTTCTATCCTTCCTTCAAGGTTGACTAGGATGAACCAACTATGAGAGAAAGTTCGTCACCTTCTTAGGATAATTGACATTGGCCAACTGGTTCGCTTTGGTGGTTATAGTCAAACTCATAATTGGACAAAAATAAGCGTATTTTGGGACTTGCCCTATTGGAAAAATAAGCTCATTCGACACAACTTCGATGTCATACCCATTGAGAAGAACGTGTTTGACAATACATTCCATACTGTTATGGACAAGAAAGATAAAACCAAAGACAACAGAAAAGCAAGACTAGTCTTGGCAGAGTATTATTGACGACCGGAGTTGCATTTGGAATAACTTGCCAATAGGAATTGGAGGAAGCCTAAAGCCAAATTTTGTTTCAGTTAGACTGTTCTCTTGCACAGGTAGTCGAGAAAAGCTAGAACTCACTCCCTCGAAATTAGGTATGGCATAATCTCTAAAATTTTGGGGGTTAGCATTAGCATTAACTTAGTTGCCATTGTTGCAAGCAACCTCCTCTTGTTCATTCACATGACGGTTTGAGATTCTCCATTAGATTGTCACTTTGGTTTGAGTTTGTCGTCTGTAGTTTCTACTCTCAGTCCGTTCAATTTTTTTTCAATAATAAACAGGTTAATTTGAAAGCACTACTTTTACCATTGTCTACAAGAAAAGAAAACCAAACATCAACTATCAAAGGCAAAAATCCACACAAAAATGAAAGAACAAGAAATAATTGTAAATAAATAATAAAAGAAATAAAAAGTCTAATCTAGTAAGACTCAATACGCCTAATATTGTTACCAAACAAAAATAGTTCCCGGCAACGGCGCCAAAAACTTGTTCGATAGAATATTGATTAGATTTTTGAAAACAATGAACAAGTAATAATAAAGGAAACCTTAATTATCCTAATCAACTCCTACACACTCGCAAGTATACGGGGTGAGTTTGTATACAGGATGAGTACGGATTGTTCCCACGAGAACTATTGGAACAAGTACTACGTTCACAAGCCTATTTACTAGTTAAACGAAATAATGTCAAGGATTTTTGACTAAGCTTAAACTAAATTTAATCATGGAAAATTAAAACATTGACAAAATATAATTAAAAAAATCCTAAATCAATCAACTCTACTTGCAAGATATTTAATCAATAATAAGAATTTAAATTAGTCTACTGTATAAAACCAATTAAAAATGGTTCAATAAAACCCTAATGACTAAACTAAGGAAACAATTAAGAATTTAAGTGAAATAAAACAAGAACGATAATTAAAGAACAAGAACACAATGAAAATAAAAATTATATTGCATAAAAATAAATCAAATTTAGTAGTTGCGGCAAAAATCGATATTGATGATCATCGAATCTTGAATACTTGACAAGAGAAACAAATTCTAGTTTGAACATTTGAGAAATTCTACCCAACGACTAAATTATTATTCTAACTATTGAAAACTAAAAAATAACGATGGACGATGATGGATTCTCTTTTCATCCCCTTCTCTTGGTGTATTTATAGGTAAAATTAGGGTTTTAGGGGCTCTGGGATGATAAGTACACGAATTCTCACGTAAAATAAACAAGCCCATGAAACTTGTCCGATGATGTGCGCTTGGGCACTAGATAAATGTCACACCTGGGCTCTACTTCCAGAATGAAAGATTTTAGCTTCTAGTCTTGGAGCTTGGGCGTTGAAAATTGATCGAGCCGGGGTGTACCTGGCAACACCTGCTCCAACTTCCTTCTCGATTTGGACATGATGTAGGCCAAATTTGAAAAACCCGGACATGAAAGTTGTAGATCTTGTCTTAGCTTTCCAAAACATCTTGAATCACCCAAATTGGACTTGGAAAAGAAAGTTATATTCAATCTACCAAACTAAGTCCACAGTGCTCCTCACCGGTACACGTAAATTCTAAATTTGTAATTTTCCTGCAATTTTGTGATTAATTTTAACTCTCTCCACTCAAACCCTACAAAACTCAAAATAAACCATTTTAGCTCATAATTTCTCAATTCTTGCTTATACATCACTAAAAATGAGAGGTAAACAATACATAAAATATATGATATTTACGGGCTTATCATGAACCCAAAAGAATGATGTATGTCACTGGATACAAGATTGAAAATGCCAGATGGATATGCCTTCGACATAGCTAGATGTGTGGATAAGAAAGAGGTAAAGTTGTTTGGTATGAAATGTCACGACTATCATGTTATGATGCAGTGTCTTCTTCCAAGGGTATTCTGTGCACTTCCTAATGGGATATTGAATCCAATTATACAATTGAGCCAATTCTTTAGGGATTTTTGTGCAATAGTTTTACGGGAAGATCATTTACTAAGTATGGAAGAAAACATTATTATCATATTATCCAAACTCGAGTGTATCTTTCCACCATCATTCTTTGACTCCATAGAGAACTTGCCAATTCATTTACCTTATGAAGCAAGGATAGGTGGCCCTGTCCAATATCAATGGATGTATCCATTTGAAAAGTAACCAACTGCTCATTCATTTCTTGTCAAATTTGAAAACTATGCTCTTCATATGAATTATTTCATGGTTACAATACTCTTTCCAAAATTTAGGTTTCTCAACAAGATAAAAGGACTATGAAGAACAAAAGCTCATGTATAGGGCTTTATATGTGAATCATATTTGGCTCAAGATATAGCATACTTTAGTTCCCATTACAGTGAGCCGCATGTCCTTTATAGTAGAAATAGAGTTCAGTGTAATGATGATGGTGTTGACAATGATGAAAGACAATCAACTCTTTCAGTCTTCAATTTTCCTGGGCGTACAGCTAGCAAAGGCACAACCCGATAACTAAGTGATAAAGAATTGCAAGATGCCCAGTTACATGTTTTATCAAATTGTGCAGAGGTTAAAGAATATCTTGGGTAAGTAGTGGCCCTTTTAAGTCTCCAAATATGTTTTTTTGGATAAAACTCTTACCATATCAACAAATCTGGTGCAACATGTATGAGCTTCAAGTGAGAAGTTTGTATGCTAATGTTAGTGAAGCTATCATTGATCAACAAATGTTGAAGCTGACTTCTCCCGTTGGTTTCGAGAGTATGAAAGTATTTAGATTCATTGTTTATAACGTATACAATATTGTCATTGTATGTCCTACTAACAAGACAGACTTAATAGGTGGCCAATAACACGGAATGCATGTCAGACAATTCTCATTTGCAGTACTTGACCTTAGGACCATTGAGAGTCACAAAGTCATGGCCTATAATGTTCATTAATGGCTGCAAATTTCACACTACTGCATGGAGTGAAGGTAGAAAAACATATAGTAGTGGAGTGTGTGTTAGTGGCACTAGACAAGGCTCAGCTTGCAATGATTATTACAGTGTTCTCAAAGAGATTTTTGAATGTGAATGGTCAGGACAACCAATTAAGAATCTAATATTATTCAAATATGAGTGGTTTGATACATCTCCACATGGTGTGAAAGTACATGGGAAGTATGGAATTGTTAAGGTGAAGAAAAATCAAAGATATACAAATTTTGACCCTTTTGCATTTGCTGCGAAATGGCAACACAAGCATATTATTGTCCTTATCCTGGAAAGGAAATTGGAAAAGTTTATTGGTGGGTAGTTATCAAAACTAAGCCAAGAGTGGCTGTGGATAACAAACAAGCATTATCGTTGCTTATCAAGAGAACCAAGCCCATTTGTGATGCATTGATTGATAAAGATCCAATTAATCAACTGTATGATGATGAACACAATGGTGAAGAAGTTCATTGAGGTGGGAGGCAAGAAAGGGAAGAGGAAGATGAAGAAGAAGAAGAAGAAAAAGATGATAATGAAGCAGAAAAAGAAAACGAAGACGAAGATGAAGACGAAGAACAGGAAGAATAATAGATCTATAAAACTAATAATAGTTCTATAAGAATAATTATTTTTGCATTTCTATTGTTTTATGGTTTGAACATACCTTTTGTTCATGTTATTTTTTCAAAACTGCTTATATTAGTGCTATGTAATTTTTGTCTTGCGTATCAATTGTATAATTAGCACATTATGATTGCATTACTATTGTTTTATGATTGCACAACAAATGTTCATGTAATTTTTCAAGAATACTTATATTATTGCTATGTGATTTTGTATTGGATTGTGATGTATATTACTTGGTTTCATTGTTCGTTGTAGATGGCCGATGCAAGAGATATAGGAGGAGCAAAAACCAAAAATACTGGGAAAAAACAAATGAGGGAGACTACAACAGCAACAGGGGTGCCACCCCAAGTTCCTCCGCCGCCATGCTCCCAAGCATCACAAACTCAACAATCACACGCCCACATTCCTGCGTTAATCCCCATTGTTAGCCTTTGTGCCATGTTTCAATCTAGAGCATCCACATCTCAGCAAAATCCTCAGCCTCAACCAAGTTCTCAGCCTCCCATTCATCAGTCTCAGAGCAATCCCTTATTGATATCCTCTCTCGTTAGTGCCCTTCATACACCCAGCAGTTCTTCTAGTGCCATTGACAATGATGCTAATGACACACTGATTTGGATAGAGCCTGATAAACATAAAATTGTGATTTAATTGTTTATACGAAGATAACGTGTTATATTAATCTTGTTTGGTTGTAACTAAGTTTTGCCCTCACAAACTAGCAATTCAGGGCATTACTACATGCGTAAAGAGCAAGTTTGAAAAAGGCAAACCCTCATGAAAGAAGTTTTCTACAATCACAAGAGACGTGATTTGTGGAATTTCATAAATTGTTTCAATGTATTAATTGACTAGGTAATTCTACTTTTCATATTATTATATGATAATTTACTTTGACCATTGCAGAAAAAATTTAGATGGCCATCTAGGCACAATGTAAAGGTGCGGGAGAATTTTGAGAGAAGATTCAAGTAGGCTGGCCCAGATGTTTTAAAAAGTCCGAAAAGATGGTAAAAAAAACCATCTTGGATGGGGGATAATGCATGGGCAGACCTGAATAAGTATTGGCAGTTCCTAGCGTTTAAACAAAAATCCAAGCAGAATAAGAAGAACTGAGACTCCAATGTGGGTGCGTCGCTTCTGCTTGTATATGGGCGGTTTTATACTGCATAGAGTGAAAATCAAGAAAATGGTAATACTAATTAATTTTTTATAGTTTTAATACTTTATTAAATTAAAATGCCTTCGTTATTGATGACTTAAAAATATATATTTGTTTTAATTACAGAAGGCTGAGAGAGGTGAAGACCTACGATTATCTAATTTCTATTTTCACACCCATAAGAAGAAAGAGGGAGATTGGGTTCATCCTCGGGCCCAAGATGCTTATGTAAGTGATTAAGGCTTGATTACAATCTATTTGTTTTCTCTTTTAATATTCATGTTTCCCGAAAACTAACCTTTTTTGTTTGATTTTTGCAGGAGAACTTTGAGAATTTTTTTTTTGAAATATCTTCTCAAGGTACTGTTGAGAATGACAATATGTCTGCAGATGGTTCTCAACACACATAGCGTCTGCCATTTGACTTGGATATTTGGTATGACATCGTGGGAGGAAAGAAGAAAGGCAGAGTTGCTGGGCTTAGTTCTTTAGGTAGGACAATGAAGGATTCCTCGTCTGGACCTTCACATCCATACAACCTACCCAAGAATTTTGATGAGAGGATCAGGAGCACAGTTCACTCCCTTAGTGCTAAACTACAAGCCCAATTGGAAAGGGAGTGACTGGAGAATGAAGAAATGAAGAAGGAGCAAGCTTCACTACTAGCCCAACTGTCTGAATCGAGAAGCCAGTTGAATATATTGATGGAGTGGTTGGGCATTCTTCCTGGATTCTCTTGTCGCCAGCAATCCCCATCTCCCGATACAAATGATGAGGATGATGTAGATGGTAGCTCTGATGATTAGACTGTATTTGATTGTTTATTTTGAGATTAACTTTCTAGAAACTTGACTAATTTGTAGTTATTTGTATTTGTTAATAATTTGGTATTACTTTTATAATAAGTGAAAATCTATTTTGAAATTGAATTTGTTTCGTAAAATATTTATTTGAATGTGAATTGCTATTTCTGTCTCTTTCTTGGAAGACATACTGATATTAGTACAGGGGTAAGAAAAAAACCAAACAACAATAACAAAATTTACTGCGTAAATTATGTGGGGATTTTGCTGTGAAATTATGTTATCTGGGGATTTTGCTGTGGAAAAAGAATACGGGATTGAAATTTTCGTTCACATTATCTGCTTATTGTTCTAAGGATTTTGCCTCCCCGTGAAATTTCCTACGGGTATTACTCGCAGATTTTGTTGCGAAATATTTACATGGGGATTTTGCTGGGGATTGTTGCTAGGGATTTTGCTACGGATTTTGCTGGGGATTTGACTTCAGAATTTGTTGGGGATTTTGCTGGGGAATTTCTAGCAGATTTTGTTGGATATGTTTCGTAGCAAAATCCCCATCAAATTTGCAGCGAAATTTGCTGCAGAAAATATCTGTATGTAATATCCCGCAGCAAATTCAACATCAAATTTAGAATCCACAGCAAACAATTATCCTTAGGCTTTTTACTCGTGAATTTTTTTTGGAGTCCAAATATGTGGGAAGGCTTGTTACTGCGCATATGTTTGGATAAAATCTACAGTAAAATCCAGTTTTTTAGCAGTGTCCTTCTTTTTCTCCTTCTCCTTCTCTTGCTTCTTTTTCTTTTCCTTTTCCTCCTCTTTCACCTCCTCCTCCACATTTGCTTTTTCTTGACCATTTTTTATAGTTAATTTATAAATATCCCAGACTTGATCTCTTGTTGATCTAATAATTTTAATGTTTCACTATGTGAAAGACACATTTATATTTTATTGGTCAATTACTCACAATTGGAAAATATTTAAAAAGTTTTACGAGAATTAAGTAGGACTGAACATTTTTTGTTAAACCTTGGTAAGGCTTATGACAAGAAAGAAAATTAGTATTTTTTCGGATGCGGTTGGGAAATTAGATCCAGAGCGATACAGCAGTTGGTGTAATACTTTCTTCTACTTCTTCTTCTTCTTCTTCTTCTCGTATTTGAGCAATTATCATTTTTTCAGCCGCAATGTGAGTAAATACTTTGCTTCAAGGCCTATGTCAACAGCAATCAAGGCTATTCTACCTACTCGTAGTTTTTGTTTTGGATACCCTTTTTCTACTGTATTGCGTGTCCATAATTTTTTGTTCTCTCAACAATTAAGAAAATTATATGATCATATTAGGGTACTGTAACATTGTACAACATTATGTTCATCAAATGATTGCACAGTATAAGTCTTAAAAGTCAACGCTATGTTACCTAGCGAGACCATAGAATTTCTGGCAAGGTATTTATGTGCGTATTTATTTTATGTTAATTATTAATGTTTGAGGGAAGTTTTATGGTTCCGTTGAAGAAACCATCTTGTAACCTTTAAAGGTTTGGTACAAGCTCTTAAAGTATGTAGTGTTGTACTATACAAGCATCGTTTTTGAAGTAACTATAGAATTTTTCAATGTTTTAATATAAAGAAAAGACATTTGCGTATAAACTTTCTGGTTGATAAGAGGAGACAAAACGAAAGTTCAAGATTTCTTCAAATAAATGTTAAAGATGGAGGCCAATTATTATCTTCTCATTTATGATTGCTATGTTTTATTATTTTAAATGTAAATTACTAGTAATAATTTTTCTCAAGTGGCTCGACAGCTCAAGAGCTATCAAATCCATTTAATCATGAGCTAAATGGATATTATTGTCTCGTGAGCCTTTTTGATATAGTTAATTGCATACACACATAACCCCATATGTGTGTCTGTCTTTTTAATGTGTACATATAGATATATATCTTCACAGCGTTTGCATTATGATGTACACAATTAGAATTAGTATACCACTTATGTCCCTTTTAAAAACTCTGGCAACCCTTCCCTTTCCCTTTTAAAAATGACCAAAACAATATGTTTATAAGTGTCATACATGTTAATGAAGAGCTTCCTTTCTTTGTCTGTTTTAGGGTTTGGGGGAAGGGATCGGTTGTGGGCCTAAGGATCTGTAGTTTGAGGTTCAACTAAATTATATTTCCAAAGCTGGAGGCCTCGATTTTGGAGGATCTATTAGCTAGATATATTGACTGTATAAATGTGGATTCCATAACCTGAACCCACACTAGATGAGGTGGTTCCTCATTAAAATTTGAACAGAGCATGACTTTTGTTGTGTTTTTATGCAAAGCAACTCCGAATGTGAAGGAAGGGTGTTTTACACTTCGGATGAGCTATTTGGGTAGAATTATATTACTACTGTTAATATATTTCTTTTTGTAAAGTGCTTTTCTACTCTGAATTGATATTTACTTCTTATTTCCTCTTGTGTTAGCAAGTTTCATTTCGCTGCCTTTAGTGGCCCTTCGTGGAGTTGTTTATGGCAATTATGCCAATAAGTAACCTAGGTTTGTGATTTAGTTGTTTCTTTGATTTCCTATTCTTATGTTCAAGATATTGTGTATTTTTTGACAAGGTTTTAAAGTAGTTTAGCATTTATTATTGACTTGCCTACCGACATATTTTTACCTTTTCCAGTAGTATTTAAGATCAATTTTTTAGCTGCATTTAGATTTATAGAAAGTTTACTATGTTTTAAGGCTATAATCCTTCACTTCTAATTGTATCTCATTATATTCAACTGAAAATGATTTATGATGTTTGACACCATTTCATTAGTTTACAAGTTGCAATATGTGTGTGTCTATAGTTCGCAATAGGCACTTCTATATGAACTCTCTAGTGTATTTTGTATATGTATTTTGTCTAAATTGCTTAATGGCATGTTCTTGATGTCGTGAACTACCTTCTCTTCTAGAGAAACTTTTGGCATTGTAAATGGTTATGTTTCAAAGTTTTGTGCTAAGGGCTCAAGACGAGTAATTCATGATTTTATAGTTGAGATTTTTTTTATTTAGTTATGCAGTGTGTATTTAGAGCTTGATCTAATATTTTAAAAATTTATACGTTACGAATTTTTAGCATGCACAATGACATGAAAGACTTTCCAAACATCAGGCATAATGGTCGCAATGGCAATGATAGGGAATAGTATGATGGAGGCAGAGCAACAAGGATGGTGTTTGAATATCAAGTTTATATCTAGACTTATTTATTTATTTATTTATGGTTTGCAAACTTTTTTGTCTTATAGTGTAGTATTTAATGCTTGAATGATGACGCATGTTGAAACCTGCTAGTTATTTAGTGGTAATATCTTTTCGTTTCTGTGTATTTTTTATTTTATTATGCACTACTTAATTTTTAAACATTCACCTTTCTACTATGAAAAATTGTAGTATTAATGAGTTTGAAAATTTGAAAAAATACAAGTACTAGTTTTAATAGTTTGCCCTACTAAAAAGTGATAATATAGTATGAATGAACAAAAATAATTAAGTTACTGCAACATCATGCAATTTAGTATTTATAGTTGATAGAGAGGAAAAATAATTTAGTATAACTAGATTTTTATGTTTTTTTTTTTTTATTATTTAGTATTAGTTTTGATAAAATATATAATAGAATCAAAAGTTAATAATGCATAGGATAATATTAAGTATGTCTCTTATTGAACTTTTTAACTTCTAAAGATTTGTACGATGATCACCTAATCTATCTTTAGTTACCTTATTACATTAATTGAGACAGCATATGATTAGGTGAAGGTTTTGACAATACTGTGATTATTGAGTTATTGGGTTAATAATTTGGTATAAAATACTGTCACTTCGTCTCATTATTCTTGTTACAATAAACTTTGTTTTGTCAATATTTTAAGTTTACAAATATCAAGTTTGCTCAAATTTCTTTAATATTTTTAAAATTTAGTAATATTTATATAAGCATTTCTTTTGATGAAGAATATTTACCAAAATATTAAATAAATTTATGCAAATTATTAGTTAAAAATTAACTTTGTTATTAAGAAAAAAAAATCAATTGACAGGATGATGGACGCAAATTTTCTTGCGACATCAAGTAAAGGGCCACCAATCACCACTCTATCTTAGGGACGGCAGGCCCTTGGCACAGAAGTTGGTCCACTCCACTCTAGTAAAGGCGGACTAATCACTGTAAACAGTAAGAGTGTTGATGGATCGAGTATTTAGTCCATTCGTATAATTAAGCGATCCGATCTGGTTACATTAAGTTAAGGAAAAATTATCCTGCTATTCGATCCATGCACAAAGAGTATCCCATCAATCGGATTTTCACAATAGTGGGTCGGATAAGCAAGTACCCGACCCGATCAGTATATGATAATTTTGAGTTTTAAAAAAATTTTAAAAAAATAAAAATGACTACAAACTACATAAATACCAATGCAAATGAGAAAAGAAGGAGAAAAAAAAATTAATATTAGATCATAATGGATTAAATTACACAAATACCTATACAAATGGGAAGGGGATGAGAATAAATTCATTAATATTATGTCATAATATGTAAAATTACTCAATTGGCCATGTATATGAATCAGGTTGGACATCCACAAGTTGTAAATTTCTGACCCGCTGCCTGACTGCTTGTATTAGTACTTGACCCACTACTCAATCTTCAAACACTAATCGGTTTGAGTACCTTATTTCTAGGACTTTCAATAACCTTATTTCTAGGACTTTCGGAATTGGGCTAGATCAGCCTAAGCTCAACCCCTCTGACCCGAAAAATAATGGGGTAAACTTCAAGTAAAATGAGCTAAACTGAATTTAGGCCTAAGAATTAGACCAAATTTCATTGTGAGTTGATATTTTACCGTACTAAATTCAACCCATTTAAGACTTGATTTAAATAAAATGTGTACATATAATTACATATACATAATTTTTTGGCAAGAATATATAACATGAAATATATATAATATATATTGTGTTTTCAAGATTTATTACATAAAAGTTTTGTTGTAGTATCATTTTCGTACAAAAGTTATATATATATATATATATAATTCTGTATAAGCAATATCACTTAATATGTACGAAAATTATACTTAGTATTTTTTTTTTTAAAACCCACCTCTACAGTAAAGCTGAATGAACCATTTTGTTATATTTTAAAAACTTGTACAATATAACGCCATGTAGATTATAAACATATAGACAAGAAGTAAACGTAAAGCCAATGGGAAGGTTCCCTTATATACGGAATTGTAGAAGTTTCCTATATACAATTAGGTATTGAATATTTATTATGTAATGGTTTTATTATATTTTTTTGTACATATTAGGTGATGGAAAATGATTTACAAACCTACAAATTTAGAACCATTTTCTTAAACCAATCTGTGTGACAAGATTCTATTGAATCACCAGCCCCTTAATTTTAGATATTTGGTGGGATTTTCTGTTTTTCGGATGTAGTGACACTGTAGTGGCTTTGTTGTTTTGTCACTTTGAATAGATGCACTTGTTAAGTGATATTGCTAAAATAGAGTTATATATCTTTAAAATATAGGAAAATTTTTTGACAGATGTTGTGAGTTTGGGTCGACTCGATTTTGACTCGAAACTCACTTAATTTTGTGAGTTAAACGTGACCTTCAAACGTGTGAGTTTTTGTAAGCTGGTCTTGGATTGAGTTTTGGCATTTTGAATGGGATGAGTTTGGACAAATAAAAACTTGGCTCATACAATCCGATTAACAGCCTTACTCACTTATTTCTACACTTCAGAAAGGCTTGAGTAAGTACATTTTTCTGGTCTACGGATTCGACGAACGCTATCAAGGAATGTTCTCAAAATCTTACACCCTTAATCTTTCATAATCTTTTTCTCCCTGAGATGGAAGGAAAATTTTACTCCCTTAAACTAAAGAAATGAATTACAAAATCACAAATTTTGTAACACTTGTCAAAGCCAGTTCTGATAAAATCATATTCAATCACTAACTCTTGATTTTAGATATTTGAACGAATTTTCTGCCTTCATTAGTGTATCTTGTGACACATGAACTTTGTCACTTTATAAAGATAAATTCTACAATTAATTATGAAAGAAATGAAAAATGATTTGCAAGACTACAACTTCAGAACCATTTGCTAAAGATAATTAACCGTCAAAATTCTGTTGAATCACCAACCCCTAATTTTAGAGAAAATTCTTTGTTACTCACTCCGCATGTGGAGTGAGTATTACAAATTGTTAGATGATTGAAAAGTAGGTTAAAACTCCCTTACTTTTTAGTCATTTCAAAAACTGTCATACTAGTTCTGCATTATAAATTGAGTAGCCGAAACTTGCTCATAATTTAGATATTTGGTCGTATTTCGTGTTTGTCATTTTGTATAGATGGAATCTTACAAAATATCAAATTACTCTTTTAAATTTAATATAAAAATATCAAGAGGAAAGATTGTTTAATAGACCAACATTAATCAAATTTTCCTTTTACAATTTTAAAACACATTGAAGGAAAATATTAAGAAACAAAGTTTATTATAAAACATCTAGAATGAGTGAAAGAGACTCTTTATTTTTAAACTCGCTAACTAAGCCTAAGAGAACTTATAAAAGAATACATAATCGGTGTCTTTGAACAAAATAATAAATTTTATTCCACTACAAGAACATTGTACGAACAGTAACCCTTTTTTGTACAAGAAATAATTATTTACTAGAAGACTTGGTAGAAATAGTTTGCTTTACTATTCAAATCTTCCTGAGAATAAGTGATTCAGTTTTGTCAACTTGTACTTCCGAGAACCCAGTTTCTTCTAGAGTTTTTATAACACAAATTGAGAAAAATACATCTCGTTAATCAACAAGCGTTTGAATTCCTACAGCATTTATTATTTTCTTGGCTACCACTCCCTTCCATAGTCTCTAAACATTGAAAAGGCAATTAAAGAATAATACTCAAAGAAAGGAAAAATTCAAAAATAGACTCAGTCTGAGACACTACCTTAGACCCCATAATCTTTATTAAACCACACACCATGTCCATAATGCCCCAAGGACAGAGCGATTGACAAGCAGACGAACGTGTAAGAGCAAACTTCAAAGATAACTCTTCAAAGATCAGTTTATAGCAACTGATTATTATTATTATTATTTTTTGGTGCGTGCTTGTGTCTGGGGAAGTAAGCTTGCAAGAAGTATTATCTATCATCCTATTTATTCCAAAAAATATTCACACAGTTTGCAATAAATTAAGATAAATAACCAAACAACAATCCTCTCTAATGTTAAGTAGACCATACAAGTCAGTTAAACCACTTTAAACTTGCAAAATATATTAGTAATAAACTTCACATCATAAAAGTCATAATTTTAGTTCCTACAATCACTAAACGAAAAGATTTTCAGTACATTCAAGCACTGCCCCTATTTTTACCATCCATGCCATGCTCTATATAGCTCAACCTGGAAAAACAAAAGAGAACATCATTGCATCTCTCATTTTCAAGCATACTAGGCATTGAGATCGAAGTACATAATCAGAGAACCGTTTCATGATGGCAAAAGTTCAGATAATTTGAAGGTCAACAGAAGTTCTAACAGCATAGGCCACAGTGGATGCGTAATTCATTAGACATCTAAATCAAAATTTTAACTATTAGGGTGGAAAGGTGAAAACATTGGTTTTGCATTTTTATCCACCAAACTGAACCAAGATTAACATAGAAACTGATCCAAAGTCTACCTTCATTTTGGGTTCTGTGTGACGGGTCCCTTTTGTGCCTAGGTTTATAACATCTAAGGACCACTACGAATGTGATCAAAACAATCTCACTGGGATAACAACCAGGGAGTCCATCTTTGAGATAATCACTGTTCAAATCTAGTTTACTTCTTTTCTATCATGAAATCTCTTCTCTTTTTTTTTTTTTTCCTAGCAAAATTATACAAAATCACAAGCCGATTTGTAATTAACAGTAACATATAAACAGAATCCATAAGAACCACGTAAAACTAAATGAACAATTTGCTAAAGGTGAAGTCATGAACATACAATGGAAATTTAGATTTGGTAGCCAAAGGTTAAAAAACCAAGATTTTTGGTTGGTCAAAAACTTTCAAAGGCATAAATCTTGGGAGGCCAATAAACTACTTGTGGTTTATGATTTTAGTCATTCAATCATTTTTTAGCTTTTTGTTTCAAGTATCACACACAACTTCTCAAGAGCACAAACCATTAGTCCTTCCATATTATTTTGTAGTTATTTCACCTAGAAAAGAATCACATGGGCACGAAGACTGGTGTAGCAGCTTCTTGCTTCTTCCTTCTTACACAAAATTCTTGCATCTTAGTTTCAACAATCACATCTTATGGCATATTTGGATATCCACTTTCTAAGAAAAATCTGAAAATTTACGGACTGTCATTAATCATCAAGATTTTATAAGGGCTGACCCTGTTCGAACTGATTCTTACAGTAGGTCGTGTTGAGTACAAGTGCTTGATAAAGGTTGTGAATATCAGGAGACAACAGCAAATATGCCTGATTTCAAGCTAGAGTTGATAAAAAAGACACCCCCGCTACTGCTAAACATATACAAAACACATGAACTATGTTAGTAATCATGACAATGTGTAGCACAAACAAACAAGTACAAAATCAACTTGTTAAATGCATAGAACAGATGAACTATTTAGCACTCCATGAGAATCAAGGGAAAGTGTACAACTTTAAGGGTCTGTTTCTTTGGACTGAAAATATTTTCTCCCAAATTTCTTGATTTGGCTGCAAAAGAAGAGTGTACGGCAAAAATTTCCTTGAATAAAATGTTTTCCACTGTTGGGCGTAAAATGACTTATGCAACGGAAGTACAAAAGTTAATTCCCAAAAGCTATCGAAAGCTTATAGCTCACCCATTTAGCCATCAGTACAAAACCATCCAAGTACTCAACTAGAAATCATAACAAATGATCAACGGAAAATATAAGCAACTTTCGTGATCCCGCTGCTGCAAACCCCACCACTGCACCACCAGCTACCTCCTCTTGCTCATCTTCCTCTATACTATTCTTTTTTATCATCTAGAGATATTATGAGTTCTCATTCTAGAGTTTGATAATTTTTGGGTCTAAGAAGGATTTGTGTCGGGAATTGCTTGAGGTGATTTGATGTTGGGGTTGGGGGAGATCAATCGTGGTTATTGGTAAAAGTGAAACCAAAAATCTTGAGGGGATAGACTAAAAATGCAACAACATAATCGTGTGGCTGGTTTTAGTTAGTTGAACAATTTCAACAAAGTGCACCAAGTACACTAGAAAATGAAGGGCAAAAAGAATATTTTCCTGGAATTTGATTTTCATTGAAAATGTTTGGGAAAAAATTTTACATTCAAGCCAACACACCCTAAATGTTAACAATGCCCAAAGACATGTTCTACATATGACACCACAGAAAGAACCATGAAATGATTTGTCTTCCTAGTTTTCATTTAATTAGCTATACATGTTAGGTACAAAATGACTCAGAGAGATTACCTATATGTTAACCAAACAAATGAAAAGACTAAAAGACATTCACAAAGATTATACATATTTTAAAAAGTTTAAACACAAACAAACCAAGCCTTATTCCCACTAAGTAGGGTTGGCTACATATTTTAAAAGTTTAAAAAAAAAAATTACCTGTCTTTCGCGATGAGATAACATGCGACAACTGATCAGCAAAAATGTCACTATGTACGTCTGTGTATACTCATCTATCATACAAGTTAAGAAATTAAAGCATAAGAAAAAAAAAAAAAGTAAAAACTGATAACCATCTATAGACAATCAAGTTGTAAGATAATTTATACTTAGATTTAACCAAACTTTGACATACGCCCTCCCTCTGGTGTAGGTGGCATTCTGCATAAAAAAGGACAATAAAACAGGATTCATGTAACAAGCTAACAGGACATGAAACATATATTGAAAAGAGACTGAAGAAGAGGAGGAGGGGTGGGGAAGCACAATATTTTTTTCAAAAAACTTGTGCTTCCCCACCCTTTTGTTCTTACAGACTATGTTATAATAGCATTTTTTTTGAATAAACTGATCAATAATAACAAAGACTGACAGTTTGTTTGGGAAGAGAGAAATGGACAGAAAGAAAGGATTAGGAAAGAATGTTGAATTGTTTCTCCCGTTTGGAAGCTTACTGTAGAAAGAAAAGAAAAGAATCAGAGGGATGCCAGATCCCTCAAAACCGCTTTTTAGCTTTCCTCCCAAATGTGGGAAGATTGAAACGGAAAACCTCCTGATCTTTCTCTTTAATTTTTCAATATTCCAACTCTAGCTAATGGGATTTGAAAGTTGATACAAAGATTTGTCATCCCAGATGAATCCCAGTCAGTTGATTAAAAAATTCATGGACATTCTGATCTCTCTTTGCTGCAAAATACAAAGACTCCATCTCTTCTTTACTGCGATCTGTGCCATTTTTGGATTGTGGGAAATCATTCTGTAATAAAAATAGATGTTTTTGTGCTTTATTTGAGCAAAATGTAAAGAGAGTGTCGGCATGGTTTTGACCCGTTTGGCAGATCTCAAGTCTTTTTTAGACAAATTTTGGTGGCAGATTCATTTTCCTCATGAAAAAACAAGTCCGGATGTATGGCTTGTGATGGAAATTTCACCAGAAACTTTTCTGGCAGTGGCTGCTAACGACACCACTGGCCAACATCTTCGGACATTCTCCTTGTTTTCCAAACCTCTAACAAACTAATATTATAAGGGAATTTTACACTATTTTTTTTATTTTAAGAACATGTATGTACAGTATAAATTTTTAAAAATTTTTAAAGCATATCTAATATTGTCATGTACAATTTTAGAAAGTAGAATTTTCCAATATTATAATATCACTTCTCTTTGCTATTCTTTTCCCTCATAAACTCCCAAACTCAACCAAGTCTTTTTTGTGTTCAATAACAAACAATTAAACTTCCAACACAAAAAATTTACTAAAGTTATAAAAATGACAATTTGGATTTTGAAAGATGTTTCTTATACACGCGGGTCCCAAATATTTAGTACAATAAGATTAAAAGGAACAGAATTGGCAAGGAGGCTGTAAAGCCATGGCTGTTCCACTTCCTCCCCTCCTCGCCATTGAAGACCCCCCAAAACCAGCAGGGCTAGTTGTGGTTAAATATTTACCTAAATTCCGCCTGAAACAAAATTCGTACAACCGATCAAAAAATAAAAAAATAAAGACTATAAGCTATTATTAAATTCTTGTACTGAAATCAAGAAAAAATAAAACAGAAATTGATGTACCCGAGTCGGATCGCCATGAAGAAGTTGGAGAGCAGAGCAGAAAAAAGGGCAAATCTTATGTAATTAGAGAACTGACTTATTGGTTAATTTACTGGTAGTAATATGGGCCGTTTCTTTATCGTATACATAAAGTACGAAGTCCACTTACACTTAATTTACCCGCCCCGCCCCCTCCCAATTAACTTATGCCAAAATTATTACTGGTAGCATATCCTACGCGTGCGCAACCTTGAGGATGGTACTAAGAAAAAATTTATGTAAGTACACTGCAAATTAATCGAATTTGCAATTATTTTTATTTTTTAATTAAAATTTGAAATTAGTCCGAACGAATTTTAAATTGAAAATCTATTAGAAAATTGAAATTAAATTTTGAATTCGAAATTAATCGATTTTCAAATTCAATTCAGTGTATGATAAACTCTGAAGACCTTTCAAGAAAATTATTTAGTACTTGACTTGATGTGTATAAGAGACTTCTGAGAAAATATACTTTCTATAATTATAAAAATTATAATTATAATATTTGTTTGAAAGATCGTGTGTGTTTATATATATATATATCATCATCATCAAAACTATATATATATTTGAATGGATGTAATGCTTTCTTAATAATATATATATATATATATATATATGGTTATCAGTTTCTTACTAATATATATTATTATATATAGCATTAATGTCTTCAACTTTATACATAGTAGATGATAATGTAACCTATCTCTTATTTTATTACTAGTTGGATTTTGTATTATATAGGTTTTTCTTTTTTTTTATAAAGAATTTTAGTCTAATGTCAATGGGCAATTAGCGAATTTATTAATCGAATTCGAGACTAATTACCGAATTCAAATTTGGTCAACTAAATTTTATTTCGAATTCAATTTAAAACTGAAATTGATTAATAATTTTAGAAATTATTTTCAAATTTTAACAGAATTTTTTTATCAATAGTTAGGGTTTTGAGTGCAATTTTATAGTGTTAGTAAAAATGTTGTCGTAGGCAGCAACTCTCAATAATAATGTAGTAGTGGTGAGTCAAGTTCGTTTAATACATAAAAAACGGAGTTTATTCTTGTGCTAAATTAAAAGGGGGTTTTCTTGAATGCTTTTAAACTAAACACTAAAACAATAAAATAAATTGAAAAAAATCAATTAAGAAAATTTTGGTTTTGGTCATATCCACCATGGCAATTTTACTAGTCGATCATTGACACACAAGATAAGTCAATTCTATATCAAGCACTAATTGAAATATTAACTCGAATTCCAATTCAAAGTTGATTCTTGTTTCTTTCTAAAGTTAGCTAATTTTCAACATGCGATCCAATTAACCAAAACTATTAATTTAACCCAGACACGCGCCAAAGATTAATTTATAGAAGCATTAACATCAACAAGAACAATTAGGCTAATTAAACATAAACACACCCGATTATGCTAATTAGATGATTAAATTTCCTAAATTCAATAACACTAATCGAGTAATTATCAAACTTATTTGTTTCACATATTGAATTAAGCACACGCGGTTAAAACAATCTAGCAGTAGATTAATGTTATAATAACTTAATTATTCTGCAGTAATAATAAGTTAAAAAGAACTATCATAACATAATTGCAAAAAAAATAATCAATACTTGAGATAAAATTGAATAAGTTCAAGAACAAAAAGTCTAACAATATAGCAGAATTGACCATGGCTTCAAATCTCTTGACCAAGAAAAAGGGTTTAGGCATAAAGTGCCATGAAAGAATAAAGAAGAATTTCTGCTGAAAAACCCTAGCTAGACCTCAAAATAAAAGTGTCCCCCTTTTTCTCACCCTACATGGGGTATTTATAATGAATATTAGGGTTACAATCAAGGTTTGCGGATAAGAATGTGAAATCGGCTGAAAAAAAGTCCATCCGGGAGAAGAAATCTGTCAAAAATTAAAAAATACGCAACTCTTCTATTTCGGGCACACACGCGCTAGCAGTGTTGAAAAGTTCCCAGCGCACATGCACTGCCCAAACCCAGCGCATGTGCGCTGGTGCTTCTCTTTAGACTTCGATTTTGACATTGATGCGTTTGATGTGTTTGGAAAAACTCAAAACATGAAAATTGTATCCTATGTCTTAACTTTCCAAAACATCTTAAATCACCTCATTTGGAGTTCATACAAGAAAATTATCTAGATCTACCATACTATATCAAACTCTGTCCTCTTCTGTGCACAATTTCCATGTTTGCAATTTTGAACAAGATGCCTTAAAATCTTGGAAAACTCAAAATATGAAAATTGTACAAATCTTCAATATATTTCTAAATCATCCAAAATCACATCAATCAAAGCCCGAACAGGAGAGTTATGTTTGATCTTCCAAACTATATCTGATTTGCTCCACGCCAGTGAATGTTTTCCTCCAATATTGTGACCCATTTTAACTCATTCTTCACTTAAACCCTACATTACAATTAAAATAAACTATTTTAGCTCATAATTACTCAATTATTGCTCAAATTACATTAAAAACGGAGGTAAACGACATATAAAATATATGACATTTATGGGCTTATCATGTGTTAGGATAAGCTATTTGTATAAGTAGTGGGTTAAGTAAGAAAGGTTATTATTTGGTGTTAAATGAAGTTATTCAGTTGTGGTTAAAGAAGGTATGAAAATTACACCAAAATTGTTCGTGAATTATATAAAAACTAGTTTTATTGGCACACTCGATATGTGTGGACTGTTATAAATTGTATCTAAATATTTACACAACTAGGAAAAAACTATAAATACAATTTATCTAAGGTGTAGGGGTTTGTGTGTGCAATATATACAATTTTGCGATGGATTGGGCAGTTAGTTGATAGTGGGGGTGAGGAGTTACAAATTAGAAAAATAGAAGTGGAAAAGATAAATTACACCAGAAATCAAGAATTACACTAAAAATCTCATGCATAAAGTAATAATTTGTATTATTTGAATAACTACCATATTAACTGCCCACTACACGCTTCAAGTGGTTACCATCTATAACCCTCTATCTTATGAGAGTTTGTCTCATCTTGTGACAATTCCCACCTTTCTCAAAAGTTTGAACTTTTTCAAAATTTTGAGACAGAGTAATAATATGTACACACTCCTTTTAACTTCTTACACACACTTATAGTAATTCATTAGAATATTATGTTCACTTAAATAGGTATACAAGAGGGTATGTAAAAAGCTAATTACTCTAACTAACGAACAATAAGGTGTGTAAGAAGTTAAAAATGTGTGTAAATATCATCACGCTTCTCAAATTTCCAAAAGTGCCTAGTTTATCTGCACGATTATTCTCCTTTTATCTGTGTCTATTCTGTATTTTTTTATTTGTCTGCCATTAGTATATCATCTGCCTTTAAAGATCCATTAAATTTTTTTAAGTCATCGAAGAAAAAGGTATAAATAGGATTCCTCTATTTTGAAAGAGTTCCTTAGATAACAAAGAAGTTTAGCTGAAGTGAAAGGTCACATGATATACTCTAATTTAAAGTTCAGTATCTATATTATGCCTCTTCGAATCAGGTTCTTCCTTTTGAGTTCTTCATTTTTATTTAGGTTAATTTGAGAGTACTTTAAGATTAGCAACTAGACAAGATCAGTCAACTTTTTAGAAGAAAGAATCTTAAGTACTATAAGAAACTTATACAAGTCTAGATGCTTTTCAATCAAGTTTCTTGGACGATTTTTTGATCTAGTAGTTCTACTCTGTTGTCCTTGGAGTATTCAGATTATGGCTAAGTATTTGGTTAAGGGTTTTGAGAAGTTTGAACTACTGAATAAGAAGGTTGGGAAAGGAGAAGGGATTATGATGATACTATAGTACGGATGTTTGTGAAAGAAGTCTTGTTGGTAAAGCAACATGGGAAAGAGTTGTTAACCATGTAGGTATTATAAATTTCACAACTAGAAGATAGATTTTCCTTGGGATTTGGAATTTTAACTTTTTTCAGTGTACTTTTGGAAATATCAGGGATTTAGAAAGAGTTATATGCAGTACAACTTAGGTTTTTGACAATCAACTTCTAGTTCTGAAAGAATAGGAAGAAAGGATTGAAGAGAGGAAGGATAAGTTGTCTTAACAATGTGGGTTTTTGGATCCAAATTTTTAATCTAACTAAGCATTGGCTGACTAAATCTATTGGCTGAAAAATTGGAAATGTAATTAGGAAATGTATGGATGTGATCATTCCTAATACTAGAGGGAAGGGAAGGAGACATCTCAAGGTGTTATTGAAATTGATCGCTCAACCTTAATAAGGGGTATAATGGTTAAATTAGGTAAAACATGCAAATGGGTGGATGTTAAGTATGAGAAATGTCTGGACTTTTGTTATAGTCTCATCATAGGGCATGGGAAGAAATCTTGTTTTAATCATACTATCATACATGATGAAAAGGATAAGGCACAGTTTCATATCTGGCTTAAATGAACAATCCTAAAAGTTCTTCTAGAGTTCTAAAAAGTTGAACCTGAGGACTGTCTCTTAACTGAATTAGATGAGTAATTTCCCAAGAATGGACCAAGAGTGGAGATAATTTGAGTAAGTAAGAAGGGATAAAATGAGAGGGGTTCTGAGAGAGGCAAAAGTAAAGAGGTAGAAGAGGATAACAAGTCTGATAGTGTTAGTGGGAATCACAATAGATCATCCATGATAAGAGATCTGTGGTTTTCAAAAAGGATCAGGGGATAGGAGTAAAGATATGAAAGTGGATAATAGGCTGATAGTAAAGCAAATTGTCGGATTTTTTAAAAGGGAAACGAGATGTCAAAGCCGGAACAACTTTCATCACAGATGGTGGTCATTACTATGATGATTGTAGACAGTAGTTCAGTTGGGGAAATGAATGTCCAAGGAAAATCCGATAGGAAGAAATTAGAGATTAACAGAACATGTGGTAAAGATAGATTAGAAAACAATGTTAGGAAAGATAGAAGGATGAGACAATCTAGTAGCAGGACCGAGAAAAGAATTGTGCAAGCTATTGGGAAAAAGAAGATTTTGGATAATGTTAATACTAACACCTTAAGAATTGATTAAGGGAAGCAAGTTAAATTCAGGATTAGAGATGAGGAGGTTCTATGGAAGAATATGGAAGAAGGATGGAATAAACAAGAAAATTAGAGTTTCAGATGAAGAGAATTGTGAGCAAATGTCGAACCAAGCGAAGGACTCCTCTCTTAATGGGCCTCCCAAGTTTAAATGAGAGTTTTTTTTTATGGAATTGTCGAGATGCAAGGAGTCCCTTGATAATTCCCCAACCAAAGGAATTTGTTTATTCCACTCTCCATCTTCGGTGTTTTACAGTGAAATAAAATGCAGGAAAAACTTTACGGATAAAGTGGAACAAAAAGTCAAACTTGATGAATTGTTTAGGATTTGATCCTGTTGAGATAGCTAGAACGATGCTGTGTGGTGGAAGAAAGAAGCTAATAGTTGAAAATTTTTGTATACAAACTTTACTTTGGAAGTGTTGGTTGATGACAAGGATGCAGGTAAGTAGTGGAATATTTTTGTTTATGCTAGTATAGATGACCAGAAAAGAAAAACCCAATGGAACATTCTAAGTGAAAGAAAGAGGTTATGGGGGAAATATTGGATTCTCAATGGGAATTTTAATGACTTTATCTCTAATGAAGAAAAATAGGGTGGGAACAAAAGAAAGGCTTGGACAATCAGAGATTTTAATGCTTTGATTAAGGACAACCAGTTTATAGATTTGAATTTTGAAAGTGGTCCTTAGACTTGGACAAATAATTGGGAGGAGAGAAAATTAGTAAAAGAAAAGTTGGATAGGGTGTTATTCTAGCTAAGGAATGCCAAATATACTCCTTTTAAAATTGATTTTTCTAATCATGGTATGCTTTTACTTGATACACAAGCTGTGATTAAGAGGATGCATGGGAATAAGCTGTCAAGGATCTAAGTTTTTCATGGAAAAAGGTCAAGAACTATATTAAACTGTTGAACTAGAATAGGAATTTGAACATGAATACTAGCTAGCAGAAAGATCAAGGCTATAAGAGCTACAATTAGGGATATTAAAAGTACTGATATGGAGTAAAACAGAGGCTTTGGCTAACATGATAGAATTGTGTAAAACTTATAAATGAGAGGAAATGGGTATCAAGGCCACAACTCAACTGAAACACCATTTCAATTCAAAACCACAATGAAATAGTTCTCAAGGAACTTCGGCCTAAAATCCACTTCCCAATTCCAAACACAGCATCCACAGTAGCATAAGATCTTTGGTCTTCCCTAAAAAAAAAAAACAAAAAACAAAAAAAAAATCCTCATACAGTGACAACAGGTGACATGGCTTTCTGTAACGTCTTTAAGATATGACAAAGCCTGTGAATTTGCACTCCTAAACTCAATTTTTTTTTTTTTTTTTTGTTGAGCACGATTTTGGCCATAACTAAAAGTGGCCGGATAGCTTAAATTAGGATGCAACCTAAGGCTGGTCTCCATGCTTTCATCCTTCAAATCATATCAGAAGAAAAAATATTTGCATAAAATTATCCTATAAATATGTGGAGCAAAGATTTGACATCAAGTAAGGAATGCAGAAACAAATTAGAGTTGTCATTTGTAGACTTCAATTTTCAAGGGTTTGTTTGGAATGTCAAGAAAGGTTTATTAAAACATAAGGGAAAACGAGAAAGAAGTTCAGGTGGATATTAGCTTTGAACTGTGGTGAATTTTGCAGTGGATACCTTAAAAAAAGAATTTTGGGATTGAAGACTTAATGGTGGCAGGATAAGAGGACGTCAGGCAAAGGAGGAGAGAGGTTTGTTTTGTGACATTATGAGTAACTAGGAAAGAAAGGTTTTTTTCCTTTTTTATAAATTTTCTTTTATTAACATGTTGAGGGTAATATTGTAATCTAAGGTAGCCAAGGGGAGGTTAGTATAAATTTTAATACCTGAGAAGAGGTTCCTGTAATTATGTTAGATCTGAGGAGACGAATATGAAATTATTTCACAAAATAATTTCATGTGAGTTTACTTATACATCAATAATATATAGGGATATTTTTGAAAACCTCCTTTAAAGTTTATACTAATATTACTTGGCATCTCTAAATTTTTAAAAATCTCACATTGGAATCTCCTCAACATGTCAACCCAATTTACAAAAAATAAAAATAAAAAATTAACAATTCAATTTATGTTGGAAAAGTTAATTTAATTCCCATTTTACCTTTTGTTAACCCATTAGTTAATTTAGAGTCAAAATTTAATTAATTAGATAGTTGAAAAAAGGAATTCTATATTAATCTAATTTGTTAATATAGTATTGAACTTTAATTATACATTGTCTTTATATTTTAATGTTTGCATATTAAATTTTAATTTGGGTGGATTTGAAGGCTGATTTAGCAGTTCAAATTAAATAAATTTATAATATACAAATTTAGGAAGATTACACTTTCAGGATATTCTGTTTGAATTAATAAAAAGAATACATAAATTAACTTTGAATTGGAGCATAAACATATTTATAATTAAGTAATTGCTTTACTAATTGATTAATGAACTAACCACTCTTTAAATTAATTTAAATTATGATGCTTAAAACTTCACCATTTGGTCCAACAAACCAAGAATTCATAACAAGAAAAAAATCAAACTTGAAAAGAACTAGTAAATATAAATAAACAAACACATGAAATGATACACTTCCATTATATGTGTAAAGTAATAAGGGTAAAATTATCAAAATTAATTGTTTAATAATTCTTTTCTAATTTGGACTAACATGTTATAATGAACCAAAAATTAGGGAAGGTTTGTGAGATTTTTTAAAGTTCAAAAGTGTCAATTGATATTAGTATAAACCTCCTAGGAGGGTTCTAAAATCATCCCTAATCTATTACAATAATTATTTGGGTCAATTGTAATATGCACCCTTGGACTATCATTGTTTTGAACTTTGCTCCCAAACTTTCAATTTTGGCACTTTACTACCTTGTGCTACCTTTCTTGCACTCTGCTCAAATTAATTAAAAATTAGTAAATGTTGATGACTTTTTTTTTTTTTTTTAATGAAAAGACTTTAAAACATATATGAATAGTATTTCAATAACCAAATGTAAATTACAACTACTAAAGTCTTTTCACCCAAAAATAGTTAGAAAAAATCACTAATTTTCAACCAATTTGAGTAATGTACCAAAAATTGATAATATAAGATACGAAAGTGCTAAAATTGATAGTTTAGGGCAAAGTACAAAATAGTGATAGTTTAAGTGTGCATATTACAATTAACCCAAATTATATTCATTGTTACATATGTATAAGAACTTCAAATTAATTATTTTAATCTAATTTGTTATAGTATTTTGAGAAATTAATTATATTATATATTAAGTTAATTTGCAATAAATTAAAATTTTGATACAATATGCTTTATCATTGCTTTCACTTACATGTCTTCAAATTATCTGATAAACTGAAAGTACTACTAGTAGTAAAAAAAATATATTTTAGTTATTCATTAGTTGAACTATTAACCAGTTAATGTATCCCTCTCACGGGATTTTATATATATGTGTGTGTGCGCGCACCCAAGTCCTTGGGGTTTACTAACTTTTGAACCTGGATATTAGGGCTGTGTCGTATTAGCCTGTTTAAGGGCCTCAATATCAATAGCAGCTCGAGCTGATGTCGCCATGTAATGAGTACCAGATACCCAATCGATTAATATAAGTAGTCCTGAAAATCGGGAAGGAATGGCCCATTATCGACTCGTATATTTATGTCACAAGGAAAGCGTGGATGTAAAAATTATCTAAAAATTTGCATTTATGCAATTGAAAAACATAATTATAAGTGGAGTTATTATACTATTAACAAACAATTGTTCGGAATGCACAAATATTTAATCCAATAAACGAATACTATGGTTAGATAACACATACAATTTACATAGAAAAATATTTGCTCCAATTAGCTTTTATAAATAATATTTGGTAATAACTATTTCAACACATTTTTAACTATATTTTTATCTCTTATGTGTGTATATATATATATATATATATATCACTTCCAAAAAAATAAAATATCTCAAATAATAATTATCCAAACATAACAATTGTATAGTTTACCTGTATCGATACGTAGGAATTCAAAATTAAGGGAAGGGGCAAAGTTGTAGAGACATATATATGGAGAAACATTTTATAATTTTGTAAAATTTTGGGGATAAAAGTTTAATTCATTTATTTAATGTGATATTGAATATTTTCAAAAAAAAAAAAAAAAGGAAATAATATAATTACAAGATTCTTTGAGTATAAGATTATATAAATATACACTTGAAGATAGTTTTATATATTTTTTAAATCTTTAAGAGGGACCAATTTTAATTTTTATAATATTATAATAATAAATTTTTAATGATATTAAAAAGAAAAGAGAATTTTGAAACTATTGGGGAATTGCTCTTCCTGCCCCAGTATACACCTGCCTCTTATGAGAAGTTAAAGAGCAAATGAGCTCTATCAAAATATGAAAAGTTTTAAAATAGACTCGATTACCTTTAGATTGCCCTCAATCTAAACTCTAATCCATGTCTAGATTTTGGAAAGTAAAAAGTTTGTTTTAGTCATTCTAGAATATTTGCAAGTACAAAAAAAAAAAATTGAAAACAGTAATTTAATCTTAAAAAGCGTAAAATATGTTTTCTTATGAATTCTACGAAGATGGATATGCACTCATCCCCCAAACACATCGATTAATGTTATATTCACCCCCTTGAATTATATGAAGTCTTATTCATTTTCGTGATTTATGTATCGTATTAAGTGTTTATTCATGAATCCCTTATCTTATAACCTTATAAATAAGGGACTTTAGTACCTTATTTGTAAGGCTAATGAAAGTTGATAATATAGAGCATTAGAGAATTTTTTTTCTATTTCTTTGTCTATTTTTCCCTTATCTACAATTAATATACTTCCTACTTTAGTTAATTTTGTAGTCAAGTTTAATAATCTTGACTTAGATTTATAACACGTTATCAGCACGAGACTCTGACCAACTCAAGTAGAATTTTAAATCAACACGACGAAGGTACGTAGAACTTTCAATACGATGAAGATACGTAGAATTTTAAATTATCACAGCCAATATATGTAGATTTAAAATTTTTGGGTATTCTGTATTACTATCTTTTATTTTTATACTTTCAATTGTATCAACATAATATTATTATAATTTATTTGTTTAGCTTGAATCATGTCAAATTATCTTATAAACTCTGAATTTACGGCTCTTGACATAATGGGCAAGAACTATATATCTTGGATTTTAGATGTTGAAATCCATTTAGATTCTATGTGTTCCAAAGACACAATGAAAAAGGCAAAATACTATATTCAAACAGGGTTAAACAAAATCTATGATTTCATCATTGTATCCATGAAAAATTAAAAAAAATTCTATTTAAAAGATTCGGTAGATCTATGGGAAAATTATACAGATTATTGAAGAGTACATATTAGAAAAAATCTTCTACATTTTTCCTACCTCAAATATGTTCCTGAAGAAGCAATATTGGCAAAGAGTTTTAAGAAATATTCTAACTTTTATGCCTTCTCTGGACAGAATGAAATAATGAGTTAGTACTCGAATGAATCTCGCTCCAACTGATTGTGCTCTATTCCCCTAAGCGAATGTGACAAAATTTATATAAAACTTATGGATGTAGAGATGATGGTCATAATAAGTAATTATTCTACTTGTAACACTACATCTCACCACCAGAAGTGCCAGAATAATGAAGAGATAAAGGAAAAGGATAGCAATAGACATAATAGAAGGATGGTATGAATGACCACTAATCACGTATCTGTCTTATGCCAAAACACCTTCTTAAATTATATTCGACATCATAGAAAGACAAAGAGAAAGTCCTAAATACAAGTTTTCTCTATAATGATCTTGACTATGGTTATTGTGCCATTGGTTTCTTCCCTGAAGGAAGTATTGACCCTTTGGTTAACGGTGAAAAGATTTAAGAAAGAAAATGTCATGACATCTTATTTAGTATGTCTTCATTATAATTTTAACATTCTATGCGTCTTATTCTTTTGCACTAATTTGTCATCTTATATTGCTTTGTTATTATATTTATTTTCTTTAATGCCATAAACATATAGATATACATTTAAATGTATTCGATGTAGGAGAATATATGCTCTGATAGTGTAACAACACATATGCCACTCAAAAGTAAGAACATATTTTTCTCATCGAGTAATACTAAACTAATTGAAGGTTCTGGAAGAGTCACCATATTATTACCCAAAGGAACAAAGTTCATCATAATGTTGCAATATTTTCTACAATGTATCAAAAGAATTTATTAAAATATAAGAAAGATATACACCAAAAAGAATATTGCATAATTTTCTTTAAACGAGAAAATTATTGAGTATCTATATAACATTGGGAAAGAAATATTTTATGAAAAATTTGCATGTCTTTCCTTTTGGTTTGTACTATACATATATTAACACAATTGAAGCACATGCTACAATAAACCTGAAATTTACTGATTCAAATACTTTGATTGTTTGGCAATGACAGGTACCATCTCGGGTCAATTATAATGCATAACATTATTGAGAATTTACATAGACATCCATTAGAGAATACTCAGAAGATTCTTCAATTCAATAATTTTTCTTGTGTTGCTTGTTCTCGAGGAAAATTAATTATTAAATCATCACCAACTAAAATAAGTATTGAATCCCTGATATTTCTAGAACATATTAATGGGTCTATATGTGGGCCCATTCATCTTCATGTATACCATTTAGATATTTCATGATTTTTATAGATGCATCTACTAGATGATCACATGTGTACTTGTTATCGACTCGCAATCTAGAGTTTGTGAGATTGCTAACTCAAATAATTAGATTGATTAAGAGTACATGTTTCAGATTATACAATCAAGAAAATTTGTCCTGATAGTATTATTGAATTTATATATCAAACATCTATATGTTAACTGATATAACTATTAAACATCTTGAGGCACATGTTTTTGTAACCATTGAACACCTTGAGGCACATGTTTATACTCTAAATGGTCTAGTAGAACTGTTAATTAATAAAATGTTTCCAATTAATAGTTAGACCATTACTTATGAGATTTATAAAATTGTCTATTTATGTATAAAGCCATGCTACGCAACAACACTTATATGCATGAGGTCAACAAGATATTTTAAATTCTCCTCATTTGACTTTTGGTCAGGAATTTAATTATTTCATCTAAAGATTTTTTATTGTGCGGTATATGTTTTAATTACTCCTCCACAATGGATTAACATAGGTCATAAAAAAAAGTTGAGAATATATATTTATGTATATATGTATGAGTTGTCCCTTCTAATTAAATATCTTAAAATATTCATAGGAGACTTATTTACGACACAATTTGCTGATTGCCATAAAAATATTTTCCCTACATTAAGGGAGAAGATAAGTAGTAGGATAAAGAAAAATTGAATGAAATGGATTATCACATTTTGAACCTCGTGAACTAGAAATTCAAAAGATAATTCATTTGTAAAATATTATGAATCAGTTGCTAGATTCATTACTAATCTAAAATGAGTGAAATGTCATATACCAGTTGAAATACTCTAATTTGAATTGGTGTCAGCCACTCGGATAACCTATTACAAATTATAGTTAGCCGCACATAAGCTGTGGTTGACCAATCGATTCTAAAAGATAAGAATTCTCGTAAGAGGAAATGAGTAAATGTTAAAGATGGTCATACAATAGAGGAGGGTGCTCCTGAAGAGACTCTAGATATAACTAATTATAGAAACCTAAAAGTGGATCAGGTACCTGAATCTCATGAAAATAAAGAGATTCTGATAAGTTATGTCACTACTGAAAAGGATGGAACCGAAAAGATATTGTTATCGATAACATATTATTATTTATAATATCAGCAATGTTTTGAATAGAAAATAAGGATTTTGAATATAAATTTGTCAAAGAATATTGACGTAGAAATGATTGACCAAAATGAAAGACACAATACAACTAGAATTAAATTCACGTTTAAAAACGTGAAAAATTTTGGATCTGCAGTCTAAAATTCTAAAGGTGTAAAGCCGGTATGATAAAAATAAATATTTGTGCAAAAATGAAACAAAAAAATTGAAACTTTGCCATATAAGGCACATGATGTTGAACAAAGTTTTTTTGTAAAAGATTTAGCATTAATTATGAATAGACATATTCATCAGTAGTGGATACGATCACTTTTAGATACCTAATTTGTGTGACAGTTCATAAAATGTTGAAACGTGTCTAATGGATATTGATGGCTCATTTGATATCAATATCTATATGAAAATTCCTGATGGATTTAATATGCTTGAAGCATATAAAATTTTCGATCAATATTTTTCAAAAAGATTACGAAAATCCTTGTATAGATTACAATTAAATCAATTCAGGTGGATGTCTAATAGAGTCATTGGGTTGATTGTCTCTTGAATAAAAGTTATAAAAATGATATTTTATATGTTGATAATATAAACATTATTTGAACTTCTAAAGAATTTCAAATGATAATGAATTGATCAAGGTAAAGGTCTATTGTTTGAGCACTTATCAAACAAAATATTTGTTCATCAATGAACTTATACCAGAAAGGTACTAGAACAATTTTATATGGATAAAATACATCCATTGAGTACTCCAATGATTGTAAGATCGTTTGATGCAAGAATAATAATTTTTCACCCTCAAGAGAATGGTGAAGAACTTATTGGTCCTGAAGTACCATATTTCAGTCCAACATGCACTATAAATTCATTAGTAGAATCTTTTCTTCTCCAATGTGTAAAGATATTAGAATAACAATTAAGCATATACTTTAATATATCCGATGTATAATTAATATGAGTCTATTTTCTCAAATGAATCCAGAACAAAATTAGTTGGCTATGCAAATGGTGGATATTTATCTGATCCAACATAAAGTTAGATCTCAAAGGAGTTATACATGGAGAAATTGCTATATCAACGCGTTCAACAAAATACAATTTAGTCACTACTTTTTATGATCATGCTAAAATAATCGCAATACATGAAGTAATGCAATGAATATATTCGACTAAGATCATTGACCTAACATATCCAGAAGATATGTGGTTTAACAATTATAAGTGAAATTTCCAATAATATTATATAAAGTCAATGTTGTATGCATTGCCAAGTTAAAGAGAATCTATACCATAGAAACAGAACAAAGTTTATTTCTCCAAAATTATTCTTTCAGCCATGATCTTCAGAAAAATTATGATATTGATATCCAACAAACTCGCTTATGTGGTAATATAGTGGATTTGTTCACAACGCATTGCCAACAACAATATTTGAGAAGTTAGTTTGCCAACATTGGGATGTGTTATCTCAAGAATATCAAATGATATTTTTATAAAGGGGTGTAAAAGTATAGGCTATACTTTTTTTTCCTTTGTTATGATTTTGTCCCAATGGATTTTCTTGATAAGGTTTTTAATGAGGCAGCATGCAAAAGTATACTATAAATATTGAATATGCATTGTACTATTTTTTCCTCTATCATGGTTTTCTCCCACTAGGTTTTCCTAGTAAAGATTTTTAATGAGGTAGTAATTCATCGTGCATTCTACAAAAGAATACAGATACACTCTTTTTCCTTCACAATGGTTTTTCCCAATGAGTTTTTCCTAGTAAGGTTTTAATGAGGCATATTCTTTTATGCATGACATCCAAGGGGGAGTGTTATGAATTCTATGAAGATTGATGTCCATTCATCCCCTAAGCACATCATTTAATGTGATATTCATCCCCTTGAATTATGTGAAGACTTATCGATTCTCATGATTCATGTAGCATATTAAGTATTTATTCATGAATTCCCTATCTTGTAACCCTATAAATAGGGGACTTTGTTACCTTATTTGTAAGGCTAATGAAAATAATATAGAGCATTAGAGAATTTTCTACTATTTCTTTGTCTACTTATACCTTGTCTACGCTTAACATATTTACTACTTTAGTTAGTTTTGTAGTCAAGTTTAATAATCTTAACTTAGATTTATAACAGTTTCAATATAATTTACGGTTAAGTATATTTACCTCAGCTGAGATTTGACTAAATTACTAAATAAACTTTGAAGTTGACGAAAGACTATGTATTCTACATCTTCACTTTCGAAATGACACTTTTTAGTCTTTAACAAATATAAAACGTGACATTTTGGTCCTTGAACTAAATCCTGTGTACTTTTTGGTCTAAATTAGTCATGTGCTATTCTTTTTTTAGTTATGTGCTGTTAACATAACATATTTTTTTAGGAAAAAATAACAAATTTGCATTTCCTTTCAAATACAAAGCATGGGCATCAGATCGACTCGCAAAATTTGAGGGAAAATACTACAATTCAGTTCTTGATATAATTTTAAATACAAACAAAATACAAATACATTGTTAATAAATCACTTACTTCATATTTTCACACTCATAAAGCATTTTACTAGGGTTATCAGAAGTCCACGACATCTTCAATTTCGCTAGCTTGTCATCATAATAGAAAAGAAGACTTCGATCCATGTCAATTTGTGGATTTTATACTACAATTGACTCTTACATTCTTCAGTTGGATTATGTTCATAAACCCTAAATTTTTTCAAAATCTTAAGAATGACCCGATCTGAAGCCTGTGCTTTGTATTGGGAGGGAAAGGCGAGTTTCCTAATTTACCCTCAAAAAATATATCATGTGAAAAGCACATGATTAATTTAGGCCAAATAATATTGGGATTCGGTCTAGGGACCAAAATGCAACGTTTTACATTTGTGAGGGATTAAAAATCATCATTTCAAAAACGATGAAATAAATAAATACAAATGCATAATGTGAACGATTAGTAAGGTGGTTTTCCCTAAAGAATATTTAAATCACAGAGAAAAAAAATCTAGGAAATGGCAATTAATCAACTGATTTGGTCTATTTCTTAAAGGGAAAATGGACCCATCTGTATAGCTCATAGGAAATGGGAATTAATCAACTGATTTGGTCTATTTCTTAAAGGAAAAATGGACCCATCTGTATAGCTCATTTGGAAATACTAATATAGACCCGATCTTGGATCCTACTTGTGGACATTATGATCAGAATTAAATCTTATAAAATTTTAGTTACATCAGCTGATCTTAATGTCATAATTCTATAACATTTAATTCGCACCATAATGTCTATAAGTGGGATCAAAGGTCGATCTACCTAAATATTTTCCTAACTCATTTGGTTCATTTGTTAGGCAGACTTGCTCTATGAGCGTGCCTATAGACAAAAATCACATAAGTAAAAGGAAATTCTAGTATACAACGGTTTTATGATATAATATTATAAATTTATTTGTTTTAAACTGAACATGTTGATTTGGTCTCCAATATTTATTTATTAAAGTGAAAATGAATCCATCTGTATAGGTTCATTTGTTAGGCAAGCTTGTTCTTAAACTTTGTTGTTATTCAAGAAATCACATGGGCAACGTGGTGATGTTAGATGATAGTATGATACCGATATAGGGACAGATTTAGGATAAAATTTGAATGGGGGCACAAGTAAAAGAAATTTTTTTTTCATGAATTGTAATTGATAATAAAATATTCATCTAAAAAAATAATAACAAGTAGTAATACATATGAGAAAATTTTATTTAACGCACCGTTGTGCTTTGAATTATTAGAAAGTAAAATACCATGTGTTTTGAAACTTGTATAGTACAAGTTTTAAAATACAATGGTATAATCACAATGGGACCACAAAATTTCCTAAATATATGTAATAAATAATGTAAGAGGATATATGGAATGATCAATGCCTAATAACTCATTTCGTTGAAATCCAATATTAGGCATTATCCTGTCTCTTATACACAAAATGGACTACAATTGATTATCTTCAAACAGTATACATTATTGCGAAAAATTTAATTTTCTTATACACATCAAAACACCTAAAATGAATATTTCCTATAGTCAATGGGACACATTTTTAAATTAATGGTGTAAAAGCAAAAAAATTGTAAAATTATATATATATATATATATATATATATATATAATAAAGTTAACGCATATATTTTCTTTGTCTCTTTCCTATCTGAGAAATGATTGTGAACGTATATACTCCCACAAAATTCTATCTTAAGCTTAGTTTGAGAGTTGAAAAATGAGAAAGAAAAGAAGAGAAAACAACTCATCCCTCATTGTTTGGGAGTTTAAGTAAGAAAGAAAAGAAGAGAAATGGAATGATTTGAAGTGATAATTTGGTTCCAAAAGTTTCTCTCCATACTTGGAGGAAAATGGAGAGAAAGTGTAAATGTAAACTAAAAAAAAACTTTTTAAAATGCCAATGCTATCCTCAATAAATCAAATAATAAAATTATAAATACCATCGTATCCTAAAATCATTCCATTTCTTTCCTATACTCCCAAACAACTTGGAGAAATAATCAAATTTTTTCTCTTCTCTCATAACTCATCTCTGCTCTTCTTTCCAAAACTCCCAAACTAAGCCTTATTCATGGTTAATTTCTCTATGCCATGACCTCCCTTTCTCACTCCTAATTCACGCCTTCCTTCCTTCCTCTCTCTCTCCCTCCCTCAAATTCATTCATCTTCCTCATCTCTCTTTTCAATTTCAAATACCTCCCCCTTCCCATCATTTATCCATCTTCTCAATTTCAATTGACTCCTAATTGAGACCTAATTCCTCTATGCTATGACCTTTCCTTCCCTTCCCTAATTCACGCCTCCCTTCCTCATGTTCATCCCTTCTTTCAAAAATAGTTTTAGTCCACATTGGTAATTCATTCTTCACGGGTTAAGAAATGGTGAAATCAGAAAAGTAAGAGGTATTGAAGGTGGGTTAAGAATCTCTTCTTCTAGGTATCTCTGCCTATTCCTCTATTTTTGTCAATTTCTTTTTTAAATTTCTTTAATTGGTTGGTGCAAGTTCATTTCGAGTTAGTTTGGGAGTTTAGGATAGAAGAGAAAGGAAGAGAAAACTTTAATGGGAAAATACAAGGAAGATGAAAATAAGAAACAGACCTTCAATCCTGTGCTCTTATCACATGAAAGATTTTTTAAGAAAATTCCCAAAAAATTAGATCCCTGCTTAAAATATTTATTTTTTTATTTTTATATTAAATTTTAATGACAATTATGACATTTCATAATTAGTTATGAATTAAGATCCTGATTTTCTTTCCATTTCACTCCACTTTTAAAAAAAAAAAAATTTTAAATTTTTATCCTTCCATTTTTTTTTTCTTTTTCATTTACTTAAAACTCTAAAGCAAAGGAAAAAGTCGAATTTTCTCTTCCTTTCCAATCTCTTGCTCCATTTTCCTCCCATCCAGACGGACTCTTAGGGTCTGTTTGATAATTCAACTTAATGGTGAAAATTAATTGATTAAGAGATTTTTGAATTCAACATGTTTGATAACAGAATTCTCTTATAATTTAATACATTAAACACTGCTTAATTTGTATTCAAAATTTTAAGTGAAAACATTTTCACTTAGTCTGGTGAATTTTAAATAAATATACAAACACATAGTCTAACACACACATACTCTCTTTCACACATATTCACACACACTTTCTCTCACTTGCACACACTCTCTCACACAAACATATACTCTCTCACACACAAAAACACACACTTCCTCACATATATACATTGTCTCTCACACACACATCAATAGTGAGAGGTACACACTTAATCTCTCACACACATTTTCTCTTGTATTTTTTCATACTTTTATTCACACACATGCATATTCTCTCTCACTCACATACACACACTCCATCACACACAAATTCTCTTTCATAGACATACATACCCTATCACACACATTCTCTCCCATATATATTTATACTATCCTTAATTAATTAATTATTCATTTTCTTTTCTTCGCATATATGATAATTAGTTATAATAAATTAATATATATATAAAGTGACATATTTAATTCAAAAATTGAATTCAGTTGATTATCAAATAAAAATAAATTTATTAATTCAATAATTAATACTTTCAAAACTTATAATTGAGATTTCAGAATTCAGCATTGAGGATTAAGAATCACCCCCTTAATCTCCCTAAGAAACCTCTTCGGCTTGCTATCATTCATCCATTTATCATCTGATGAATCAAATCAGTAGCATTCGGGTCAACACTTTGAGCCCGAATCTTTCTCACGGGTATCAGCCATTATGATTTTTTGCATTGAATTTGGCCAGATTTACTTTTTTATTTTCAAGCTTTCTGATAATGCTGTAGTTACAGAATTTTTTATTTTTTATTTTATTATTTAAGCTGGATTTCAGTTGAAAATTTTGTAAATTTTGCACTGTTTTTAGTTCATTCTCAATTGAAGCTTTGATTTTGGTAGTATTTATTTTGATTGGATCTGATTTGCCGCAGAAAAGTAGCTTTAAAGAGACAGAATCTGCTTACCACTCCGTCTCAATTTCTTCCAAGTCTGTCTAATTTTTTAAACTTTATTTGTTCACTTTTTGGTTTTATAATTCAGTAGAATTTCAATTGGAAGTTCGCAATTAAAGCTTTGATTTTGGTAGTATTTCATAATTAAAATTTTGAAGTGTAAATCACTCCATCATTTTTTTTCTTTTTTATTTGATTTTAGTCATGAATCCTTTAAAGTTTATTCTTAGTTGTATTATTATTCGTAGTGATAATGTGTGGGTAGTGGATTTAATCGATTCTTAGTTGTATTATTATTCGTAGTGATAATGTGTGGGTAGTGGATTTAATCGACTGAAATTCGTTGGTGGTAAAATTACGGGACTAATCTACGAATGAATTTAAGAGAAATTGGCTGGGTTTATGTATGCGTATAAACTGTTCGTAAAAATGTCTGATTGACAATAGAGAAGTGTACTGGAATCCATCTCATCTATCCCTGATTAAA
Source organism: Cinchona pubescens (assembly GCA_025175665.1). Lineage (NCBI taxonomy): Eukaryota > Viridiplantae > Streptophyta > Magnoliopsida > Gentianales > Rubiaceae > Cinchona > Cinchona pubescens. The sequence goes on along the minus strand of JANKKI010000542.1, from coordinate 210,583 downwards.
AGTATTACATTACCTTTTGCAGCATTAAGGAATAAATCGTTTAGACTTCATTAGGAACTACATAGTGCTTTTTTTTTTGGGAGGAATAGTTATTATATTTTAAATGATTTCTTGTTGACCAAAGATAATTCTTTAAACTATGAATGCAGCATTCATTGCATTAGTAGCGATGGTTCACTTATATGGGTTGTGATTTACATTGATTGCCCATAAATAAAGGTGACTAAATTTTGAATTTTGTTGTTTCAAGGTTTTTTTATTTTATTTTATTTATTTTTAATATGGTGCTCTGTATATGATTGTATATGTTGCAAATATGATCAATATAGGGTAGCTGGTAGAATTGGGCAGGCTGTGATGACTTTTGAGAGTAGAATTTTTGAAATTATACCGATGATATATGGATTGTTAATAATTTATATTTTCCAAAGGGGATGAATGTTGTTCTTTTGTGTAGTTGGATAAATTTTATTTTTATGCTTATCTTATGAATTTTTCAGGTAGCAGATGTTTGATGTATTGCTTGGGTGATCTTAATTCATGACTTCCAATAACTCTGAATTCCGAAGGTCCGAGTCTTATGATTAGAAAATTAGCTATTTTGATGTTATGAGTTTAATAATTGCAAAGGAATTATACATTCTCCTAAACCAAGCTAAAAAGCAGGAATCAATCCTTCCATTTTATTCAAAATGAATGCCATATATCTGTCTCTGGATTGATCTAGATGTGTATAAGGCTGACAGAGTCCCATTTCCTCTTGCACGGAAATGACATCGGCAATAGTTAGGAGAGGTGTGGCACCAGCGGTGATAATCCAGCAATATCGCATGAGTGAAAAAGGGCCCTGATCGTTTAGAGCTCCTCTTCCATCACTTGTATTAGAGATTCCTACCTCTAGTTTTTGTTCAATCCGCAATCAACTTTGGCATGCGTCTTGATTTGGTGTTGCTTCCTCTTCTCTTTCTGCCACTGAGGTAAAGCTTAGGTTGGTATTTTTCTTAAAGTTTCATTGTTTTTCAGATTCTTTTGTATGGTTTTTTGGGTTCAGGTTCAGATTGCTAAGATGTAATATGAAAGAATGTATTGGAATATAAAGGTAGAGTTCAATTTTTGGTTTAATATTTTCTTAAAGTTTCCTTTTGCTCCTATTTTTTTTTTTTTTTAATCATCGTGCCCCATATCCTAGATTTTCCTTTTTGTGCATTATGGTAGGAAAAAATTGCTAATATCCTTAGATTAGAGAATATTTAACACTATACTCTTGTTGATTTAATACGTCTAAATTTTTTCATGTACTTGTGAATTATTCTAATTGTCAATTAGCATATATGGCCTTCTGGTAAATTAGATCGTTTTATGTGAATGGCATTGTATTCATTTAACGTGTTGACAGTAGTGGATTACATATTATTTACTATCAATTCAAGTTAGGGGTCTCAATAATCACTTTTATTGTCCTATCATATTATTTGCAGCTAAAATTAGTTCAATCAATGGTCAAGATCTACTGGTACAATAAGTTGTTCATTAGTTATACTATTACAAATGGGGATGTAAATTAGTACTATCTAAATGTTCAGATTTGTTGTGGGAATATGTATATTGTTTGAGATAACTATCTAAATGTTCATATTTGTTGTGGGAATATGTATATTGTTTGACATAACTATCTTTGGGATTATGTAGAACCTCTATGACTCGGATACGAGTGTCAGGTACGGGTACATGTCTAGGTGTCGGATTCGTTAATTTCATAAATTGAGGATATGAGGACACTCTAAAAGAGTCGGATACGGATGCGATAGGGGTGCGTCTTGTATACTTGTATATGTTAGTATAGTTAGTGTAGTAGTAATGCAATTTGATGACATAAAGCAATTTAACATTATTTTATGACTCATTTTTCAAAAAATAAATTTGTTTGTGTAGTATTAAAGAATAGTGTGTATTGAGAAAAAGAAGATATTAGAAGGATATAACTATAATAAGATTTAGTGATTTGATATACAATTCTCATATGTTTCTCCTTCATATTTAATCTTCCTCCCTATCTGGTCCTTTCATGTGATGAAGTCACAATCATATTGAAGTCAATTTAATTTTTGTCTTGGTAAAAAAGTTAAAGTACTCAATTGAAAGTTGACCATACAGACACGGATCGTACACCCACACTCATGTCAACACGACAGGACACGGATATTTTGGGGGTCAGAAGAGAGTCCATGTAACATAGCGGCCCTTTGTAGATTGAATTTCTTAAGTTATTTATGATTAGACATGAACTACAGGTTCAGGAATTAGTTGATCTGAGATCCTTTCTTATTGTGGTTGGTTAAATATAAGAATATTGAATGTTTCACTCTCTATCGTGGACTGGGGTATCAAGGTTGATGTAAGGGGGAACAAAGGAGTAAAGAAAGGTGAGATGTTAAGTGATAAATGGGAGCAATTTGAAGAAGCTTGTGTGGTAGAATGGAATGTGCTTTGCGAATTTGCTTGGCCGGTCTAAGACTGATGATTTCATACTTGGCACAAATGCAATTAAGAAAAGTAAAGTTTATACCGAGTTAGTTCCATCTTTCTATTCTAAAAAAAGAATAATAATAATCATTTGATTGTTATGAAACATAGGTTCATATATCCATTCCATATAATGTCAAAAATGAATAAATAAATAAATAAAAGTAGAGTTATCATCAATAATTGGATTTAAATTCCTTTTTGATATTTATTTGTTTTTTTTTCCATTTTTAGAATGATAGATTTTTTATTTGAAGTTTTTTTTTTTTTTTGTGATTTTCTTTGTTTATGTGTACTGAATCGTAGAATTTTTTTTTTTTTTCTAAATTTTCATTTGATCAGGCTCTTTGATTTGATTATTGTTAAATCATTTCCATTTGAGATAAACCACTTAGCATGATATATTGCGTGCTTATTCATATTCTAGTATACAAATAAAATTATAGAATAAAAAAACGTGTAAAACTTTTTATTTTTGGTGTAATGTCAGCACAATATAGTAAGATAATACAACGATTGCCTAATATAAGGGTTTTTAGATCAAAAAATTCATGATACTATCTCATGGATAGGATGCATGTAAGAATTTGCAAGAAGATTATATATAGGGTTAAATGCAGAAAATTCTCTCAATTTACACCCCAATTGCAATTTGTCTCATCCAACTTATTTAATAAGTAAGTTACCAATTTTTTTATATTTTGAGACAAAATTATCCATATTATTTTAATTATTGTTTTTTTTCTTTTTTCTTCTTCTTTTTCCCTTTTATTTATTTTCTCTATCTCATTTTTCTTTTTCTTTTTTTCATAAGCTTTTCCCACTATTCTCTGGCTACTATTAAACAATTGCATTACTTTTAATAATTAATTAATTAAAGTTTTAACATTTCACATGTGTCTAAACAATTTAATTAATAGATTAATTATGTTTTAATACAATAAATATACTTTGTTGTAATATAAAGTCTGTGATTAACTGTGAATAATAAGATTAACTAAAAAAAATATTAAGCTAGAAGAAATTAAAAAAATTATTTTAGTATACAAATAAAATTATAGAATGAAGAAATGTGTAAAATCTTTTATTTGTGGTGTAATATTAGCAAAATATAATAAGAAAATATTACGGTTGCATAATATAAGGGTTTTTAGAGTTACGATAAATTCAATCAAATTATAACATGCAAATGATGTGGCACAAAAAAAAAAAAAAATTTATTTGCATGCTTAGAATATATATTTCAATTTTTTTGATAAATTATTTTATCTTTTTGTAGTTTGTTTATTTATTAATTATATTATTAGTAAAATTCAAAAAATTCATATTATACTATTAAAATATATGTTACTTGTATTAAAAAATTTATTTATTCTGTAAATTAGAGTTTTTAACTAACCAATTACTAATAGTATAATAGTTTAGTGGTAACAAGAAAGAGTGAAGAAGATAAAAAGAAAAATTTGATCGAGAAAATAAATAATTTGGTTAGAAGAGAAAAATAAAAAATAAAAATATTAAAATAGTAAGAGTAATTTTGTCCCAAAACATGAAGAAGGAGGGGGTAAATGAGTAAAGTGTTTATTAAATAAGTTGATGGGGCATACTATAACTAAGGTGCAAATTCAAGGGTTTTCTATATTTAGCCCTTTTATATTTTTTTGATTTGAGTGGATTTGAAATGCTTCTATTTCAACCTAGCAATAAATTAGTGGATTTTAAATCCATCCCCAAATTTATCAATCTAAATATAATCATATGGTATGCAAAATTTGGGTCATAATGGGCATCTTGAATTGTTATAACTGTGAATAAGCAATACTTGACAGTTCGCATGCATCTACTTTAAACATGAGGTCCATTAATACTTTAATTACCTATTGTTATTTATCTACTTGGGTTAAAATTATGGGATTGATATTTGTAGTTTTGGTGATGAAACATATTTAGCACCACTGAAGATGTCGGTAGATCTATAACAAAGAAAAGAACTAAAGGAAGGCTGATCACTACAAGGCAAGCAATGACAACTATTGGAACTTGGGGAAGAAAAAGATGATAGTCTAAGAATTCAGACATTAGTTTTCTTTGTCATTCGCCTCGGGCTGATACTACAACTTAGATAGTCTTTAGTTATTCTTTCTAGCTTTTTAAATTTTTTTGGAAAATGGTGGACTAGATAGTTTAATTTTCTTTACTTGAGCTGAAATTTCAAAGCTTTATTGAACATTCAACTTGAAACAAATATACCTCACTCTATTAATTATATATGTCAAATATGTGAAAGCTAAAGTATCACGCATCTTGGTTGTTTAATTAATCTTTGTAAAACTTGAAAATAAATATAGAAATTACTATTAAAAGTTGAGCATAGAGAATTTTTTACAAATTTATAAGAAGCACGGTGTTTCAATTTATTCTCGTACCACGATTGAGTACACAATTAGTTGTATAAATAAAATTGATATTTTCTTTGCTAGTCAATGGTTGAAGGAAGATTCACCACTGTATCGAAAGTAAAATTTAATTACTCACTTTGTAATTTAAAATAAAAAATAATATAATTTTTTAATTTTTAATTTTTAATCATTCAACAACTAATAATAATCATTTCTTAACATAGAGTGCCTAACAAAATATTTTTTCTATACCCTTTACTGTTTCAAGATGGACGCTAGTGATATGGGCAATGATATTGCCACAGCATTTATCTTAATGCCACAGCAAACTTTCTTAAAATACCAAAATTACCCTCATTCAAGTCAACCAAAACATGACCAATCCCACACCGGATACTTTGTCCTCCCACATTCTTGATTCTCAAATCTCAGCCCCCTAGCCACTCTCTCTCTTATTCTCCCCTTATTAATCAGCCAACAGCCTTCTATACCTCTCCCTCTCCCTCTCCCTCTCCGTCCTTCTGTTGAGTGGGTTCAGTGCCATAAGCTGTTTGGAGTTGATGGTGCCGATTTTTTTTTTTTTTGGTGTTTAATTCAAAGAAAATTTTAGAAGTCAAAAAGCAACTTATATTTGGTTATTCTCAGTCGATCCAAGCCTATTCTCTTAATGTTTGATAAATGGCAACTGGAGAAAACAATATTGTTGCTTCATTGGGTTTTCTATACACAACCCCGGCAAACCTCATGCAGCTGCTTCTGGCGAAGGAAAGCCTAGCAGATGGTGGTGGAGCAGTAGCCCTTGATGCTGTGGGGTCCGCGATTTGATTTAACTGGGAGAAATGTGGGCTTTTTTTAGGACAATTTTGTCATTTAAAAAAAAATGTACTGTGGCATTAAGAAAGTTGCTGTGGCAATATCATTGCCCTTGTGATATATTGTCTGATAAAACCTATTCCCGATCCAACTTCGACAGTTATAGGGCGTAACAATACAGTCATCGTTGCCATGCCCAGTTTTCTGCCTAAAGAAACAAATGCCTGCTTTGGAATTAGAGCTACATTACTTTATTGACTGCATAGTCCGGCAAGAGTACAGACGCGAACACGCTATGCTCATTCATACAAATGAAATGAATGAAGTCTTTAGAGGACCACGATGTCCTCGAGAAAGGCGTATTCAACTAGAGTAGGAAAAAAAAAAATTAGTTAGATTTCATCCATAATCCTAACGATAGACTTTATAGTTACATAAATCATGTAACGTTGTGTAACATTACTTAGGTAAAGGCATATCAATGTTAGTAATATCGTATGACTTCATGTCTGCAACAAATTTGTAAATTAAATCTATCTAAATATTTAGAGTACGAAAATATCATGATTACTGTGGCTTGAGATATGACTTTAATGTTTCATATGGTCACAAGCTAAAGGAGAAAAGAAATCTATTGTACCAATGTATAAGATATAAGATGAGAGCGTCTAAAAGGAGGGGAGAACCAACAAAGGCAGGAAAAAAAAATCGTGTGCTAAATATTATTTCCATTGGTAGGTAGGTGGGCAATTTCTTACATGATATGAACACAATATGTAATTAACAAATTATGATATTATTTGAAATTTATCCGATCATTATTATGTTAACTCGTTTATGATAACAAATTGAATGGGTTGAGTTGGGTTGGTTATTAACTCGTTAAGTTATTGAATGAATAGATTTTACTGAAGTGTTATCTCTGATTATAATTTAATATAGCATATTTTAAGACTATGAGTAATAGATTTACTATAAGATATTATTAAATTAAACATAATAATTATTTTAAATATTATCTAAAATTTTTCACAATTTTAATTGTGTGTTCTAAATTGTTATGACTACAACGTTAGTATTATTAATTGTTTAAGTTATTAAATAATTAAAATTTAAAATTTTAATTCAAATGGATCATAAGTTATCTTAATTTGTCAAATAGGCCGACATATGTTAGAAGTAAACTGATCAGACACGAACACAAACGATAATAAACAGGTCAACCTGACAAGATATGATGATGACATAATCCGATCAATTGTCACCTCTATAACAGGATTGTTCAATTGACCAGCTAACCCTAAATAATTTACGAGTTGGTTCAAACCGTAAAAATAAGGTATCAAAATCAATTAATGTTAATTGATCAGATAATAAAGTTAACTGGTAAAACTTGTGCAAACCAATGAGTGCGTACCAACATGGTTCATATATAAATAAGGTCATTTGTGTAATTTTATAGATTAATGTCTAATATGAAGGGATTTTTCTCTTATCCCTTTCTAGGCCTATCAACCCAGATCCAATTTGATTTCGACCTGTTTATCCAGGTCTAGTTTTAGGTATAAATCTGTTTACCCGAATTTGATCTGGATCTGATTAGCTTACTATATAAATAGACCAGATACGGATTATTTGTTGCGACATGTTTAAAATAATCCGGATCCATTTAAAAATAAAAAATGCAAATATATATATATATTGATTAGAAACCCTGATTTTGCACCCTTTTCTCAGTTGTTATCTACTGCTCTCTGCCTCACTCTTTTATCGTCACTGCAACTTCTATTTCATCTCTTGCTCTCGTCATCTCCAACGTCTTCGCCTCTCGTTCTCGTCATCATCAGCCGACGTCTTCGCTAATCATATGTGGATTAAGCACTTCATCTCTCTTACCTTCTCTCTTGCTTTTTCTTTTTTTTTTTTCTTTTTTTTTTTCATTTAGATCTAAAAAGACTTGGTACAAATCTAGAAAATCCCTTAAAGTTTTGACTGAGTGATTTCTTGTTCATTCTCCGTTTTTCTCAAAATTTTGACAAATTGATTTTTTGCCATTTTCTTTCAAGATCTAGAGAAGATTTGTTCTATCAAGATTTATGTTAAAAAATATTTAGCATTACTAATGCATTACTTATTTTTTATATTATAGTTGGAGCTATTAAAAGGAATAGATGATTCTGTAATTATAAAGATTTGAAGTTGCAAGTTATTTTGTTAAATTTTGTACTGAAATTTGTATGGTTGTTATTTATGAACTATTATCACTTTGATTTTGTAATTCTTATTAGTTCACTTCTTTTACTTCTTCACTTTGAGATTTGGGTTCTAGGGTTGTTGTTGTGATCTTCTACGGATCTAGAAGGACTGGGATATATCTAATCTGGATCTGGATCCGATCGAAATCGAATACAGATCTGTATTGTAAAATTCGACGGGTAATTGAAATGGATCCGAAACCAAATTTCTTATCGGATTCGGATTCAAAATCATCAATTCTGACTCAAACTCGACCGTTTACAGGCCTAACCCTTTCCATTGAAGGTATTTGAGTAATTACAATTTTTTTTAAGTTTTAATGCTAGATAGATAATTTAGGGCTAGACTTCTCAGTAGCAATTTTCTATAGTTAATTCAATGAAGAATTAATATGACCAAGTAAAGTTGTGAAGAAAATTTAATTGTCCTGATAATACCAACGGAGACCCCCCAATAAGGATTAGACATGTGGCATGATATAATAATTATTCCTGATCATCTTATTATGTATCCGAACAACGAGTGAGTAGCTCGCCCCGTAAGTCAATCAGCTCAGTCGAATGATGAATAACTAGACCTGTTAGGTGATCTAAATACCCAAGTAGTTTGGTCGATCTACCTGACTTAGTCATCAGTAAGCATTCAAGTCAACCCTTATAAATAAGAGTTGCCCTCATTATATAAGCCAAGGGCAAGAAGCCTAAAAATTCTCAATAAAAAATCACATTTACGTTTTCACTACTTTTTTGCTTTTCTCATCAAATTGGCTTCATTTGTAACTAAATCACAAGACATGAACTCATCATATCTCGAAAAAGCCGAATAGATGATAGGGTGACCAATATATTTCTTCTAGATTTCCTCTAAAGCTTCCTTGAAACCCAAAGCACCAGCATGTTTACATAATGTCTTTAGGTCATCTTGCAAAGCCTTCAATTTAATAAATGGATTAACGTAGTCGACTAAAATGTTTGAGGAAGTCGAAGGATGACTAGCTTTAGCTCTGTCTAGCTTGGCCCTATATTTGTTCAGTTCTTCCCGCTTTGAGCTAAGATCATCTGCGAGTTGGCATATACACCTTGTCAGTTTGCCAACCTCACCTAAGTACTTGCTTTCCATTTTAACAAACTCAGAAGGATTATCATCAAGTTTCCCTTAAAGCTCAGCCAAAGCAGCTTCTTTTTCTTCTAACAGTTGTTTCCTCAAAGTGGTCTTATCAGTTGCCTTGGATTTTTGAAGGTCGCTCAACTATTTTTTTTGGCTTTGCAACTTCTTTTTCAGTTGATAGGCATCGGCGGTGTTCATTCCTCATAGCATTGCCCAACCAAGACATAAGGAAAAAAAATTAGCTAGTAACTGAAAACATACTTAGAAGAAAAAATAAAAAAGGTGATCACATACAGCATAATATGATTTAGCTGCTTCAGTTTGAACTATGCTGGGTAGATAGCTTAGATGATTACAACCGGTCTTTATATAAGAAGGAATAATTCAACCTGTTGTTTGCCATCCAACCATACTGCCCCCGTCTTTAATTATAAGAGATAAGTGGTTCCTGAATGGCACCTTATCTACCTCTATCTCTCTATGTCTCTGATTAGCTGAACTGATTTGGCCGTCCAAGAAAGAGATTGAGATCTGTTGGCCACCCAGTCTTTCTCAGGTGTCCAGTCATAGGCTCCTGGAGTTGCATACCAAACAATTATCCTGTCATTCCATGGAATGCAAAAAGCCCTCGGTTTATAAGGCCAGGGACAAAAAAACCCATCTAGAACTGGAAGCACAATAGAATGAGTACGAATTAATGGAAGAACTATAGCAATGTAAGAAGAGGTAGAGGGACTTTTCCTCTTACTTTGCTGAGCCTCTACTGGAAGAACCATGGTGACCGCTTTATCTGATCCTAATGTAATTGCAGGGAAAGAAAATGTAACTCTCTTCATCCTTGGTGGTAGTTGGATTAGGGGCTTTCTTCTTTTGAGTAGCTGCTCGAGCTTGAGTTGTCCTCTTGGGAGCTGTATCGGTAGTGGTCGGAAATCGATCTATAATTTTTATTGGTATTCGAGCAGATGTGCTGGTCCTTTCGGCCAGTGACCCCAATAACTTTAGCTTCAAAGCAATTTCTAAAAATGAAAGATGTCAAGAGTAAAGCAACAAAATAACTAAGGACTCGGTCAATCACAGAAATCAATCACTTACCTCTATCAAAATCTGCTTGAGGGCTGACTCCTTTAACTAGATCACACCAAGCCAACACAATATGATGTGTATAAGAATTCAGCCCCAAAATGAAGTGATAAACAAACTTTATTCAATTTATCAACCCTTTTGTGATTTCATTGTTCAGCTCGCCCAGAGGGTTCAAAATTGGATCATGTTCGGAGAACGACCACTTAGTTTTGATTTTCTTCATATCTACTTGAGCAACAAAAAAAAATTACTTCCAATTTTTAATTAAGCGTTGGGTAGTCAGCAATCAAACTGGCCTTTTTCATTCGGCCAGTGAAATCGTAGAACCCGACATTCCTACTTTGTGCCAATTTGTAAAATGAATGGAATCCATGCTTGGAGGCGTTGATGCCTGAGAATTTACAAATTAGATAGTATGAGACATTATCCTGATAGAGTTTAGGACCAGCTAAGACACGCAAATCGCAAAAAATGAGCATATAGATAAAAAGATCTCGCACAAAGAAAATTGAAGACCAACCCTCAATTGATCTTCGAATACACCTACAAATCATCAAGGGGATTGTGGGCATGGTCAGATATGTCAGGGATTTGGATGGTCACTGTTTCAAAATGTGATTGGTAGATCTCAACCGGCCATTTTCTTCCACATTTAAGGCGCTTTCAATTCTTGCCAGCGACGGCTGGCTTTTGAATGGTGGAAATGATAGAGATGACATCGCCGTCGTAGAAGAAGAAGGGTTCTGGCCCCCTTCACTCATAGTTTTATCAGAATTAGGACAGATGAAGCTATTGATTTCTCTTTGCACCTGGAAGAACTGCTGGCTAAAACATCAACTCCATCGATAAACGTGATAATCAGGATTTTTGAGAAGTTAAGGAGAAATTTTACGACTGCTAAATCATCTCTAAGGCAAAATTTGGAACTTGAATACAAAGAGAGAAGAAGAAACCTAGAAATTCAAAATTGTAAATGGCCAAAAGTATTTTTAAATCTTCAAAGAGGATGACTTATAAATGAGTTAAAAGTAGGTTAAGGTCGGATTTGCCATTTCGCTTCATTCAAAACCCAATAATATTCGGGTCAACTTGACAACTGTCCCTTGGGCATAGTGTACCATAAATGAGTGTGCGTTTTCATAGGACAAAATGTTTAAAATACATGATAAAGCTCAAACTAGGAGACGAAATGACCTAAGCAAAGACTTCATGCTATTAAAAGAGTAAGACGGGCCCGCTGAAAAGCATTAAGTGGTTGACAAGCCTAAAACAAAGGACGCGCTCACTGAAGCGTGCTTTAGTGGCTCAAAGTCCAAAAACTTACATGCATACAAAGCGCACATCTTGCCGGAGTGCTTTAAGTGGCCTATATTTTACTAGATGCTCGATCGCGTTGGATGACCAAAAAATAATAATAATAAATGACGAATATACTTAATGATGACAGATTAAGTACTTGGATGATGACAAATAAAGTCATTTCACAAATTCTAAAAACAAAGAATATACTGAATTAGACAAATATGATAAAACATCAATAGGAAAAATACAAGGTGCTAGTTCGAACATGAAAAACTTTTATTTCTTATACTATAAGCATTATAGTGCAGTTACAAAGGAAAAGTTCCTATAAATATTTCTCTGGTTCTTGCTGATCTCTAGCAAGCAGCTCAAGTAAAGAAACCTCAAGTAAAAATAAGGTCCCAGCAATAGTCTAATCAGTGAAACCAAGATTAGTTAGTGGACCATCATCCAAGTCAAAAAGTTTAGGGTCAAAAGATATTTACCTCATAATCATACAAGCTTTAACTTCATCATTCTGATCTTCCTTTGGCTTGCTTTCTTCCTCTACCACTTCCACTACAGGAGTAGTTTCATCAGGCAACACATTCAGCTCCAGATAAACAATAGACCTGGGCCTACAAAACTTATTGCCCAATTCGGTCATCCAGCTAAAAGTAGCTTTCTCACTAAAGTAAGAGAAATTGTTATTCCCAAAGTCCAATATCGAGAAACAAGTTCGGATATCTTCAAGTGTTTTGTCGATTCCCACCTTAGCACTAAACACACAAAACTTCCCTAGATCATCACTTAGAACTCTAGACACCAGGAACTTATCTAACACTCTAGAGTGGGAGTTGATCTTTCAACTCCTGGATGGATAATTAAGCTTTAGTCAGATCAGCCTTAACTTTCTTCAGTTCTTCTTAAGTGGATCTTAGAGACCAAATTTTTAGCAGCTTGATTAATCTCTTCATGCCTTCTCGTCACTTCAGCTAAGTGAGAAGTCTGCAAATCTTGATTCTTTTTAATAGTTTAGCATTAAGCTTCTATTCTAGGTTAGATCTCTCAGTAGCATGCTTTTCTCGTTTAGCTTACTCAAATGCCTCCATTTGTTTGATCGAAGCCTCTCTCACTTTTCTAGCCTTTTTCTTCAATTGAGCTACATTTAGCACTCTTAATTCCTGCGTAGTAGGACACTACAATGATTACAACCTTATAAAAGCCAACGCATAGCTACTCAGGCTGCCATTTTCTGGTCTAAACAATCCTTAGCAAGTGCAATGTCCCTTGGTGGAAATGTAGCAAGAAAATAATCCAAATACTTTTTCAGGTCACACATTCTATCGTCTATACAAATTGGTCATTCTGGTATAAACTTCTCAAATGGCAGATCTACGGGTTCCACGGGATCTTTCTCTTTGTCTGAAAGTTCTAGTGCCTTAGCGATTCCAGCCTGACCCTGAATCTTCGTAGACTCAGTCTTATCGATCGGGGGCTAAACCTTATCAGCCTCCGAATGTCGAATTAGCTCTACCGAGGGGCTCATATAAGGTTTACTAGACGCGCTTCTCAGAAGGACCACTGAAATTGTAGCCTTCCTCTTCTAGTGCATCAATAGTGCTTTTTTTTTTATGGAGAATTTGAAAGAGACTCCGCAATCGCTATCTACGGTGGAATTACTGCTCCAAACCTACTTGACACCACCACCTCTAGGCCCGTACAAGTTGGCTAGAAAATGAGGATTTCTTGACGCTGCAAAGCTTCTTCATTACCTTTTTGGGAACGTCTTTGACTATCCTTACCTTTCCCAAATTAAGTGCCAAAGCTTCATCTGTTGGGGTATTATCATTGTTAGATCCTTGACTAGATGCAAAAGCCTTGGATTACAGAGAATGTAAATGACAAGAAAAAAGAAATACCTAAAGGGGAGGACACGACTAATCTCGATGATTAATATTTTATGCAGAAAAGAGAAACTGCAGAGGAAAACTAACCAAAAAAGTACAAAAGGATGTAAGCAAGGGCTATATATTGACAAAGGAAAGTCATCAAAGATATAAAGCTAAACTGAGTTAACCAATTTCAAACGAGTCACAAATATTTAATGCCAAAATATTAAAACCCGTGATAGTTAGAAAACATAAATAACAAGGATATTAAAATCTGTGCCATAATAGCTATCGAGATATTTAGGACATCCAACCAATCGATGGGGCCTGATCTGTGATACCAATCCCATCGAGGGGCTGTTAATGATACCAACATAGATCCCCCAATAAGAAGTGGACACATGGTATGACAAAATAATTATTCCCATTTCCCCCATAATGTATTCGAACAACGAGCAAGTAGCTCGCCCCGTAAGTTGACTAGCTCGATCGAATGATGAATATCTAATGTGTTGGGTCGTTTAGATATCTAAGTAGCTCGGTCAATCTGCCTTACCTAGTGATCAGCAAGCAAACAAGTCAATCCCTATAAATAGGAGTTGCCCCTCATTGTATAAGCATGGGCAAGAAGCCTACAAATTCTTAATAAAAAATCACTTTTACTCTTTGTTACTACTTTCTTTCTTTCCTTACCAGGTCCTATAAACTATCATATTATTATATTTTGAGTTTTTGTACAGTACAAATATCATGTATTTTAAATATTTTTGCAGTAAAAACCTTAATTATACTAAAACTAAAACTAGTAAACCTTTCAAATGTTTTTGTAAGATAATCAAATGTTTTTGTAAGAAACACAACTTGCACCACACTAAAACTAGTAAACCTTTCAAGGCATAATGTTATAACTAGACTAGTTTTCTCTCCATTAATGAGTCTTCCACCATTTTCCTTGAGCAACTTTTCTTGCTTTGCACTACAGGCTATAGTCCGCATCTACACTAGTAGTGGAAAGGTCAAGGGGTGAAAATTTTTAAAATGAATCTAATCCATCTAAAAACGTTTCAATCTTGAAAATAAAAAAAAAATCTACTTCTTTGTTTACCTACTATTCCCAATTCAATACACTATTAGTAGATAGTAATAATAAAAACACTGGCCAATTTCTACCAAAAAGAATCACCGACCAAAGCATAATGCAGACCCACGAATCTACATATTCACCTCATTAACCTTAAATTATGGGTTAATTGCACTTAAACAATCCTATTTTTGCACTTTGTACTCTAAAGTATCAATTTTAGCAATCAACCACCTCCAAATTCTAAATTTTTGCACATTGCACAAATTATTCAAATATAGACTGTAAAATGACTCATGTACTCCCACAAGTTTACTCAACTTTTGAAAATATCCCTTCATCATCCATGCACAAGTACAACACTCTTGGATTTTCATAAATGAATCTGTGTCAAAATTTGAATTCAAATTCGGGTTAATAAAACTCATGGATTTAGAGATAACTAGACCGTAGTTCTTTTGCTGAAAGTAAAATGGCTTGTGAAAACCGTTAAGTTGCAGGTTGTTGATCTACATTTCTGGTTGGTTTGAAGAACCACGTTCTCTGACAGAGATAATGTAGGAAATTATTATCCGATAAACAATTAACAAAATCAATATCATTGGATATGAACTTCATGTTCCTAGATTTCCTTTACCTCTTTAAGATCACTCGTAGTTGAGCAAAATAGTAAGGATATATGGGTCATTTTCTATTAACCATTGAGGAGTTGGTGCAATATGCAAAATGTTAAAAATTGGAGGTGGTTGATTGCCAAAATTGATACTTTAGAGTATAAAGTTCAAAAGCTAGATGGCTTAGAGGTGCAAAGTGCAATTAACTATTAAATTAATACTATCACTTTCCTATAAAAATTCAAGTCACTAAATCACATTGTAATTTTTCTTCCGGTTCATTAGAAATGATTTAGATTTCTTCTAGTAATGTAAGTAGCTACAATTATAGTGGAGTACTAAATCGTACCAAGTGTACGATAAAAATAAAAATTTTGACGTGCAAATAAGTGCACCCTTAATCCCATATTTTTAGTGGCTCTTGGGACTTTATATTAGTTGATTTTCTAGACTTGTTCCTAACTTTGCCCAAACTAGGACTTAAGGAAAGTGGAATTTTATTAATTTTCCTTTGTGTGAGAGGACAAGTACAATAATCTTTTGTTGTTCTCATTTAAATTTGAATCTCAAATAGAGCGTGAAGGATGCTCAACAACTTAAACATTGTTCTACATCTTTGGATGTGCAACACACACAGTGTAATTACATATCAATTATATATTTACATATCGTATGTAATATCTACATATCTTGACATTTCCTTATATTATTGAGTTTGAAACAAAACTTCAAAGAATCGAAATATGACGTGGCAATGATGTGTTGAAAAGTGAATAAGTAAACCAAGAGAGCCAAAAAAAGAATTGAGAGATCAAAACCAAAAGATAGAAATCAGAGCAGTCCAAGAATAAATCTAAGACATTCCAAGAATAGGTAAGAACCAAGAATCCGAGTGTTCAAACCAAGAGAATACGAAAGTTGAAAACTATGGAGCCTGAAGGAGGAAAACTATGGATTAGAGTGAACTCGAATGTTAAAAAACATGTGAGCCCAAAGAGGTCAAAAACCAAGAGAACACTAATATTGAATATCAGGAGAGCTCGAAGGATGAAAACTGAGAAAAAAACAAAATTATGGGAAAAACAAAGAGAACCAAAATAACCAACCACAAATGGATGAGAAAATAATGAGACGGAGAGCGCATTCTGCGATGCAACGAAGGTAGCGATGATCAACTGTAGATATGGCCGTAATAGTAGTGAATAGCGCATGTCATGGTCACGGTAATGACCAAATGTAAATAAGATGTCGTGGTGGCAAAGAGTGGCATGGTGATGATAGTGATTTATGGTAATGACAGGAAACTGGGAAAACCAAGCGAGATAGCCATAAAGAAGAAATTTTGATTTTTTTTGTTTTCTTTTCCATTTTTCATTAATGAGATGAACAAAACATGGGAAAAAAATATCTTCTTTTGATAGTTGATGGCGATGACTGGAAAATGGATATTGCAACAAGGCAGTTAAGACTTGGAATGCGAAATGAGATATATAGGACTTTATGTAAAAAAACACAAAATATGTACAAGGTGTGGCTTTGATACCATGTTAGAAATAAGAGAGTATACTGAATATGCATAAATCAAGCCTAAATAAAATTAATAAATAAGGAATCTTTATATAAGTTTATAAGAGAACATTCTAATCTAATTTGTATATGGTAAGTCTTGCTAATCAAGAGAATTAAACTACATGGTAATTACCTAATTTAAGGAAGGGATTAGGATAATTACATATCAATCATATATTTATAGTTGGCATTATTTCCAGTGCAAATTTTATCCAGCCAGAGAAAATTTTACTCATATGACAAAACTACCCTTGAAGATTAGCGCAATACTTTTCGTCACATTCTTGTTGGGTCCTACTACCATCTTCAGTTGTTAGCGTTATTTCCTTCCTTTCTTGTTGGGCCAGTTATAATCCTCTAAACTTTTCGATGTGCATCCTAAACCAAGTATACATTCACTTCCTTCTCTAGAGATTTCTTTAGGCTTTTCCCAGCTCTGAAGGTTACTTTGTTAGGTTTTTTTCGCGGCAACTTTATTGGTGCAGTCTTCGGCGAACAGCACTCTCTCAAGAGCAATTTTGCTAGCACCTACTTTTTTGTCTAGTAAGGTCTTTTCCCGTTCTTTCTCCGTCATCTCCATTGTCATTCATTGAAGCTTCAATGAATGCTTCAACATTGTCACATGCTAACATCATCTCCATCTGGTAGTCCACAAGTTTTCTAGTGGCAACTGCGGTGGCATATACTAGTGTTTCCTAAAGTCTTGTGATGCTAGCCAAGTCACCGGAGATGTTTCTTTCGAACACTAGCCTGCTAAGTCCTGTTGACTATATTATATTTGTTATTAGGAATGTTGGTATTACACTATAAGATAGATGCAATTGGTTGTTGATTAGAAAAGAATAAGAATAATAAGAAAAACTAAAAACATAAAATTAAAAAGCAAAAAGAAAATAGAAAATTTGGTGAATAAGAGGATAAACATTGACCGCCGTTAGACTTCAGTCAATCAAAGCGTATAAGGAAGAGATAAGAAGACGCCAATGGGACCCATTAATATGTGACTGGGATTAATGTGTTGACTTATTAAGGGTAGTGTTGTCGTATAAGTAAATTTTGCTCTGATCGGATAACATTTGCTCTAACAATAATGCCATCCTATTTTACATATGTAATATCTACATATTTTAACAAGAAGAGAGTTACAAAATGAAATCTTACATGCACACTTTGATGCTTATTCAAACAGTCCTATCCCTCAAGTTCTTCACAATAATAAGTTATTTCACCTTCTCTCTTCACTAGATTTTAAGAATAACCAACCTCATACTTTACAAGAATAGTGGTAGGATTAGACACACTATGATTTGGAAAGTTACACACACCTAATTTAACCCATTATCTGTAACGTGTAGACCAATTTGGTCTCTCATCTTTAATAAAATTAACCAATAAAGGGTATGTGAAATTATCATAAATATCACAATTGTCACTTTGTAATCTCTAAGATCATAACATGGCCATGTAACTTGCAGTAGATGTGCTTTTAATGATACACGTCATAATGATTAGTTGTCCACGTGGCATTAGAAATTTATGTAATATGCTTATGTTTCAAAGCTCATTGGGCATTTATGTAATTATATACTATGACTAATTGACATGCATCATTACTTGGACATTCCCAATCATCATCTATGAATAAAGGTTCTTGAACCTTAATTTTAACTCTTCTCCTTATTAATACAACTCTTTAATTCACTCCACTAAAAGGTCCCAAGTTATTCTCTCTCTAATTTTCTCGCACTCTCTGTCTTTATAAATTTTCATTTTCATCTATTGGCGCCGTTCATGGCAATCAAAACAAAAGGCCAATGTTTTCCTTTGTTTTCTATTTGTCCTTTTCGTTTTTCCTGTGAAATTCATCACAAATACAAAAATTTTGGTAATTCAACTGGTGAAATTTAAAATTTTAGTCATTTTCCCGATTAAAAATCTGAAAATAAAAAATCGTAAGGAAGCATGGCACACGAACGGCAAGGAAGTTGAAAGTGATAATCAGCACCTTTTTCTCGAGAAGGCCAGTGATGAAGAAGTTAGAATTTCCCTATATATTCAATAGTTGCAAAACAATATTTTGTAGCACATTTCTGATCACTTTGACTTCTTTAGAGCTTTCCTGGAGCAGCATGAATATCAAATGCTGATCAAACAGCAAAGCTAACCACAAAGGCCACGACTTAAGCAGCCAAGCCCTCGTCACTGCCCCGACAAGCAGACTATAAATGCCATGAGTAGTAGCAACACGATGCATAAAATTATTCATTCTCAATCTTTAGATCAACTCGAGCAGTCTCAAACAGCGACCAGCTAGCCAAGCTATTAGTTCATGAGCGAATTAGTCAAAAAAAGTCTAAATCAGTATACCGAACAAGCCCCTTCCTAGCTATTTCTAAATAGATCGAGGAGTTGAGCCTCGAAAGAAAAGTTTAAGAAGTTTTCAAGAAAAGAAATCTGGTGGCCCATGTTGCCCTTTTTTCTCAAGGTAGACCAAGATTTGTTCACCATGTCAATTAAAATAGAGCCTCTGCATTACAGTTCAAGCAGCTGGACTTGGACAAATATAAGGGTGATTATGACCCTTCAAATCATATTTCTCATGTTATAGCTGTAACAAGCGTCTATGGATACAGTGATGCAATTCGATGCAAGATTTTTGTGACCATACTTCGAGGTTCTGCACAGAAATGGTTTCATGAGCTGCCCATGAACTCGATGGCCATATTCCACAATTTGGTGAAGTCAATCTTCGGTTATTTTCAAAGCAAATCTATTATACAAAAGGATATATCCCATCTAATGAACATCAGACAAAGGTCTGATGAGTCACTGAGCAAATATGTTCACCGCTTCAATGACGAGGCGGTTCATATAAAAAATGTTGATGAAAAAGTCATGATTACTGCTTTCTATAGTAGTGTACAGCTTGAAAACTTTAATTCAGATCTTACCAAAAAGATGCCCACTATATACTCCGAGTTGTTAGAGTAAGTGTCAGAGCATATACGAGGAGAAGAGTCTAACAGAACCAAAAGGGAACTCTATGAGTCAAAGATAGACAAAGATGTGTATAGTGCAGACTCCTCCCTATCTAAGAAAGTGAAAGTTACAGACCACTTAGGTTATAACAATCGTAGGCCCTTGATAGATTGGGTGGTGTACCTGAACAATAATGGTCCTGACTGACCGCCAAAAACAAAAATTTTGCCTAATGCAGATTTTACACCTCTTAACACTTTGAGGAAGGAAATACTTATCAAGTGTAATACACAGGAATTCTTGAACCCTTCCTCCGGTGTAGACTGGACTAGATCAGAGAGACAAATCAAATTATTGTGCTTTTCATGGCCATCATGGTCATGAAACTAAGGTGTGCAACCACCTCAAAGTAGGAATTGAAAAGCCATCCAAGATAGTCACCTCCAGCAATTCATCCAAAACGTTGCTGCCAAATTCAAAAAAAAAAAAAATGACAACAACAAGGATAACATAGCCTCACCTCGGCAATATCCTCTTTGTTAGAAAAATTGGAATAGAACAATAATTGCCCTCAATAGGACCCATAAACGAATATCGTCAGGGTAATAAACACTATTGCTAGAGGTCCGGCAACAGAATACTCTAATAATGTAAGGAAAAAATACTCGATATGTCCCTGAGGATGAAGATAGAGAAAAGTGGTTGAGACCCTTCGTAAGTCTTGGCTATACTTCTGACGACCCTTTTCCTAGTCGAATGCCGCACAATGACCCGGTTGCAATACATGTTCAGGTAGCTAGCTAAGAGATGCACAAGGACTTTGTTGATACCAACAATTCAGTTGATATTATTTTTTAGTATGCATGGAAAAAAGACATATTGACTCATCCCTAATTCAACCTTTCAATACTCTTCTGATCGACTTCACAAGCGACTTAGTTAAACCAAAGGGTCAAATTGTATTGCCTGCGACCTAGAAACTCCTCCGAAGCACATGGTTGAAATGACAAATTTTGTCATTGTCCTTCATAAAAAAAATAGTTCCTATAACATGATCCTGAATCAACCCACACAGTATACCTAGGATTTTGCCCTTAATAATTCATATCAACATCAAATTTATGCTGACAGACGGGTCAAAGGGGTACGGTGATTGGAAATCAACAAGAGGTTCAGGCCTTTTGCATGATGTCCTTAAGATCCCAATTATAAACAATGTCAGTAGTAGATAAAGCTAACCAGCAAACTTTCGATGCCGAACCGTCCACACAGTTGCACCTGAGCTGCTTTTATTGCCAAATACGAAGGGAAAAGGAAAGGTGAAAATGGAACCAGATGATGAAGTCCTTATTGGAGAGATAGCCCTTGATCTGAGTCTCCCGAATCAGAAAATAAAAAGTTATGCCATTTTTCCAGTTGAGCTAAAAGGGTTGCTCATCAGGCTTTTGTGTAAGTACAAGGATGTTTTTGCTTGGACTATAGACGACATGCCATACATTCCTGAAGAAATTATTGAATATAGGTTGGGTATTGACCCAGCTCACAAACTAGTCAATCAAAAGAAACGCCTCATTAACCTTGAGCGTAATTTAGTTATCGAAGCAGAGGTTGATAAGCTTTTTGTAACCAAAATAGTTAGAGAAGTCTTGTATCCTATTTGACTATGTAATCCTGTACTTGTAATAGAGCATGATTCTTCTTGGGGAATATGACTAGAATTCACTAATTTAAATGAAGCATGCCCTAAGGACAGCTACCTTTTGCCTCTGACCGGTATTGTAGTTGATTCTTTTGTAGGATTTTTTATCTTACACTTCTTATATGCCTTCAAGGGTTATCATCAAATCTATATAGCAAAGAAAGATGAAGAAAAAACCTCCTTCATCACTGATCGAGCCACTTATTGTTATCTCACCATGCTTTTTGGACTTAAAAATGCCAAAACAACATATCAAACGCTAGTGAATAAAACATTCAAGTTTCAGATATTTTAGATTATGGAGGCTTATGTGGACGACATAGTCTTTAAAAGCAAAACACATTTGAAAAGACTATTGAAGATCTAAGATAGACATTCAACACTTTAAGGTCGATTCATCTAAGGCTAAACAACAAGAAGTGCACATTCATCATCCTCTTAGAAACATTATTAGGTTTCATTGTACTCAATGAGGCATCTGTACTCTTTCACTCAAGATGTTATAAGAGTTGATGTAAAGCATCTAGCCTTAGTAAACAGGTATAAAAGTTAACAGGAAGAGTGGCGACTCTAAACCAATTATTATCTCAATATGCTAAGAGAGTGTTACCATTCTATAGCTCATTAGAAAATGGACAATTTCCATTGGACGGATAAAGGTCAAAAAGCCTTTGATGAGCCTAAAAATTATCTGGACAATATACCAAAGCTCATCTCACTTCAAAAGGATGAACTCTTATAAGACATATCTACTTAATTGTAATCTAGTAGTCAGCTCGGTTCTCCTCAGGGAAGTTGAAAATGGGAATTAACTTCCTCCATCTTTTGCAAGTAAAGTGCTTCAAGGGCCCGGGAAGAATTATCCATTAATAGAAAAAAGTAGCTTTTTCTTTGATCACGGAAACTAAGACCTTATTTTCAAGGACACAAGATAATTATGTTAACCAATTTTCTCTTGAAAAATATTTTGACTAAGCTAGATATTTCTGGAAGGATGTTAAAATGGTCAGTAGAGTTATTTGAGTTTGATATAGAGTTATTTGAGTTTGATGTTGAGTTTAGGTCACTAGAGTTATTTGAGTTTTCTATTGAGTTTAAGTCTTGGACAACCATTAAAGCACAGGTTCTATTGGACTTCATAGTTGAAAATTGAAGGCCAAAAAAATTGGAATTAATAATGTCCCTAGAACCTGCCAAGGAAGTCGAGCCAAAGAATGATCGAGTTTAGGAATTGCATGTTAATGGAGTTTCATGTGAACCCAAATCTGGTGCTAGGATCATTATCCAAACTCTGAAGAGAGATCATTTGACTTATGGATTAATATTTGAATTTCAAGCAACAAACAATTATCACGAAACTGAATATGAAGCACTTATATGTGAAATGAAGCTGGTTCATCAAATTGGAGCTTGGGTATTAAAAATTCACATGATTCTCAGATCATTGTCAATCAAAGCTTTGAAATTATAAGGCTTCGGGTGTAATTTCAAAGAAGTATCTCTATAAGGTAAGAATATGGGAATCACAATTTAAGAAAGTGGAGCTCATAAAGGTTCCTCAAGCCAAAATACTCATGTAGATGCATTATCAAAGTTGGTCTCGGCAATATACTCTCACCTTACCAAGGAGATTCTGGTGGAAGTTCAAAATACAAGGTCTATTGATCTAGTCAACATGGATATTGACACAGATCTCGATTGGATGAGGCCTATAGTACAATATCATAAACATAACACATTACCAGAAACTCCAGTTGAGACTTGGTGTGTTAAGTATTGGGTAAACAAATATGTCACGTCCTTGACCCACATTTGTCAGACACGTGCCATTCACCAAACCTGTAAAACTATACTTCCACATGAATACAAGGTATCAATGATATATCAATTAACCTCAAATACTAATAATAACAATAGAAATGTCTATTTATAAATGATAACCAAAATAGTGCAGTACTTATTCTATTTAATAAATTCTAAAGTACAAACTACTAAATAATATCATGAGCACGCAGGTTCAACTTATTTCAATGTCCATTAACTCTACTAAAATCCTACCACTAAACAATCTTAACAGTCTTTCTTGTTCGAGTACGCCTAAGTTTCATCCTCTAAGAAAACATACTCATACTCATCGTCCGTACAAAAAAAAATAGGGAATGGGGTGAGCAAAAAGTCGTCCGGTAGATAGCGCATACTCTCTACTGGATCATGCAGTTACATATACATATACTTTCACAAACCATCACACAATCACACGCTTATGCTTTCAAGAAAAATCATTTTATCAAAACTATATACTTTACATTTATAAAATGATTATCTAATGCTTTTGAAATACTTAATAATATATTATA
Source organism: Cinchona pubescens (assembly GCA_025175665.1). NCBI lineage: Eukaryota > Viridiplantae > Streptophyta > Magnoliopsida > Gentianales > Rubiaceae > Cinchona > Cinchona pubescens. Next base: position 186,930 of record JANKKI010000542.1, on the reverse strand, counting down.
ATCAAAATCTATAAGTCATTTTCATTTGACAAATTTCACAATCATACATGCATAAAGTATTTAGTTTCATAATCATGTCTCTTGTTAAATCATGATTCACTTATCAAAAGAGGTTCAAAACTAACCATGCATTCATCGGCTTCTGCTGAGCCTACTGAGTGATCTCACTAGAAATATTTTCAAGAGGTTTCTATGGACCACCTGACAGTTTCTCTAATCATTGTCGTTATTATTATCATTATTATAATCATGATTATTTTCATAATCATAATTATAATTAATAGGAGAGTTCAAGATGATAATCCCTACTGACTATCTCATGTTCGTTTAGAGCCTTCGTTCATTAATGTTTTACCCATACATCACACACATGTCATACATATTCAAAATCATGCATGCATCACATTTTCCATAACTATAAAACTAAGCAAGTCAAATATTTATACATGATCCAGATTTTTATAGTAAAAATAATTCTTTCATAAAACACACTTTCCGTAAAACAACTGAAGGATTCATGTGAGTTTATAAAGCAATTTTAAGAAATATCAAAGTTGGTAAAAAAAATTTGGAAATTAGGGGTAGAAGCGCTACCTACAATAAAATAAGCTCGATAATCGTGCTTAATCTTGACGTTAATATTTTTCTACAAGAGATCACGATAGTGAGTCATCAATGAGACTTAATAAATAAGAAACTCAACTTACTATTGCCCTTTGCAAATTTCTAGGGACCATGACCGGTTTAATACTATAAACACTTCGAGATTCATTAGTGATGTAAAAATGTAAAAAATACTTTTAGCTTGCTCAAAGGTAAGAATATAATCTTTTAAAATTGCCAAAATAACTTCATTGAGTTCTTACTAGGTTTAGTCGATTCAATTTCCATCACAAAATAACTTTTAGTTACTATTACAAGTTTTTAGAAACTCTAGGGTCATTTTTGAAATATTTTAGAAAAATTTGGGCTTTCAAATAACTATATAAAATAATGAGTGGCTCTATATAACTTTATACAGAAAAATATTTGGGGGCTATCTTACAATTTGTAAAATTATTTTTGAGGCTTTAGAATAATTTCTTAAAACTTTCAGGCCATTGTATAATTTTTGTGAAACTTTAGGGGGTCAAAACATAATTTTATAAAGAATTGGACTAAGTTTGACCACTTAAAACCATTCTGGATAAATATCAAAATTTTAAAAGCTCTTAAGGAATTAATCCATCCCCCTTTAAAACTTATTAGGCTTAGTAACAATACTGCAAAATCTGTCTCTAAGGACTAAACTGCTACTGTTTGTTCTTTTTTTTCCCTTTTTTTTTTTCCTATGGTACCAAAAGCAAACCAATTTCATCATTTATTTTGTTTTAGAAAAATAGACCAAAATTCAAGACTAATCTCATACGAAAACAATCTATCAAAAATATATTTAAAACCCACAATACTTAACCGAAATTTTCGAAATTTTTCTAGATTATTAATATTTTGAAAATACTCCAAAATAAATGGCTATTAAATTCGTAAATGGGTATCAAATTATCTTATACATGATCTTTAATAATCTACACAATTAATCTACAAAAGATTTCTAGTAAATCTACAATATTCAAACCTAAAATAATATAAATAATTAATTTTGAAAATTAAAATAAAAAGAAAACTTACTAGTTTGTTGAAAAAAATTATTCTTCTCCCTCTTACAAATTTTATGAAAAATATGTTGTAGTTTTTCAGCCCTAAGAGCCAATATTTATGGGCAATTTATCCCAAAATTTCTCATATAATATAGACTAGGCTTCATGATTCACAAGGATAATTACTCTAGTATTATTTTCTACTAAAACTCTAGTCTTTAATATATCCCAAATATTTATTTATTTCCTTATTTATTATTTTACCTAAAAAAAATTTGCGGGTATTAAAAAATACGTACTGGTTTGAGCTGTTCTTTACAAGAGGTCCTAACTTTGCCCTTTGTTAAGATATCTTCAGCCATATAAAACTAAATACATTTTGAGGGAAATTCATGAAGATGTGTTGTAAGCTAGCCATACAGGTCCATGGAACTTAGCTATTGTGTGTTACTTGCTGGATATTATTAGCCAACCATACAATCTGATGCGGATAACTTAGTTAGGATATGCCATAAATGTCTAATACATGCTCTAATGCCTCGAAGGCCGAGTCAGTTATGGTTCCAATTTAGAGTCCCTAACCAATTTGCTTAGTAGGTGTTATTGAGAGAAAAATATTTTGTTTATTCTCACCCTTCTGTCAAGAGTACATAAGATCTATATATATACAAGCGTAGAATAATCTAGATCCTAAAATTAAGCTAATCAATTTACATGCTTACATCCTAAAATCAAGCTATCTAAATCCTACAATCAGGTAAATCAATTAGCCTACAATCAAATCCTACAATTAAGTAAATATATTTACTTGCCATATTTACAACACTCCTCCTCAAGATGGAGTATAGATGTTAATCATGCCCATCTTGTTACAAATATAATCAATCCCCAGACTACTCAAAGTCTTGGTGAAATAAGTCAGCTAATTGTTCTCCAGTTTTTACATGATTGGTAGAGATAAAATTTTGTTGAATCTTATCATGGATAAAGTGACAATCAACTTCAATATGTTTGGTCCTCTCATGAAAAACTGGATTTGATGCAATATGGATAGCAGCTTGATTGTCACACCATAACTTCATCGACAATGAACTATTTAGACTAATCTCACTTAACAATTGATGTATCCATATCGGCTCACAAGTTGATTGTGCCATGGCTCTATATTCTGATTCTGCACTAGATCGAGACACTACACTTTGCTTCTTGCTTTTCCATGATAGCAAATTACCTTCAACAAAAACACAATACCCTGTGGTGGATCTCTTCTCAATTTTAGAACCTGCCCAATCTGCGTCTGAGAAGCACTCAATACGAGAATGACCATGATTACGGTATAGTATACCACGTCCTGGAACTCCCTAGACATAACACAAGATCTGCTCTAAAGCTGCCCAATGAGTGATTCTTGATGAAGACATAAAAAAACTGGCAAACAATGCTGACAGGATATGCAATGTCAGGACAAGTCACCGTAAGATAATTCAATTTTCTAACTAATCTCCGGTACATTGCAGGATTTGAAAATAACTCCCCATCATCTGCTGTAATTTGCATATTAGTGATCATTGGTGCACTACAAGGTTTAGCACCCAACTTCCCTGTTGCTGTCAAAAGGTCAAGGATATACTTTGTTTGAGACAGAAAGATATCTTTTTTACATCTAGTAACCTTAATGCCCAAGAAGTACTTTAACATCCCCAAGTCTTTGGTTTGGAAATGAGTTTGAAGAAAAGATTTAAGGGCTGTAATACCTGTACTATTACTACCAGTAATAACAATGTCGTCAACATAAACAAGCAACAAGACAAGACCAACTTTAGATTGTTGATCGAAAATAGAATGGTCACAGTTACTCTTCTTCATGCCAAACTCTTGAACAACCTCACTAAACCGTTCAAACCAAGCACGAGAACTCTGTTTCAAACTATAATAATAACTTTTGAAGTCTACAAACTTTACCAGACTCCCCCTGAGCAACAAACCCAGGTGGTTGCTCCATATATACTTCTTCTTGCAAGTCCCCATGCAAAAATATATTTTTGACATCTAACTGGTGCAAAGGCCAATCATTAGTAGCATCAAGGGAAATAAACAAACGGACAGAAGCAAGTTTTGCCACAGGAGAGAAAGTATCAGAATAATCTAGCCCATATGTTTGAGCATACCCTTTTGCTACAAAACGAGCTTTTAGCCGTGCAACAGACCCATCAGGGTTAACTTTAACAACAAACACCCATGTACAACCAATAGCCTCCTTGTTAGCTGGTAGATGTTCCAAGTCCCAAGTACCATTGTTGTCTAAAACCATCATCTCTTCTTCCATAGCAGCTCGCCAACCAGGATGAGCCAAAGCCTCAGGAAAATTATTAGGAACCGACACTGAATCTAAAGAAGTAATGAAACACCGCAAAGAAGGAGACAAATGTTCATATGAAGCGAATATATGAAGAGATTGGATGAGAACATTGTCTTTTACCTTTTCGAAGAGCAATAGGCAGATCAAGACTCGGATCTGTAGACGGAGGAGCTGGTGAAGAATATGAGTCTGTGTGTTGAGACCGACGAGTATACACTTGAGTGATAGGTGGTCTCGTAGGAATAAGACAAACAGGGGTTGTCACAGTATAAACTATAATATTATCTTCCTCCCCCTCACAACCATAAACATTAGATTCAGGAAAGAATGGAGTGGTCTCAAAAAATGTAACATCAGCAAAAATTAAATAACGACCCAAAGTAGGAGAATAGTATCTATATCCTTTTTGAAGACGAGATAGCCTAAAAAGACACTTGAGACACTTAGGATCCAATTTAGAAACTTGAGGGCGAACATCATGAACAAAACAAGTACTCCCAAAAATACATGGTTCAATTGGAAATAAGGGTCGAAAAGGAAACAAAGTCGAGTAAGGAATCTCACCAGTAAGTACAGATGATGGCATACGAGTTAATTAAGAAACAAGATGTTGAAATAGCATCGGCCCAAAATTGCTTTGGGACCTTCATTTGAAAAATGAGAGCTCTAGCAACTTCTAGTAAGTGTCTATTTTTCCTCTCGGCAACACCATTTTGGGGTGGTGTGTCAACACATGAAGATTGGTGAAGAATTCCATTTTCTGACATGTAGGAATCAAAAGGATGAGAAAAGTACTCTTTTGCATTGTCACTTCTTAGAGTGCGCACGGAGATATTAAATTGTATTTTTATTTCAGTACAAAAGGAACAAAAGATGTTGAATAATTCTGATCTATTTTTCATTAAATATAACCAAGTAACACGAGAATAGTCATCCACAAAGGTGACGAAATACCTAAAATCAGACTCAGAAATCATTGGACAAGGATCCCAAACATCAGAATGAACTAATTCAAAAGGGGATGCAACCCGTTTATTGACTCTAGGCAAATAAGAGATATGATGATATTTGGCAAATTGACACGTCTCACAATCTAGAGAATATGATAAATTTTGAAAATTTGGAAACAACTTCTTCAAAATATACAAAGGAGGATGCCCTAATCGATAGTGAACTTCAAGAGGTGTCAAAGTGCTTAAACATGCAATGGGTTTCAGCACTTTCATTGAAGGAGTTTCGAGTAAATAAAGACCGCCAGACTCACGTCCTCTACCAATAATCTTCCTCGTCATAAGATCCTGAAACACACAATGATCAAGGAAAAATGAGACAAAATAATTGAGAGCACGAGTAATTTTACTTACCGAAAGTAGGTTGAACGAAAAATTAGGCAAACACAAAATAGATGACAGCGAGATAGATGTTGTAGGATTGGCTATACCAGAACCCACAGCAGAAGTCATTGACCTATCAGCCAAAGTAACACCTGGAAGATTTTTCTGAGAATTAAAGGAGGAAATGATACCTGTATCACCTGTCAGATGGTCTGTAGCACCTAAATCAATGACCCATTTGCTAGAGGATGACACAAGACATGAACTAGATTTGATACCCAACTCATTAAGAGAAGATGGAATAGTTGACTTTAGTGAGGCTTGGTACTCGGTAAAGCGAGTAAATTCATCAACAGAAACAAGAACAGATTTATCCACAGATGAAGGCTTTGTAAACTTATGGTTACTCTCTTGAGATACAAAGCTGGCAATCTGAGAATGCTATTGAGGTTTGCCATGAAGTAACCAACATGTACGCTTCGTGTGACCAGATTTTTGACAATGATAATAGACACATTGATTTGGTCATGTTGTCCATGACTAGCATTCCCTCCACCTTGAAAATCATGTCCATTTCGACTACCATTGCTTTTTCCTCGACTAGCCTCATTTAAAGTATCTCGGCTCACGAGGGCACTAGTAACACTAGGAAGAGAAGGTCGAGATCCCTCAACTCGTAACACTCGAGTGAAGGTGTCACGGAGAGAGACAATTTCTACTTGGAATTCTTGTATTCGACAACTCAATGATCAAATCAATCATTTCTATTATGTGTAGCTTAGAGTTGCTCCATCTTGTGCCATTTGCTCACTCTGAGACTGTTGGATTTTCACATCAGCTGTCAAAGGAAGAAGAGTATTCAACTCCTCATACACCCATTTAAAATTCATAAAATACTCGATAAGAGACGTTTCTTATTTTTCTAGACGATAAAACTCCTTACAAACATCATATAAATGATTGAGATTATCTTTACCAAAATACAAGAAAGCTAAGTAATCCATAAGATCTTTACAAATTCACAGTGATTAATCAAACCGATTACCTCGGTATCGATAGAATTTCGAATCTGCAAGAATATTCTTGCATCTTCTCTTAACCAAGCCTTCTTTACAGCATCATCTGATGGTGGTTCATCAATAAGATGATCATCTTTATCAATATTACGGAGATACACTCGCATTTTACTCCAATCCAAATAATTCCTGCCATTGAGTTTGTGTTACGTGATTTTTGTAGTCATAGGAATAACATCGAGATAACGCCTTCATCTCTCTGCTATTACCCTTGTGTTGTTTGCCATTACAACTTAGTGTAGGAATTTTAATGTACTAAACTAGAGATTGAAAATTGACTCAACCACCATACTAAAAAGATAACAAAGCCTAAAGCTCTGATACCATGTTATTGAGAGAAAAATATCTTGTTTATTCTCACCCTTCTGTCAAGAGTACATAAGATCTATATATATACAAGTGTAGAATAATCTAGATCCTAAAATTAAGCTAATCAATTTACATCCTTACATCCTAAAATCAAGCTATCTAAATCCTACAATCAGGTAAATCAATTAGCCTACAATCAAGGTAAATCAATTAACCTACAATCAAATCCTACAATTAAGTAAATATATTTACTTGCCATATTTACAACAGTATAATTGATTTGTTGGGTACTTTGACTAAAGGAGTAGGAAAAGTGAAATTTTTGCTTATGACAATTGATTATTTCACAAAATGGATTGAAGCTAAACCACTGGCATCAATCTCTAGAAAGTCTATTGAAAAGTTCTTCTGAAATCAAATATTATATGCCAATTCGGAATCCCCTTGGTTCTTGTCTCGGATAATGGATAGCAATTTGAAGGAGAACCTTTCGCTACCTTCTGTGTTGGGCTTGGGATAAAACAACACTTCTCCACAGTAGCTCATCCCTAGACAAATGGTCATACCGAAGTATGTAACAGAACTCTTCCCACAGGTCTCAAGACTAGATTGGAGCTAGTTAAAGGTGCTTTGGTTGATGAACTCCCAAGTATCCTCTAGGCTTATAGAACAACAATTCGGATAGCTAATGGACATACGCCCTTTAGTCTCATATATGGTTCTGAGGCTGTTATGCCAGTAGAATAGGCTTACCTTTAGCTTGAACGGCCTTGCATAACCCCAAACAAAACAATAAGACCTTAAAGATTAATTTGAATTTACTTGAAGAGGTTTGATGCTTCCATCATAGAAGCAAGGTACAAACAGATAATGTCAAGACATTACAATTTGAAAGTGAAGCATCGATATTTGAGACCTGGGAAGAGACAATTTGGTACTCGAAAAAAATGAGGTCAATAGAATTGAAGGCACTAAAAAGTTAGATGCAAATTGGGAAGGCCCGTATAAGGTAGTTGAAGCCCACATGTCGGGCTACTACAAGCTCATGCATATGAACGGGGATCCAATACCCCGGATATCGAATATTGTAAATTCAAAGAAGTAAGATCCGGGCCTATAAGGTCTCGATCTGATAATGTAAATAACAAAACAAGTGTTTAGTGAAAAGTATTGTATCGATTTTCAATGTTAAGGAAAAAAAAAAAAAACGAGCCACCTTGGACTCGCTGGGTGCTAAAGTGGCCAGGATTGGGACTTGAGAAAAAGCAAAAGAAGATACAAAAAAAGCATGAGTATTTTGAGGGTTGAGACCTAATGATCCCCCCTCAAAGCAAGCCACCCTAAACCCACCAAGATGCTAAAGTGGCCAAGATCAGGACTCGAGTAAAAGCAAAAGAAGATTAAAAAAAAAAAAAAGAGTGTTAGGAGGGTTGAGGTTTAGTATGTCCCCCCTTGAAGCGAGCCGTCCTGTACCACTAAGGTGTTAAAGTGACCCAGATCAAGACTCCAGAAAACAATGACATACCTAATATATAAAATATAAATAAGAGCTAAACAGTTCTTCTTCTAAAGATATCAATTATGAGAACTTTCTGAAGTTCCATCTGAACTTTTTCAAGTTCTATCTCATGGCTTGATAATTAGTAAGAATCATGAATATCCTTAAGGTAATTAAGGATTATATGTAGAAGTGTTCAAGTGTTGTACTTATAACACTTAGAAATTTTTAGTATGATTAACAAAAAATATAAGTGTTGTCAACAATACTTGAGTCTAAGTAATATATATTTTATACTTAGAGAAATTTTTACTTATATTTCGCCTTCAATGTAATGAAACGAAAGGAAAGACGAGAAGTCTAAATGAAAAGAAGAGTTTGTTTCATTAGAATAGCAAAAGTTTTATACTACCTCCGTTCCAGTATATTTGTCATATTTAACTTTTTTTACTGACTGATGAATCAAGTTTGTAAGCATCAATCTTTTGTGGATTTTTAATATTATTTTATAAATTTTAAGTTTCATGTCATAATATTTTATATAAATTTTACTTTTGTTGAAAATTTCTTAAAAAATAAAATAAATCTATATAAATTATTGATTACAAAATTGATTTAGTTGACAAAAAAATCAAACGACAAATAAAGTAGAACGGATGGATGACAAGTTTACAAGTCATGGAACCCTATATCTATTACAGAAGAAATTTGTGGAGGAGCAGAGGTAGTGTCTTCATTGCTGGCAGTAGCAGTAGTATTGGAGTTAGGCTCTAAAGCGGGACCAATCTGATCAGAGGCAGCATTAGCAGTCCCACTGGACTTGGGAAGCCCGTGTAGTAGTAGAGGAGCCTTGAAATCTTTTTCCATGGCATTCAACATCCCTTCGTTGACTGATGGGTCATAAGGAGTGCCTTGACACATGCTCGATGTGTATAAGAGATAGATCACATGCTATAAGGGTGATCAAAGATGCCTGGTGAACGCCTTTAACTTTTGATCTGCTTCGTTTGAATCCAGGAACTCGTTTTTTCCTTGAATCTTCAACTGAGCCTCTCAGGAAGCAAATAGAGGCTCAGCATCTTGGTGCTCTTCTCGAGCCTTCAGAAGCTCCTCTTGAATCTTGAGGATCCTCTCATTTCTTTCAGCTACATCTTTCTCAAGAGTAGCCTTTTCAAGTTGAGCTTTTTATCCTGGCCTTTAGTTCGTCCATCTGATTTTTCTACTCTTCATACTTTTCTGTTGCTACAAATTGACACTTAATATCATGATCATTCACTGTATTCGTTGCAATGAGCTGAAGAAAAGCCAAGAGGAAGCTAAGTATGTGTGTAAATAAATATAAAAAAGGGCCAGTAAATTTACATTCTAAAGAGGGCTTACATTCTATGCAGAAACATGTGCCTCGTCTATGCGCTGCTAAGTAGAAAGGCACCTCACATATTCTTTGTCCCTTTGAAGATAGGATAACATCCTTGGTCCCTGGCAACTCAGGCATATTATGTCTTGTCACTAATATCCAGGCTCAGTTGGATACTAAATCTAGTACTGCCACTAACAGAGGAACTAGTAATTGGGCTCACCCTTTGCATCCCATGGGAAATCTTGAAAGCCAGCAGCCTAGCGCTCCTCTTCAGGGTTCGGCATCTTTTCACCTATACGAGGTCACCACTCAATCATATTAGGGTTATTTGGCAAGCTCTTATAATTTGTCAAATGAGTATAATGAGTAGGGCTGCTTACCTCAAGAGGATGTACATTGAAGGGATGGATTCTTGGAGCTTTTCGCATCAAATTGGACCATAGTGCTGGAATAGGTGGGATGTGGTGGCTTCTTTTTATACGAGTTCGCCACTCAATCACATTAGGGTAATTTAGCAAGCAGAAATCTATCAGACGAGCCTAGCGGTATGGCTACTCATTTTGGGAAGATATGTATTAAAGGGCTGGATCCTTGTAGCTTTGATCCCAGCGAATTGGACCACAGTGCTGGAAATAGTTGGGATATAGCTTGGACCTCCAGCTGCTGTAATGGCTGTTGTAGCCACTGCTCTTTCTTCCTTTGCATCAATACCTTCTTCTGGCTCAATAAATATTAAAGCTAGGGTCCTCTTCCTTGTAACCCTAGCTGGAACGTGAGATGAAGCTAGAGCTAGAGCAGGTGCAGGAGCTGCAACAGTCACGATTTGACTGTTGCCAGTGAATGAAGTGACAAGGGCAATGATGGACACTCTAGATCAATAAAGGTAGACACTGGAGTCGCATTCATCCCAGTGATAGCTAGAGCATTAATTGTAGAGGTTTCGGTGGTAAGCTAAAAGGTCGGTTTGGACGAGTCATTAACCTCTGTAGCAGAGGCAGTAGGAATCACTTTCTCAAGTTTTGAACCCCGAAAACACAAAAAGTAAAGTAAGATGCATTGTCAAGAAATTAAAGAAATCGAGCAGCAGAATGTGAATTATGATTTCAAAGCAAAGTAGTAATCTTTAATGGGGTCAAAGTCCTCTTGGATACTTCAAATTTCAAAGGCCAGCCCATGACGATGTGTCATGGTCTAACATAACAAGCGGGCCCCCAGAGTCCACTCGCATAATGGCTTACATTAATCTATTGGCTTCGGAAAAGTCCTTGGGAGATGCATTCCATGCCATGATAAGAGACTTGACGAGGTTCTAGTAAGCCTCGAGGCATCACTGGGTCTAGGTAACGGGCATAAAAAAAATCCCTTCTTCCAATCATAAATAGAAGAGGGATTGCCCAAGGTCAGCTGTCGATAGGTCTCTCATACACAAATATAAAAGAATTGGTGGTTCGGAGTCAATTTTAACGTCATCCTAAAAGTTTCTAAAGGCAATGGGATATGATATAATTTATACATTATACAAAAATCAGCTATTATTCTGATCCCATTGAAGGTTAGTTGGAATATGCTGATATTCTAGTGTTTCGACAGTTCACAAAGAAATAGAGGGAATCAAAAGTCAAAGAACTACTTCAAGCTGTTCTTGTAAATGGCTAGGTAGCCAGAGGGAGGTCGGTGACCTCAATTTTAAATGCACGTACTTAGAAATTTCATGTGGCTTCGGCTGAAAAGCTGATTTTGATGTTTATGGTTTGAAGGCCCTCGTAGTCATTTACGAAGGGTTGGGAAGAAGCAGGTTCTCTTAGAAAATTTACGGGAATGGTAGCAAGAAGAACTTCGCTATAGGGATTCAAAAGTATATCTAGGGGATCCCTAGGGCTAGTACATTTTAGTGTGCTAACTAAAGAAGAGGGAGTGAATGTACTAGCCATTGATGGATTCTTTGAAAAACCTTGGAAAAAAACTTGAAGAAGTTGAAGGCTTAAATTGAAAAAGATGAATGCTTAAAAGTGAAAATTGAGCAAAATTTCAGAAAAAGAGGGAAACTAAGATAAGATTTCATTTAAATTAGTGAAATTATAAAAGATGGATGCAAATGCAAGTGAAATCACGAAAATATGGAAACTTGGAAAAGAGAGGTTGAAGTTTAAGGCAAAAAAAGCAGCAACAGCAAGTTTTTTCTCCTACGTCTAATTGACATGCATCATGGCCCAGGCATCTTCAATCATCATTTATAAATAGGAGGGGTTACCCCTGTTAATTGTAACTCTTTTCTCCTTGTTAATACAACTCGCCAATTCACTCGACTAAAAGGTCCCAAGTACTTCTCTCTCTTTATAATTTTCAACTTTCATCCATGACCTTATTAATTTGTTTAGAATTTCTATTACAAGCTTAGATTAATTAGTTTTTTAAGGATAAGAGATTAAATTAATTTTTAAAATAGATAAAGAATTAAATTGGTTAATACTCTACAGATATAGATTAAATTGATCTTTTTCCCCATCTAATAATATACTAATTGTATTTTTTATCAGATGAATTTTTAATTTAATGAGATAGTGTCTAAAAAATAGAATTATTATACTTATTTTTTAAGAAGAGGAGAGGTTCAGGATCATTAAGGAAGATCAAGAAGAATTTAACGGACATAAATTATTAGATAAATATTAGATAGCTTGCTTTGAGTTACATTCATTCTTTTCCACATCTAGATGTACTAATTCTACAGCAATTTCTTAATTAAAATCTCATCCCATGTATTATAAGTAATGTTCTTAAAATTTTTTAAAATATTTGTGATGTTACATTTAATGGAAATAAATCTTGGTTTATTTTGCTATTTGTGATGCTACAATCATTCAATTTAATGCAAGTGCGTTCTTCTGCCGTTTGGGAAAAAAAAAATGCAAGTGGGTTCGAACACGTAATTGCACACACGTTAGGCATAATGGAGGGTTGTTCATTGAAAACGAATGGGCGCCCGGGGACCTCTAACATGAGTGATAAGCTTTGGCTGTCCTTATTGTTTATTGTCCGGTAATCTCTGGAAAAATGTGGGGCAACTGGCAAGCCAAGCACATGGTGATGAGCAGAAAAATACAATCATAAATTTAATTTTTTATTTTACTCTTGTAAATTTTATGATTAAAATTAAATTTTATAAAATTTTATTTACATCACATCATAAATTTTATAACATTTAATTTATACCACAAGATTTACAAAATTTAATTTTTTATTTTACTTGTAAATTTTACGATCAAAATTAAATTTTATAAAATTTTACTTACATCACATCATAAATTTTATAACATTTAATTTACACCACAAGATTTACAAGTGATCCAAAAAACCAAATCTCCCTAATTTTTTCCTTAAAATGACATGTACATGCAAGTGGGCACATATTAATGAAGTCGACATGTCCACATCAGATACACCACTTTTGCCTCTTTGAAATATACTTTTTTTTCTTTTTTTTTGAAATACAGTTAATTGGTTATTCTTTTCAAGGTGGGGTGGTTCATATTCTACCAGATCCAAAACTTCTAACTTTCAAAACAATGAATTTCTCCCGAAAAAACAGAATATGAGACGGGGCAAAATTTTTGAAATTTCATGTTCGTGAGTTCATTTTTGATATGTTATAAGAAAGTAACCTCTTGATTTGAAACTTTACAATCGCAGCAAAAATTCAGATCGTTTGAAACTGAATTACGTGTTCAGTGTGAAATTACAATTACAATTACAATTTTTACAATCCAAATGTTTTCTATAATGTTTATGGTGAGAGATGGAGGTTAAGGTATAAGGAGAGGTCCTTCTGGGTTTCTATATAGGGACGTTGGTCGCTGTCTTTTTGAAAGATGAAGCAAGAGGTGGCTCTCTTCCTTGAAGCTTGAGGTGTAATCTGAAATTTGAGGTGGTGACCACCTCCTTCATGGTTCTAATTAATCATCTTTTCCTCTATCTTTTTTTAATTAATTTAATTAGAAATCGAGTTGGTCGAGCTATCATGGGCACCCACCTATTTTGTTTCTAACATATCTTCTGCTGGAAAAAACATTTCTTTAATGCAGTTTCGACTTTACAGGCAAATCGGTTTGAAGAATGCCTCTCAGAACCACCTTCAAGGTGAGCAACTCTTTCATATGTAATAATACTGTATAGATTATTAATTTAGTTGATCCAATAAGTAGTTTGAGTGTGTATAGCTACAATTCTTTCAAGTATTTTTCACTGGTTTTGTTAGTTAAACTTCTGGGTAATTAAGCCAAAGTGATATTTGGCTAAGTAAATTGTTTCTATGAAATTGTTCAACATCTTTAATTAATTTCTTGGCACTTGAAGAGGTAAATCTTTTTATGCGTGATTGATATTTTTAATTTTACACTTTTTATCTTGCATTTTAGAGTTTTTTTTTTTTTTTTTTTGGGTTCTTGATGTGTAATGTAAGACTTTCTGTGTATGTAGGGGCATTTAATATGTACAAGATAAAGGAGAGTACTCTAGATTGTCCTTATTTAAAACAATAGAGAACGGTAAAGAAAACCTACACATTAAAGCCCGAGAGTTGTGTAATGTTTAAATTATATTATACTTCCAAAAATATTGTTTTAAATTTATCTACCTATATATAAAATCCGAAAAGCTTGGTATAATGTCACAATTATTATACTTCTAAAATATCTCTTTAAATTCATTTAAAGGTAACTAATAACTTTATATACACATCTATTTGTCTTTAAGACATCTTTTTTTTTTTTCCCTCTTCTAACTCATATCTCTTTTTATTAGTACAATCATTGAGTATCTCTCCGTCACTAATATATTTAAACTATACTCTAGTCCTACCATAATAATTTTTTAATATTTTTATTTTGCTCCATAGATTTCTATTTTAGATAGTTTTCACCCTAATTTTTTATTTTCCAATTTATCCAATTCAACAAATTAAACTAACTAGTTTTATTGGCACATTTGATGAGTGTGCTAAATTGTACATAAAATTAACTAAAAAACAACTTGTTCTAGTATGCTTGGATTCATAAGCAAATTAATTGTCATATATTAATTTAAGAGACATATAAAAACACTTAATATATAAGTATGGACAAACAAAAAGGAAAGGAGCAAACAACTTTTAGATGTTCTAATTCGAAATTTAGTAAACTCAAGAAGTGTAAAAGACATTCTCGTGTGTTTGCTTTTGAGAAATAGAAAATTAAGTAAATTTAACGGAAAATAATCAATGAATACTTACGTGCTCCTATCATCAATAAATGTCTATATCTCAAAACATTTTTATTTAGGTTATATTTTCGTAATTATAAAAATAATATTATAATTTATACTTTATTTTCACTTTACATTTTATATTTCAATTTGAGACATATTGATATCCCAAATTCATATATGTACTAATCTTAGCCCAATTTTTAATATCATTATTAAAATTAATGAATGTTAAATATATGTATATCACGCACTTATTTGGAGTGTATCATACCAATAGAGGTAATTATGACTGATTTCACTTTGCACTCTTAATTTATGATCGATTTCCACTTTGTACCATCAATTTTAAAATTTTAACACTCTAAACCAATAAATAATCCTAGATCTATCAATTTTTGTCCAATTTTTAATAGTGGAGTTTGATGAATGTTCAACTTTAAGTATACTGTATTAAAGGTGTATGGTATTAATTTTGATAATTCCATTAAAAAATAGGCTTAAATATAATTAATTTGAAAAATAATAATATAATTTGTCCAAAATTAAAATATAATGTATAAGATGCGAATTAATTATAAAAGGTGTAGAGTAGAGTTAGTCCATCATCCATTATCAGTTTGCCTGGCCAACCTTTAAAATCATATCTAGAGTCTAATAATTTACGATTCTGTTATACTTTTCCTCTACCATTCTGTTCTACTTTTTCCTTAAGATTACATGAGTTGCTTGCTCTAAAGTCTAAACTCACACCTCGCCTCCTTTTGATGTGTCAGTTATATGAGAATCCAGAAGTGGGGAAGGAAGCACATGGGTTGGAATTTGGATGCATTGAATATTCACCGACAAGGGGCCAGCATGTGTCCAAAACAAAAATATGGTCAGGTTCGTATCTTTGGCCTTCGTGTCTCACCGAGATAGACATTTACAATTCCAAAATATTCCGTCAATTATAGGTATCCACGTGGCAGATAATGTATGAAAAGCCAACTCGGTCAATTTGACCAAGAGGTCTATTATACACACAATTTTTATATGAATTAAGATACATAGTATATTTTGTAATTCAAATTTGTTTATATCTATTAATTTATGGATAAAATATTTTAATTTTTAATTTTTTTTAAAAAAATTAGAGATTGTAAATAAATATGGACCACAAATGAGACCGTACATTTTGATCAATATAAGAATTTTTCTTATTATACACATAAGGCCCGTCAAATAAAAATCACCTACTCTCTTTTTACTACTCAAAAACTTCCTTCAAAAAAATTGCCCCTCATTTGTCTAAATATAAGCGCATCTTTTGTCCTATGACACGAGCCCGCCTTTTTTTTTTCAGGTAAATAACGACGTGGATGCTCCACAATCTTTAATCTTTGCTCTAACGAATCGCCTATTAGACTTCTGCCACACCAGAAGTTGCTAACCAATAAGTTAATGGAGTTTAGCATCCACATTTGGCAACAATTATAGGAACCAAAACAAAAAGCCATCCTTGGTAGAACTAAATTCTCAGATATACTCAAATCTATTTGTTGGGATAATTGGCCCGGTAGAACCCTTGCTTACCTCTTTCGGGGTTTAGCCTTACTCGAACCTTCAGGCACTGTAGTAGACACCTCCTTACACATCGGTGCTTGTTCTCCCTTCCTAGTGTGTATCTGCTCTTTGTCCCTGTTCTTGCCTTTCAAGGGTGGAACCACTCTTCACATGTCTCTGCTCACACATTCTGGGGTAAAGCTCTTCTTGTGCACTTTTGCTCTACTCATGTGTCTTTGCTCGTGCACTTTGGGTCACACATTCCGAGGTACTGTTCTGCTTGCGCCCAACGAGGTAGAGTACCCATGTTCACACCTTTCGATATTGAGCTTTGCTTGTACCATCGAGGGTAGCGCCTCCTTGCACTTTCCAGGTAGTACCTTACACTCTCTTGGTTAGAGAACTCAATACTAAGCCCTGTTCGCGCCCTTCGCGTTAAATCCATACTCACACACTCTTGCTCATGCACTTCTGCATGCTTCATCTGTTATAGAGCCTTGCTTGCGTGCCCTTGTCACTTGTCCTTTTTCGCGTGACCTTACTCACACCCTTCGGTGGCAAAATCGATGTCTTCCTTAGTAAAAACTTCCCAGACAAGTCCAACTCCCAAGAGTGAGATTTATCCTTCCAAAGGTCAAGAACACATATTTTTAGATCAAGCACCATGTAGGGTCACCTCAAGCAGAATTCAAGTCTTTTAAAGTGAGGGCTTCCTCAGTTAAATTCACTCTCAAGATTGATACTTACCTTTTGATGATAAAGAACGTGTCCTCTAGGATCAAGCACTCTCTAAGGTCTCTCACCCATTAGGAAGGAGAAAGTCAAGTCTTCCCAAGTGAGAGCTTCCAAAGTTAAGTCCACTTCTACGAATGAGACTTACCTTTCTGAGAGTTAAAAAATGGCGTCTTTCGGGATCTCCTCACCTTTAAAGGGGCAGACCAAGTGTTCAAAGGAAAAAGGATTCCTAAGTTAAGTCCATTCCTAAAATGGGACTAGTCTTTCTGAGGGTCAAGAACTCATTCCCCAAGATCAAGCATCCTCTAAGGTCACCTCACTTCTCAAGGGGGAAAAACCCAAGTTTTCTCGAGAAAAGACTTCTTAACCTAAGTCCGCTCCCAAGAGTGAACTTCCACTTCTAAACATCAAAAAATGCATCCTCTGGCATCATCACCCTTTAAGGGCAAAACTAATGTTTTCCCAAGTGAAAACTTGCTTTCCCACATCTCACTCCCAAGAGTGAGACTCATCTTTTAAGGGTGAAAAATTACATCCTCCGAGATCAATCACCCTTCGGTGTCAACTCAATCCCCTAGGGTAAAAATCTCTGTCTTGTCAAGATGACTACCAAATCCAACTCCTATTCCTAATAAGCATGATTCATCACTTCTGGGTAAAAGTTCAAGTCTTCCTATGATTAAAAGTTCCTTAGGTAAAGTCGTACTCCCAGATGCATAATATCATTCTTCTCGGGGACAATAAAATTGAAACTTAGTCATTTGAAAAACCTCATGAATATAACGACTGTTAGAACTCATGTGGGACTATATGAGTTTTTGGTAATGCCTTTTGGCCTTACAAATGCACATGCCCCCTTTCAAAGTTTGATTTATAAGGTCTTCAAGAAAGATGAGAAAATTTGTGCTAATTTTCTTTTATGATACGCTGGTTTATTGCAAGGATTTGAACAGTCATGCGGAACACATTAGACATATTTTTAAGCTACTAAGGAATCACCAATTGTTTGCCAAGGAAAGTAAATATGCTTTTACTCAGAATCAAATAGAATACTTGGGACACATTATTCCTGTTAAAAGAGTGTCGAATCATCTTGCCAAGATTGAGTGCATGGTTAAATGGCCAAAACCGCGTACCTTGAAACAGTTAAGAGGATTTTTGGGGTTAACAAGAGGTTTGTGAGAGAATATGGTTCAATTGCCAAGCCATTAATAAAGGTGCTTAAGAAGGATAATTTTAAATGGAGTGAAGATTCAGAAGAAGTATTTGAGAGGATGAAATTGAGTATAACATTGTTCTTGTAATGACTCTACCTGATATCGGTCAACCATTTGTCATTGAAACTAATGTAAGTTTTAGGGGTATTGGGGTTGTGATTATGCAAGAAAGATACCAATTAGCCTATCTCAGCAAGGCTCTCAGTCAAAGGAATATTAGAAGGAGTTGGTGGTCTTGGTTACTGCATTAAACAACTGGAGACACTAACTGGAGGACAAAACTTTATAATCAAGATTGATCATCAAAGTTTGAAACATCTATTGGAGCAGAGAATCACTAATCATTTGCAGCAAAGCTGACCAAATTATTGGGGCTTAATTATGAAATTTAGTACAAAAATTTAGTAAAGACAATTTAATGGCTGATGCACCTTTCTAGAAGGAAGGAAAAGGAAGGTGAACGTAAGACACTTGATCAAGTCATTGCAGCCTAAATGCAAGGAGTGATTAACAGTAATCAAGGGGATCCTGTGGTAGAAAAAATGATGTGCAAACTAACATTTTGTTCAGAAGATCAAGATGATTAGAGCTATACGGATGACATCCTAAAATTTAAAGGCATAATGTATATTGGTAGTAGAGGTGAGGTTAGAAAAAAAAAATAGTGGATAAGATTGCAGTCTTCCCAGTTAGGGGGACACTCAAGAATTCAAACTAGTTAAATGAGAGCAAAAAAATTGTTTTACTGGTCTAGAATGAAATAGAAATTCAAAGAGATCCTTAGCTGTGTCGTATGCAGAAGATGCAAAGATGAGAACCTTCCTTACCCTGGTTTGCTGCAGCCATTATTTGAACCTTAGTATTCTTGGTCCCACATCTCAATGTATTTTAAATTAGGGTTGCCTAGATAAAAAAAGAAGGAAATCATTTTAGTGGTAGTGGATTTTTTTCCTCAAAAATGTTAATTTTATTAATAACCACAAAGACTTACAAGTACAAGTATAGGATCATTATCCTAATACACATCTAGATGCAGGAAGAGAAATTAGAAACTTTGTTGCTGAGAGTATTACTGCTACTATCTTTGTAACCAAAAGAACAAAATTGAAACAAGTAACTAAGAGCTATAATATCCTCTATTGCTACAGCTTGCAATGCATTATTGCTTCTCTGCTGCACTAGATCATCTACCAAACCTTTGTTATCAAGCTCAATATGCACCCTCGTCCAACCAGATTGTAATGCTTTAATCATGGTTAGTCTAACAGCTTCTACTGCTTCCAGTTTAGATGAGTTTTTGGTGTCTTCATTCAATCCCCAAATCATTAAGAGTTTGTGTAGTCCATCCTTAGTAGTCACACCAATACCTTTTCTTTGTCCCTGCCTATCCCTAGATAAATCAATAGTCAGCTTGATACTGAGAGGATCAAAATGTGAAACATTTATTGTTGCAAATTCCGCTGCTCTTTCCATACTTGATTTAGGATTACTCTAGCTTCCACTTCTGTTTTTTTGACAAAAATCAAATTCATTCCACTCACTAACTGCAGCTTGAACTATTTAGAATCATCCAATCTCTTTATTGTTAAATTGGTAGCTATTTCTGGTTTTCCAAATTTGCCACAGGATATTAGCAGTCAAGGCTACATGGCATCTTCCTTCTGACCTCAAGTTGGCTTTGTTTAGCAAAACCCACCAATTCCAAAAATTCTCTCTGAATTCTTCTATTCTCTCCCATTTTAAGGGTGCTAGGTCCCAAGTCTCCTTTGCTTTCTTACAGAGGAAAAACACATGTTCCACGGTCTCCTCATCACAAGAACAAAATCTACATTTAGAGTCACCACTCCTAATTCTCTGTTTGATTGATTTATTAACAGACAATACTTGGTTTAAACATTTCCAGAGGAAATGTTTGATCTTATACTTGATGTTCATTTTCCATAAGTCAATCTAAACCTTTGATTTTCTAGCAACCTCACTGGATTCAATTCCCCCATTAGCCTCCTTTTCATTTTTATCAATTTCCAACATGGCGGCCTTATAACCGGAATTGACAGTGTATTCTTCATGGCTTGTGTATTTCCAATATAATCTATCCCTTGATTGTCTAAACCCAATAGGAATTTGCAAAATCATATCTACTTCTATAAGACAAAAAAGCTGATTAACAAGAGGTTTATTCCATCTAAAATTACAGATTAATTGATCAGTTATAACCACATGACAACCTTGATTCCTCACTGAATTAACTCTACCAGAATCATTATAAGGACACATCTATCTTCAAAAATCTTAATACTCCTCCCATCTCCAACTCTTTTCCTCAGCCCCCTTCCAATAGACTCCTTGCGCTTGACAGCCCTTTCTAGAATCAAGATGCATTATTTGGTACTTTAGCCAAGAAGACAGAACTATCCTCATAATATTTTTCTTTCATCACCCTACTCACCGGCAAATTTGGCTTCGTAATAAATCTCCACAGTTGTTTTACAAGCATTGCCATATATTAAAACTTTGAATATCCTTGAAATCTAGGCCACCACAATCCTTATTTCTGGTCAACTTGTTCCAAGCCATCCAATGTATTTTCATCTCTCCATCCTGAGCACCCTACCAGAACTGAGCAATCAAACTGCTTTGCTCCTTGCACATCCTCCTAGAGAGCTTGTAACAAGACATAGTATAGTTAGGCAAAGCCATTGCCACTGACTTTGGTAAGGTCTTCTTCCCAGCAGTACTTAAAAATCTATGCTTCCAGCTGCTCAGTTTATCAGATAACTTCTTCTTAACAAACTCAAAGATCTGATATTTGCTCCTGGTTATTACTAATGGGATGCCTAAATACTTCCCTTGTGAAACTTGTTTGACACCCCCAAGAACATTACAGATCAGCTTTTTCATCCCAGCATTGGAGTTCTTACTGAAGAAAACTGAAGATTTCTCTAAATTGATCGATTGACCTAATACTTTTTCATACTCCCTAAGAATGCTCCTCAGTTCTTTTGCTTCCTACCTATCTAGCCTTGCAGAATATTAGAGCATCATCAGCAAAAAACAAATGAAAAATCGATGGACCCCTCTTACTAATCTTCATTCCAGTTAGATTATCATTCTTTCCAACTTGCCTCAGAAGATTGGTAAAACCTTTAGCACAAAGAAGAAAAAGGTAGGGTGACAAAGGATCACCTTGCCTTATCCCTCTAGAAGGTATAATATGGCCAATTCTTTCACCATTCACGTTAAAAGAAAATGATACAATAGACAAGCACTTCATAACCCAATTATTCCAAGTAGAGCAAAAATCAAGTTTTTCAGTCATGGCAAGCAAGAGGCCCCATTCAACCCTTTCATAAGTTTTAGACATATCCAGCTTTAAATCTATAAAGCTACTTTTGCCAATCCTCAAATTTTTTAGATAATGTATGAAGTCATGTGCTATAATGATATTATCAAAAATATGCTTACCAGGAACAAAAGCAGCCTGATTATGACTAATGCACGAATCCATAACAGGTTTGATTCTACATTGGCTAAGAGCTTAGATATAGCTTTGTAGAAGACATTGCACAAGCTAATAGGCCTATAATGAGACACATTCACTGGACTCTCAACCTTAGGAATCAGGGTAATAATAGTATCATTGAAGGATTTCAACAAGTGGCCAGAGTTGAAAAAACTTTGATGATTGCCAAAACAACATCATCCTTAATAATATGCCTATGAGCTTTATAAATTTAGGTTTGGTAGATCTGTCTGTCTCTTATTTATTGGGATTGTATAGAAAAGAAAGCTTTCTTTATCTCATTAGTCAAAAGGTTTTATGAGTTAAGAGTTAATCTAGTTGTTTATCTTCTGAGGAATACCTTCCAGCACATTTTCAAAATTAGATGGTGAGAAGGAACTTAAGAGACGGTTATAGTACTTAGACAACTTATCACTAATACCCTTCTTATCAAAACACCAGTCACCATTCTTCTTCTGAATACAATTTAAGCAGTTCCTTTTCCTTCTCCCTTTAACCACAGCATGAAAATTAACCAATATTCCTGTCTTCTTCCTTAAGACACTGTTTCCTAGCCCTTTGGGCCCAAAAAATTTCTTCATCCCTATAAGCATTTGACAGTTGAAGTTTCATCTCAGCCATTCTACCTCTTTTTCCAGAAATAGCAGTAGAACTCAGATTGTTGATTTGATCCTTTAACTCAATAATTCTCTTCCCAGCATTATGTTGTAATTTCCTGTTCCACTTGAGTAATGCCACTCTACAAGCTTTAATTTTGGCTATAACTCTGAATTGTCTTGATCCTTGAACATTAGTGTTCTAGGCTTCCTGAATGATGGAAAACACCTCTCTGTTCATCAGCCATCATATGTCAAAAATGAATCTATTTTTCTTTTTGCACATCGTAGGAAAAAGATCCACCAAAATGATTAGTGATTGGAAGCTACATTGTGAATATGGTGACATTAGACCTTATCAAACATTTGAAACCATTTTACACTTGCAAGCCATCTATCCAATCTTTCTTTCACATCCTCATGCTGCTATCTTTCCTAACTCCAAGTCTGTGGTTGTCCTTGAAACCCCAAATCAACCAAATTATTATCTTGGATCCACTTATTAAAATCTCTGAATGTGTACTCCTCTCTCTCTTTCCCTCCCCATTTCTCACTGTTTGAACAAATGTCATCCAATGCTCACCTTATAGAACTTTCCTAAAATTTAGTACATCCCACTATCTTTTCCTGATATTAGACTTAGAGTTAGCATAAACAAAAATGAACCACCAAGAGATACCATTCTGAGGATCAACTAAGTTAACCTCTAAAGTAAAACCGGTTGGAACCGCCCTCAAAACTTTCACACTATTATTCCAACAAACCACCATACCTCCTGCTTTCCTCACTAAATCCACAATAAAAAATTCTCATAATTTATTTATTTTTTTTAAATTTTTTTCCATAAAATCTTTTTTATGTTTAGTTTCACTCAGAAAGATTAAACTAGGGGAATGGAGATGTATAATCTCCTTTAATTGGAGAATTGTCAAGGCTCGGCTCCTCGCCCCTCTACAATTCCACACCACAGCCTTCATGTGTTATTTAGGGACTCAAAAGGGCTAGTCCCCACCACCCTTATACACATAGGTGGACTGAGTTGCTCCCCAACTATTTTGTTCTTCTTCAATTTTTGTTCCTCAACGTCAAAAATTATTTCTTCTTCATAGATCAACATCTCTTTTCTCGTACCTATTTTCTAAATTGTGGTCCCTTTATTGGTTATGTCCTCTAAAGGCTTTCTCTCATCTTTGGGAAGTCTTTTGTACTTTTGCCTTTGGTTTTCCCCCCAACTTATGAGTTCAAATTTGGTCCCATTACATCAATGTCCATGCCAGCTGCCCCATTTGGATGCTCTTTGATCTTTTCAGCAATTATTGAAAGTTCAATGAGCTCCTGGCAATTATTATCAAAATTTGACTGATGTCCTGAGTTGTCTACTTCATTGAAATTCAAATTTTGTGGAATTTTCTCATTATCCTTGATCATACTTCTTTTAACCTCATGTGTCCCGATTTACACTCTTTTCATTCCTAATTTCAATTGAAGTGACATTCTTACTCCTAAAAAATTTTTTCCTCCCTTTCATGTCTTGAATGCTTTCCTTGGCTAGTGTCCCTATCCTTCCCTTCTGCATGTATCAAACCTTCTTAAACTTTATCAGTCAATTGCTCCCTCTCCTCAGAATAGTAGAAATAAGCTCTTGACTATTGTGCACTACTTCAGCCTTTCTGATCTAGTCACCCTTCCAGATCTTCCTAGGTGAACTCATAGCAGCAGCCTTTAGCCAACCTCCATATTGGAGTTCCTTGTTCTCTTGACTAGAATTCATTTGTCTATAGCAGTTCCTTTCCACGTGTCCAATTAATCCACAGTTATAGCAAAAATCCAGACATTTCTCGTATTTTAATAAAAGCCATTTTGCCTTACCATTCCACTTGATTGTAGTTCCTCTAACAATTGGTTGATTGACATCCATCTCCACCAGCAATTTAATATGTCTCCCTTCTTTGCTACCGGTTTCAGGAATTTTAACATCAATAACATTGTGAAATACTTGACCAATTTTTCTTCCAACTTCCTTTGAGAACCAGTGGATAGGAAGATTCCAAACTTGGACCCAGATAGAAGCAAACTGGACCGCAGCTTTGTCGTCCTCGATACCTTCTTTCCATTGTTTAAGAATGAACATTTGATTATCAAATAACCACAGTCTACCCCCTAGAATACGATTCATCTCTTCTCTAGTACTAGGGAAAAGGTGAAAGAAATTAGGTCCCAACTCCACAATTTTAAATTTTTTTGAATACCCCCATTTTTGTGCAGTGAAACTCTTGATGCCATTATAATTCACAACCTTCGCACAAATAATCTTCCCTACCACACTCCATTTACAATTTCAGCTAGCGAACTCTTAAGTTATAATGAGTTTCCAATTTGATACTATTCCTTTGCCTTGTCCATTTATACAAATCCAGATGTGTATAACCAGTTCCTAACCATCTTGCAAACTAAGAGGTCCAGGCAAAGTATAAGAAAACCCAGAACCTAGAACCGGAAAAGCTAAACTTTATCTAAAGAAAATACTCTCTTAAAAAATGTTTTTTATTTATATATAAAAAAAGAAGATAACCAGCAAAAACTCTAAAGAAAACCCTTGATGAAAATAATTAGAGAATATATACTAAAGCAAGAGATCTGGTGGTAAAGACTGGAAAATCAAAATAAATGTATGCAGACACAAGATCGCCCCTCTGACCTGGGGAAACTTAGATTGAACAAATAAAGGAGAGAGGACTCGCTATAGTAGCATTTATGGATTTAAAGCAGTAGTCATAAAAACTTACCGGTAACTAAGTAGTTGCCAAACCATGTCTGAAACATTGGCTATCACACCCATTCTACTCCTTCATCTCTTAGTGAAACTCCAACAGAACGATGATATAGATATAAGAAAGGAAAGAAAAGGAGCAAAGAAAAGGAAGGTGAGGTCTTCTACTAAGAGAAGACCAAAGCTCCTTGTAGGAGGGGAGAGCTCTCAAACAGATAGAGAGTTTTTTTTTGTAGTGGTAGTGGATGGACTAACTAAAAGTGTTAATTTTCTAGGTTTATCGCATCCTTTTACATATACACGCACACACTCACATACACGTAAAAATATATATACCTCTTATTCAGTTTGAGTCTAAATCGAGTTGAGTTTCGCAAATTTCAAACTCAGCTCACTTTGAAATTGGGCCTAAATCATATGCCCAAATTCAAGTTAGCCCATTCTCATAATAGTTTCAGCCCTAAATTTAACGGGCCAGCCCAACCCAATTCTAGTCCTACACGTTAGACACGCTAAAGATACCCAATACAAATTATAAAGGGTAAATTATAATGATCCTCTTGTAATTTGTTTAATACTCAAGTTACTCTCTAATGTTTGCAAGTATACAATCTGTTCCCTGATGGTTTGAATTTTTTGTAAAATGGATGGAAAATTATAAGTCTAACAAATTTGTATAAAAAGTCAAAAATACCCTTAAACCTAGTACTGCTAGACCACCAGCTTAAACCCTTCCACCGAATGGGAGGGTTGTCAACATGTCTGAATTTGGTAAAATGTTTAACTAATCTTGATTTGAGATGTTTAAATAATTAAAATAACCTTTTAAGTAAAAAAATTTTAACTTCCTAATAGTCATTTAACGGAATATTTAACGATTTCATTTTAACTTAAGCCACAAGAGAGGCAAATTGTAAGTTTATAAACCATAAAGAGGTAACGTGAATATTAGCCAAACACAAGGAGTTTCTTTATAATTTACCCAATAAATAAAGAAACATGTTGTATCTAAGGAATAACTTTTAGCAGTATTCGTTTTTTACATTAAGATTCTAAATGTGTGCAATTCATTTACAAAATGAGATTAAGTAAATGGGAAATTGATACGTTTTGGGATACGGTTGATATATTTATTGTGTTTAGGTAATAAAATACTAAAGGAATTTTTTTTTTTTACACTATCAACTTTCATGTTACTTTTTTTGTATTATTCGTTTATGTTGCATCCTATATTAGAGGTTTTTATAATTCTGAAGTTATATATTAACATTTTGGAAATATAAGTGCATAAGATGTTGTTAGGAGACATCAAATAAAAATTTTAAATAATTAAAGTGTCAGCAACTTTGAAAATGGAAAGTAAAACTTTTTATATTCATTAAATACGACATGATAATAAATAAGTGACACATGAATTTATATAGAAGTCAAAAATACCCTTAAACCTAGTACCGTTCCACCACCCTGAAACCCTTTCACTACACTGGGAGGAGTTGTCTTTTTTTAGTAAAATGTATAACTAATCTTGATTTGAGACTTTAAATAATTAAAATAATCTTTTAAATAAAAAATTTTGAACTTCTTAACAGTCACTTAATGGAATATTTAACAATTTCATTTTAACTTAAGCCTGTCTAGAGACAAATTGTAAGTTTATAAACCATAAAAAGGTAACTTGAATATTAGCCAAACACAAAGAGTTTCTTATAATTTGCCCAATCAATAAAGAAACATGTAATCTAAGGAATAACTTTTATTCCTTTAACATTGGATTAAGAATGTGTGCATTAATAAATCTAATAACTATTGAAAAAAGATATTCAGATTCGTACTAATAAATAATAACTTTTGTGAAAATAATTATTTATAAATCATAGTATATTCAAGAGTCGCGTGACTATGGTGATATAAGAAAATTGATGTACAATTACGTAAGAAATTAATGTAATTATTGATATGACACATAATCTATGTACTAGAGATGTCAATTGTGTCTTGTGGGGTATAAATGTGTTTGGGTAATAAATCTCCAATCAAAATAGTGTCTATTAATAATTATATGATGTCATGTATGACTTATTTATTATCGTTTCGTATTTAATGAATATAAAAAATTTTACTTTTCATTTTCAAAGTTGTTGATACTTTAATTATTTAAAATTTTTATTTGATGTCTCCTAAAAATATCTTATGCACTTATATTTCCAAAATATTTATATATAACTTCAGAGTTATAAAAGGGTTATCTCTAATATAGAATGTAACATAAATGAATAATACAAAACAGGTAACATGAAAGTTGACGTGTGATCCCTTAATATTTTATTACCTAAACACTAAATATAACAACTGTATCCCAAAACGTATCAATTTCTCGTTTACTTAATCTCATTTTTTAAATGAATTGTGCATAAAATCTCAATTCTAATATTCTAATTTTATTCCATGTCCGTCTTATGTTATGGTGTCTTGTCTGTTATGGACATCTAGAAAACAGCAATAAGAGACAAAATATATTTTATTATTATTGAAAACCATATTCTTTTAACATATTCAAATCTCGAATATCGAGACCATAAAATATTTTTTTCTTGGTTCTTTTATTTACTTATTTATTTTTTAGGTAATTTTTTTTCCCTTGGTTCGAATTGCCACTTGTTAGCACTAATTGAACCGGATTTCTGGAGCTTCACGTTTAACCACCGCCCCAAGACTCGCTAGTCCCAACTCCTAACCCATGTTTTATATAGTGTATCTCCGACTCCAAAACCAAGAGATCTACAAGACTTCAGGAGATTTGATCAATCCTTCTAGGAGCTTAATCTCATGTCATTCATGAAATCTGTATCTATCTGTTTTATTTATTTTTTTTCTTTTTTGTGATAATAAAAAGTTTAGATAGGTCAAACAATTAGTTATTATATTAGAAGACAAATTACTGTATATAGCTCCAAAAGAATCTTCTAAATCCAATAAGTTAAGAAAAAAATAGTAGTGGCACACATACAAAAATAATATTTAAAATCTAATAACATAAACGTATTAAAGATTAATCCTTTGTTTTTCCAACTCAACAGCTAAGCGTTCTGTTCATGAGAAATTAAAATTCTTATCAAATGGATCTGTGCATTTATCAAAGATTTTTTTTTTGGTAATATGTTTTGTAACAGGGAGTGTAGTGCTCGAATACATTTGTTGGAAAAATATGATGGTTTGCAGCGTTGAGAAAGATCAAGAGATGATAGAGAGATGATGGTGGAAAACCTTATTTCATGGAGGTATAATTAAGGTCGCCTGGGTGCCTTTATTTCATCCATATAGGGTGAAGAACAGTTAACTAACCCAACCAGAGATTCAGAAAACAATTGAAAGTTTTGCAGGTTAGTGCGTTAATTAAACCCTTGCAGCTTGTTTTGTTTGGCTAATTTTATTACAATTTCAAATCAAATCTAAATATTCTCTTATATTATCTAAATTTAAGATTTAGTTAAAGATTTAAAATTTACGAATACCTAGAATTTTAATGATTTAAATAAATTTTAAAATTCAAGTAATTTCAAATTCATTCATTCAATTTATTTATTTAAAATCTTTTAACAAATTAAATTCACTAATCCAAATACAATTTACTATAAGGGGAAAGCATGATATGCTTAGGGCGCCCCGGGGGTGGGCGGGGGAAGACTGTGCCTCATTGATGGCAAGAAAAGGTATTTCCTAAGGGATATTAGGATGTAATTTGTTCATTTTTTAATCAATTAATTGTATACAAAATAAGATTGCTATATGTATTTGTTTCTATTTGTTTGATATGTGATATCGTGATACTAGAGGTATTTACCCTTTTTGACAGTGTTTTGAAAGCTGGACCGGACTGGTCGATTCGACCGATCGGACCTCGAACCGGAAGAACCACCGGTCCGATCCAACTACATATATGGTCTATCCAAAAAATCGGACAGAATCGATAAAAAATCGATTTTTTAAATTTCAGAATAAAAAATGATTTAAATAAACTGAAAAATTAAAAAATCATGAAAATAAACTCCAAAATAGCAAAACATTGAACACACCAAAACATAAACTATTGAGTTATTATTATTTTTTTTAATCTTTTTTATACTTATTTTTGTATAAATTTAACTTTTCGTATTATTAATTTGATTAGTATTTTTGGGTATTAGAACTATAATTATCCAAAAATAGTATTTCACTTATATTTTAGATTTTATATAAATATATTTTAGGTCATTTTAAATTATATCACACCTTGGTAAAAACAAAAAAAAACCAAAATTAGTAAACCGGTCGGATTAGTTGAACCGCGAACCGGACAGGCCACAGGTTCAATAGCCGGTCCGGTTTTCAAAACATTGCTTTTTGATTGGATTAGATTTTTAAATTATTTACATTTGGATGGTGATTTTTTTAAAAAAAACAAAAAATAAAAATTTTGTCATTAGGACTGGAATGTATCATTTGTTTTTGAATGATAATCAAGATTAATGATAATTATAAATATTATTTAATTAATTATTATGAAAATTATTTTATGTGAATGAAAGAGTTAGGAAATATCTACTATCATTATTTACTTGTGATTTGGATTTCAAATTGTTTGATTTGTCCACATAATGAAATTCATTTCTTGTTCAAACCAAATAAATAAAAAAAATAACATAAACTCATACCGATATTCTGTGATTTTTATTTAGATTCCGATTATTTGAGAATCAAACATCGGTTAACTCTTAAATCACTTATGCAGTGTAATTTGGAATGATTGTGTATAAGCGGGTTTCGGATGCTCTGCCAGAAACATATGCAAACTGATTTTGGTTAACTTTTTTTTTTTTTTGTGGTTTCAACTGCAAGTTTACATATGGATTATGAGTTCAGTTACATATCTTTTCCCTCGGAGATAGATTTGTTGCCAGTTAGAGAGAACTATTATAGCATTGTGGGTCTGGATTAGCCATCAATTTGGTGTTGGATGTTAATATCGTTGCTATACCGGAGTATTTGGAGTATCCCTTGTTTTTTTTTTCCAAACGATAAGAATTTATTTATAACTATTGAAAGTCAGCCAAATGAGGTACATCTTCTCGCGCTCCAAGTTGAAGCCACCAAAACTAAATAAATAAATAAAAAACTAGACTTCCATTCAACCGCACACAATCTGACAGCAAAAGGAGTTAGTTTATGGCTGACTCTATTACCATTCCTTCTAACAAAGGTTAAGGAACAAAAACCAAACACCCAAAATTTCAGCCAATATAAATCCAACATCTAAATCATTTTTGGTATACCGATGGCATAATTAAACTAAATCTCTTATTAATTAAGAAATATGTTATAGTTAGATTTTGGTAATTTAGTTTCCTAATACAATTATGTTTAGAGTTGTTATTTCCTATTCTAATTCTAGCCTAATGGTAAGGCTATTATGCCATGGATTTATGCAGGTCTCAATATGAGAGTTCAACTTATTTTGTAACTCTTCCTCTTCTCCCACATATTTTTATATGTGTTGAATAAATTTATCTTCCGTTACGTATTTTTTATGCTAACATATACCCTTCTTCTAGCACAGTGTTTTGCTTTTTGGAAATTTTTGTATGTCCTTTTAATGAAAATAGAGTTAGTCATATGCTTCTTAAATGTTTTTAAAATATTTAGATGTTTTGGGGTGGAAATTCAATTTCGGTTTGTGGCTTTCTAATTCATATCATCCATCATGGTTGATTTCTGTATACCTTTTATATGAGAAGCCACTGTATTTAGTTTTACCATTTGTTATATTGTAAAGCCATGTTGTTAGGAATAATTTTGGAACCATCCTTAATGTTTATATTAATATCACTTAAGGATTCTAGAACTTTCAAAAAAAATCTCACAAGCCTCCTTAATTTTTAATTTCGTTGCAACTTGTAAGCCCAATTCAAAAAATAATAATAATAATTAAGGAAAATGTACCTTTTTAACATATAAGGAAAATGTATTATTTCGTGTGTTTGTTAATTTGGAATATTGGGGGGTAGTTCGAAAATTCTATGCTCCTATATTTCTCAAGCCGGTTCCTCCACAATTAAGAATATTGGGGACGAGGGCCCCTCTATTGGAAGAGATAAAGGGGTTATTAGTTTTATTAAGAACGTTACTGATTTGGGAGTTGGCTCTGATGTTGATATTACATTCATAAACCTGTTTTCGGCAAACAAATACATCGAATAAATAATGATAGTTTGTAATTCAGTAATTAGGTAATATTCGTATAATCACCCATACACTAATGATAATTTGTACATGTAATAAGTTCAATGTTTTGAAAAAATAGAAAATAAAGAATTCTTTGAAAAATTAACAATTATTCCTTACATTTGTTTGTGTACACAAATTAAAAAAGTTATTAAATTAAATCAATTTTATAAAAAATAGTTTAAAATTACTAAATTACTATTTTATATTAATATCTCAATTGCATATTCATCCCTCTATTATAATTTAATATAGCACTAAAAGTAAAAATTAAAAAATATATATTATTTAATACTTTCTTAATTTTACAAAACAATTTGTCCCAAACTTATTCATTTATTTAGGTTTAACTGTCTCAAGCATGTCATCTTAACCACTTTAATAGTAGAATCTGCTTTGTTCATCAATAATTACGTTAAGGACATTTTAATTCATCTTCAAATTCTCAAGAATACACTTTTACAGTTTGGTTAAGCTTCACTTATTACAATCAGTACGATGGTCTCTCTCTCCTTCGTCCGCTTTCTTGTTTATGTACATTTATTATGCAGGTACTATCGTATACAATCCTGCAACTGCATATATATCCAGTTGTCATATACGACACCCCTAATTCTTACATTCGCGGAGGGAAATTCTTAAATAAATGATCTTAAGTTATGTTCGAATCAATAAATTTTTAAAAAATAAATTAAAATTTATTAATTTATTAGAATAATTTGTAAAGATGAAAAAGATTAATTTTATATTCATTCAAATTAATTGTATATAAATGAATAATTTAAATAATGTAAAATTTGGATAAATTTAAAATTCATTTATTTTAGCTTTATAAAGCCTTTTAACAAATGGGTGAATTTTAAATCATTTTTGAAATTCATCCATTCAAACACAATTTTATAAATCAAATTATATCATATGATATAAATAAAATTTTATAAAAAATAATTCTAATTACATATCTATAAATAGAGTATAAGATCAATTCTTTCTAAATATTTTACTTCACTGAATTTCTTGAACACTCCTAATTCCTGTAAATATTTATTTTGCAAATATTGGCAAAATAATTAATGGGTGTAAGTTGCAATTTTATGTGAAAAAAAATTTTAGCACATGCGCTGCCAAAAAAATTTAGCGCATGGCAGTGACAAAAACTGCTCAGTGCACATGCGCGCGCCCCTGCAAATTTGATCGTTTAAAAATGAAAAACGAGTGAAATGGAGAGAGTTGCAACTTTTAATTCAATAAGTGTTTTTCATGGATTGAAAATATGTAATCTAATGAATTTTTTAAAACTTTCATATCTATAAAAGGGAATTATACCCACTAAATCAACATAACAATTATCATTAAAAATCCATCTCTCCTTATACATTATTCTTGGAAAGATTTCTAATTTTTGCTATTAAAATTTTTTAAAAATTTGTTGTATTATAAAGGTATATTGCTATTCACCCAAAAGCAAACTATTGAATATAGTGGGGGTAGTCAAAACATTAAGGATAGTGTTAGACACACTTCAAATTTTACAGATTTTGATATTCTTAAATTTTATTAAAATAAAAATACCTTGTTTTCTACTCCATATTTGCCATTTTATTCTTCAACAAACTTAAGATTTTGAATGTGAATAATCATGGAAAGAAGTGGTTTGTCTACCTTCAAGGTAATGAATTAAGATTTCGTCAAGTTGGATCATTTTGATGGGAAAGACAACATGATGTTTTTTCTCATTGTACTAAAAGTTGCTTATTTCTTGGATCCTGTATTGCTTGAAATTTTGCACCAAACGTTGGTGATTCGGAGGAACTCAAAGTCAATGTGTAAAAGAAACTCGAGGCACAACGTGAGAAAAGAAAGAAGGATGAGATCGTTTGTAGAGATTACATTCTCAACACCTTTCAAACTGTTTTTATGATCTTTTCACAACGGTCAAATCTCCAAAAGAAATTTGGATTGCCTTGGAATACAAATATACGACACAAAAATAAGAAAATCAATTGGATAAGAAAATCAAAATATTGAGGAGTGATAGAGGTGGTGAATACTTTTTTACAGAATTTTTAATATAATTTTGTGAACAAAATAGTATTATACACCAAATATGTGCACCATACACTCCACAACAAAATGGTTTGGTTGAAAGAAATAATAGAATTTTGGTAGACATGGTTAATACCATGGTTCTAAGTTCTAGTTTGCTAAAAAATTTGTGGGGAAAAACTTTGTTGGTTGCTTATCATTTACATAATTGAATTCCGTCTCTCAAGACTAAAGTGTCACTGTATGAAATATGGAAGGGGAGAAAACCAAAGTTAACTTATCTTAAAGTTTGGGAATGTATAGCCTATTATAGAATGTCGGATATTAAAAGAGTAAGTTGGGACCGAGAACACTTAAAAGTGTGTTTGTTGGCTATGCTGAAAATTCTAAAGTCTATAGATTACTTGATATTGATTCTAATTCTATTATTGTATCAAAGGATGTTGATTTTTTTGAGAATAAATTTCTTAAATATTCAACTATTGATATGGATTCAATTAAAACACAAGAACTGACTCCAAATGTTGATCCTTCCTGTTCTAGTAATAAAAGAAACGAAATTGATACTCCTTCTAACCTTAGAAGAAGTCAAAGACAAAGGAAAGAAAAATATTTGTCTTCTGATTTTATATTTTCACAAGCTATTATTTTCTTAATTGAAAGCAATAGAGATCACTTGTTTAATAAGATACTAATCTTATTAAATATAGAAGATGATTCTAAATCATTTGGTGAAGCTATGTCATCAAGGGATGCAACATTTTGGAGAGGCTACAAATGATGAGATGAATTCAATATTATCAAATAATACTTGAGTTCTAGTAAATTTACTTCCTGATTCTAAATCTATTGGTTGTAAATGGATGTTTAGGAGGAAATATGTCACTGATGGGTCTATATTAATATTTATAAAGTAAGACTTGTAGTTAAATTTTTTAGAACAAAAACAAGGAATTGATTATTTTGACACTTATGCACCTGTTACAAGGATTATATCCATTAAGGTATTCATGTCATTAGCTTCCATTTATAATCTATGTGTATATCAGATGGATGTCAAAATAGATTTTTTTAAATGGTGATTTGGATGAAAAAGTATATATGAAACAATTAGAAAGTTTTACATTACCAAGAAATGAACATAAAATTTGTAAATTAGTTAAATTTCTATACGGTTTACAACAAACGCCTAAACAATCGCATGAAAAGTTTGAATTAACTTTACTCTAATGAATTTAGATATAATAATGCTGATAAGTGCATTTATTCTAAATTCATTGAAGAGTATGGTGTGATTATTTATCTATATGTTGACGATATGCTAATTGTTAGTATTTCTTATAAGGGTGTAGTTGAAATTAAGAAGTATCTGTCTTCTCAATTCAAAATGAAGGATCTTGGTGAAACAGATACTATCTTAGGGATTAAAGTTAAAAGACACAGTGGGGGGTTATGGTTTATGTCAAATACATTATGTTGAGAAAATTTTGAACAAGTATCAACATTTAAATGTGAAAGAAGCAAATACTCCTTTTGACTCTAACTTAAATTAAATTAAATGAAAATACTGGTAAACATATTGTTCAACTTAAATATGCAAGTGTAATAGAAAATTTAATATATGCAATGAGTTGTATAGTGCTAGATATTTCTTTTGTCGTATGTAAATTATGTAAATATACTAAAAATTCTGGTAGTGATTGTTAGAAAGCAATTGGGAGAGTTCTTGATTATTTTTAAAGAATTAAAAATTTGAGACTTTCTACAATAATTTTTCAGCTATGTTTGAAGGGTATTCTAATACTAGGTGGTTTACTAGTATTAGTAATAAAAATTCTACAAGTGGATAAATTTTTATGCTAGGTGGAGGATCAATGTCATAAGAGACAGAGAAATAAATTGTAATTGCTCATTCTACAATAAAAATTAAATTCATAACCTTTATACCTTAACTTATAAAGAAGCGGAATGGTTGAAAAACTTGTTGTTAGACATCAAGTTGTGGCTTCAACCAATGCCAATCATTGTTTTGAATTGTGATAGTGAAGTCTCAATTTCTAGAGCATTGAATAAAATAACAATGATAAATCTAAACATATAAGTTTAAGGCATATCTATATTAGACAATTATTAAATGATGACGTCGTAACTGTTGTGTATGTAAAAACATACAATAATTTAGCCTATCCGTTGACTAAATCTCTTGCGAAATACTTGGTGAAAACGACATCATTGGGAATGGAATTAAAACCCTTTTTCTAAAACTACTAGCAACGGTAACCCAACATTTATTCTAATACTATCACTAAATTAAAAGGTTTAAAAGATAAAAATAAGTTGCTAATGAGTAATTGTGAGTACTTAAATTATGTGTATACCATTCCATATTGTTAATGCAAATGGTAACTTTTAAGTGGGAAAATTAAGTATATAAATATTTGTACTCTTAATGAAATCATCTAGTTGTACTTTTAATATTAAAAGTTTGAAAAGATTTCACCTATATGATCATTAGAAGTGGTGTTGCTTCTAACAAAAGTTTAGAATTCTCTCTTTTGTACATGGTCATGAATTAGGATAGAACACATGACCAGTAACAATGCTAAACTATTTTAGTGAACATGTGTATAAGTTTAACAAGTTTATGTGTGTGATAATTCTAGTCTAATTAAAATCATTGTTTAAGCAGCCATGCCACCTTGATTTAATTAGATCTAGTGAGTTATTTACACTATAGAAAAGTTTAAGATGAGATTCACTTTTCTTTATACATGATGTTAAAAAGAGATAGTGAGTGGTTGATTATATTACAAATTAAGTGAAGGAATGTAAATATTTAGTTTGTAAATATAAAATAATGAGTGGGTATTAGCGCACATGTGCTGCTAGCCTCTGCAAATTTGACCGTTGAAAATGAAAACAGGTAACATGGAGGAAGTTGTAATTTTTAGTTCAAGAGGAGTGTTCCATGGATTGAAAAGGTGTAATCCAATGATTTTTTCTGTACTTACATCTCTATAAAAGGGAATCATACCCACTAAATCAATATAACAATATGTTATAATTAAAAATCTATCTCTCCTTATATATTGTTCTTGGGAAGATTTCTAATTTTTGCTATTAGAAATATTCAAGAATTTGTTGTATCTTAGAATTAGATTGTTATTCATCTAAAAACAAACTTTTGAGCATAGTGGAGACAGTCAAAACCTTAAAAATAATGTTATACATGTCTCAAATTTTACAAATTTTGATATTTTTAAATTTTACTGAAATAAAAATATTTATTTCCTACTCTATATTTGCCATTTTATTCTTCAACAATCCCTGTACGACACCTTCGTTGGTCACAGTTTCGTAGAAGAACTTATCGGCTCCTTTCGTTTGGATATGATGTTGTACTTTGCTTTATATCTGTCTCTTCAGTGTCAAACCACTCATTTGACACCACCAATAGTAAATTTGTAGGTGGATAATTTGGCATTGAACATGGTTTTTTGGTTTGATCGACTACCGTGTTTATTTATTTTCTAACACCAACTAGAGTGTTTTATATGTGATACCTGATTGCTGCATGGAGTCCTCACAAATTTTAAGAAAATTCTTTGATTTTTTAATGCAGATTTAATCTCAAGTATTCTCTTGTCTCTTATACACATCTAGATGTATATTATTTTAAATTTTTATATTATGCAATTTTTAAAATTAATGGAATGATTTCTTTAATAGAATTGTAAAATTTCCTTAAATTTTAAATATTTGATATAAGTTATCACAAGTCCTTTCTCCCAGCTAATATTACCTCTCCGCTATAAGAATGGTAGATTCAAATGTATAGCTTTCTTTAAATAAAGACACAATTTTTAGTTATACTATTCAAACTAACGTTGTGATTTAACTTTCAAGTAGAACCAATTTTTGATGAAGAAAATATTTGTTTTTAAAGATAGTACACAGAACTCCATGGACAATTAACTTATTTTATGTTACTGTACAGGAGGGACGACTTGTAATAAAAAGGTTTTTAATTTTCAAATGCAACTATGCAAGTATTTTTCTCCAAAATCGAATTGGAAAAATCATATTAGCGGAAAGAATTCCAGTGGTTCCAAAATAATTTATACTTGAAAAAATTCTTACTTCTTATCCTTAATGTGACTCTACATTAAATTGTGTTATAACCATGTAAAGATATTTTTACTATTTCAAAAATTGACAAGTTCTAAATTCATGAACCAACATCTCCATAATTTGCAACATGCACAATTGAATTCTAGATATGATGTAGGATGATGATGAAATTAAAGTAGGATGATGACAAAATAACTTCTTTTATTTCTTGTTTTAAGCCTATTTAAAATGAGTATATGATAGTAAAGTACAATCCTAATCTATTATTTTTGTTGACCAATTAACTACTCGATATTCGTAATGCTCTTCGCGATATTTTCGCGTCTTATTCAAATTACAACTCCTATTTTTGTTTCCCCCTAGATTTAAATCCGGGCTACTGATGATGTGTTAAATAATGTATATTGATGTATAAAGTAATGACGCAAGCATGCAGTCATTGATATTTAAATCACAAGTTTCACATCAGATTTAGCACATTAAAAAAAAAAAAAAATTCCGCTCTTGCCTACCTAGAAATGAGTAGGAAAACGACGTTCAAGTCTTCTTTGAAGTTTAAAATATTAAATAATATTTTGGAAGACAAGTAATCACTTATAAATACCTCTAACACATCTAATGTGAAAATGTCAAAATTCTTTATTTATTAGTGTTATATTCTCACAACTATAAGAGAAATGATAACACTAATACGAGAGACATGATAAAACATTTTTTTTTTGACTTAATTGTACTTTATACCTCTAAACTTGTACATAATTTTTATTTTGCACACCTATATTTTTTTGACACTTTAGAACTCGAATATTTAATTCTTTCCACTTCAGGTCAAAACCTAATTTCGTCTTATGTTCACGCGCCGTTAATGGACAAATTCAACTTACACTACTAAAAATTTGTTAATTACCTGCATATTTTGCTGCGGATTATAATGAAAAATCCGCAGCAAACAAGACTTTCTCACAGATTTGGGTGCCGAAAATAAAGCACTTATAAACGCCGTAGATAATGTATGCTGCGGATTATAAAATCCGCAGCAAAATTTGATGGGGATTTTGCTGCGGAAATATACATGCGGATATTTTCCGCTGGTAATTCCGCTTCAAAATTTCGTTATTTGACAAGGGTTTTGATGGGGATTTTCTGAAATTATCCTGTGTAAATTTCCGCATGACAAAATCCTAGCAAATATCCCCAACAAAATCCCCATATAATTTCATGACAAAATCCCTATATAATTTCCGCATGACAAAATCCCTAGCAAATTCCCCATATAATTTTCAAAGAAAATCCCCAAATAATTTTCACAGAAAATTTTTGATAGTATTGTTTGTTTTTTCATTCCCCTGTACCATCAAGCCAAATTCCAAAAACAAAACACAATTCGCATTGATCATCAATGCACATTCGAGCAATTTCATCTCAAAGATAATGGAAGGCTTGGGTTTGGCTAGACTAGAGAGAATAGCATTTAGTTATCTAAGTAAACAACCAAATACAGTCTAATCATCCGAGCTACCATCCTCATCATCTGCATCAAGGGGTCGGGAACGCCGGTGCCGAGAGGATCCAGGAAGAACGCCTAATCGCTCAAAGTTTAAATTATTTTGAGGTGCTTCCTCCCCGTGTGATGTCCAATACCAGTATCTAGGTTTAAAACCTTTCCTCAGAATATGAACATTGTTCTCACCTTATCGCTTATTATAGTAAAAATTTAGTATATGATAGTATAGGTGTTAAATATTGTCATTATATGGAAATAAATTGAAAATAACATAGCAAAAATCCTCGACAAATTATGGATAACAAACAGTTGAAAAAAAATGTAAATAACACAACAAAAATCTATACGATAACAAACAACATAAAAAAAATAAATATAAAATATAAATATAATTAAAAATAAAAATGCAAAAATTATAGCAAAATCCTACGAAATTAGGGATAAAAAAATCAAAATAACATAGCAAAAATCTATACGATAACAAACAAAATAGAAATGTGCAGCTGCTGTCTCTTATACAAGAACAAAAGCGAAATGGTAGATCAATAAGAGACAGGCTGGGAGCCGCCTCTTCATTCTCATTTCTGGCTTTCTCACTCTTGGTGGACAAATGGAATCCAAGATGAACACCTACTTTACTATCATATACTCATTTTAAATCTGTCTCTTATACACATCTAGATGTGTATAAGAGACAGATTTTAGAGGGTGTGAACAAATGGATGGTAGTTGGAAGGAAGGTGGAGGGTGAATGGTGGCTGGTGGTGGAAGAAATGGAGAGGAAAAGAATTTTTTCCCGATTGGATCTGTCCAAATCTGCTGGGTTTCTGCACTATAATTGGTATTTTCCTGCGGAATTTTCCGAGAAGTTCAAGAACAAATTTGCTGAGAATATAACACCTGTCTCCGCATACACATCTGCTGCGGAATTAATGTCCGCAGCATTTTGAAGATATTCTGTTTTTTCCTTCGATTTTTTTTGCGTAAATTTTGTAAATACATGGTTTAACGCAATTATAATGTCTGTCTCTTATACACATCTAGATGTGTATAAGAGACAGCAAAATTTTAATCCCACACCATGAAGACTAAAATTTGCAGTAAAATCCGTATATAATTCCTGGGGAAAAAATCCGCAGCAAAAATCCGCATGAAATTTGCAATTTTCTTGTAGTGTTAACGGTGTATGTTGTTCACACACTCTAAAATTGTTAGTTTTGTTAACGAAATTAGATTTTGGATTGAAGTAAGAAGAATTAGACAGTTCGAAATGCAAAGTATTCCAAAAATGTGTTATAAGATGTGAAGTGAAAATCGTATACAATTTTGTGGTTGCAAAATGGTTTTCTTTTTTTCCCTATTTCTCAAACAGGATCTTCTCAATCCATCGTGAGATGTGTTAATTTTTTGCCGACTTTCCAACTTTTATCATGTCTCATCTTTTTTTTCTAGAATGTTTCGCAAGAGTCTAAGACTGGATAATGTGTCGGGAGGCATTAGAATCCTAAAGGCAATATATATCTAGTCGACTAGGAGACAGTCTAGTATACTAAAAACTAGATAGGCTGTCTAATTATAATGGATATATCGATGTAGCCATTTAAGGAATTATATGATGATGTTTGTTACCATTCTGTTATGGTATTACTTGTTTATTTTTTTCTGTTTTCATGTTAAAAGGGAACTCCTCTATCTTTTTCGATGAATGGGAAGGAAAGAGGGTTAAATTTGGGGTAAAATACACGTGCTCTTTGTGATTTGACTAATTTATAAGTTATTCTCTTATAATTTCTTGTTTATTTTTTTCTGTTTTCGTGTTAAAAGGGAACTCCTCTATCTTTTTCATGAATGGGAAGGAAAGAGGGTTAAATTTGGGGTAAAATACACGTGCTCTTTGTGATTTGACTAATTTATAAGTTATTCTCTTATAATTTCAAAATCTACATTCAAACTCATGTGATTTGTATTACTTTACAAAATAAATGAAGGTAAAAGAATGTAACAGAATTATGTTAAAAGTCATAACTGCTCCTGTATATATGAGTGAAGATGTGAAATGATCAACTTCTGGATTGAATTCACCATTTTACTAAAAGGTTTCAAACCTTGAGAACAAATTCAAAAATATAAAAAAGTATTCGGGTCAAAGTGAAAAGTATTTTCTTGGTCCTTATTCCAAATGTAAGTCTCTGATTTTCATTCTCCTTTTTCTCCCATCAATCCTTTTTCCTACCATATCCGCACCACCCCCTTCCAGCCTCGCTACCTTTCCTTTACCTACTCCGACCATCTTTTTCCCGCCTCGCCTCCATCCTTCCCAGTCCCATCTCTTTGTCTCCTTCCCCCACCCCCATCCTTGTATTCCTACCACCCCTTCCCCTCCCATATCCCCTTTGTCACAAGTCCACCCCTCTCCAGCCCATCTCGACTTGTCATTGTCTCCTTCTCACAGCCTCATCCCATCCTTCTCTTCCCACGCCACATCAGTACCACCCCCTCTTACAATCCCACCCATCTCCACCTCTCATCAAGAAGAAGACCTAAATTTCATTTTAGGTAATTGTTTCTAGTAGTTTTGGGGTTTGTTTAGAGTTCAAATTCGAGATCTACCAGAAAATTTGTATCTAAGGGTGTGTTTTGACCATAAACAGTCATTGAAAGCATTGTAGAAGGGCAGTTCCATCCTCTTCTGACAACCATGGCTATAACTGTGTTTTTTTTTTTTTTTTTTCTGTTGCTAGGCCAATAGCTGCTAGCCTGCTATAGCTACATATTCACTTTTTTGAAAGTTGTAATGAAGAAGGTTGCAAAAAAGGAAAGAAATTGAAGGATATATATGTAATTTTAGTTAATTTGTGCCTTAATCTCACAACACCAGTTGCATATACCTCAAGTGTGGTGCACACAATGTGACAGCTGCCTCATTCCATTTGTTTTACGACTTAGTACAAAATATAAGGGTTAAATGTATATTTTCAAATTACAAATAGTCAACTTGTAGGTTGGTCAAATCACAAGGAAGTTTTGTGTAATTTATTCTTAAATTTGATGTGTCTAAATGTCAATTTACAATTTTGTCATATTTGGTATGAGTACTCATATTGTTTTTATCTTCAAGATTGGACTGATGGAGCTTAGAATAAGTTAAGAGCATTTTTACTTGAGACAATGGGTTAAACTTCTTTCAAGTAATTAGGGATTGTTCTAAGAAATTATAGCACTATAAAAATACATGAATTGACCTTGTTGACTCTTAAAAATACCCCTGACAGTTCCCATCCCTTCTACCACACAATCTGCCACTTTATTCTCTCCCCATTCCCACCACCATACACATCTTTCCTGTGTAGCCACCGAGACCTACCCTTCCTAGCCCAACCCAACCACACCACCACCACTCATCTCCTTCTAATCTTCCTCTATAGTCCCCATTCCTCTCTCCTCTCCTTATTCTTTTTTCCTAATCGAGTTACATCTCCTTTTTCTATTTTCCATTTTTCGACAAATGAGCCACGATAAGGTGAGGTTGATCGTTGGTAAGGATGAGATTGGCTCATTTGGTTGGTGAGGTATGAGATCGGTATTTGGCTGACAGCTAGAAAGAAAAGTGGAGTGAGGGACTTGTCGAGGGGACAAGAGGCTAAGGATAAGGGAGGGACATGGAGGCGAGGCTTACCCCTAAAATACACATTTAAGGGGTGGCAGATTTGGCTTGGATTGGGACGGTGGAGGGAAATGGAGAAAGGTAAACATGGAGTTAGGAAAGGGTGATAGGGCTAGGGGAGCAAGGAAAGAGAGACTTAAGAGAAGATGTGGCCATGGACGACGGGGTGGCTATTGACTGGCATTGGATCTCCTGTTACACTTTTTGGTGTTACATTCATGTTACACTATGTGATGGGGTGACATTTGTCCCTCATTTATTATTTTATTATTTTAAAGATACACATGTCACTTCATCACATGGTGTAACATGAATGTAACACTAAAAAGTGTAACAGAAGATCCAAAGCCCTATTGACTGGTGTGTGGTGGAGGGACGGGAAACGTTTACTTTTTTAAACTTTTCAATTTGATCCCTTTTTGAAATTTTCAATTTAATCCCTAAACTTTGGAAACCTTTTTTTTTTTCAATAACTTGTGATACATTTAAATTGGTTAGGGACATATATGACATTTTACATGTCAGTATTAGTTTTGATGTTTTTGTCCATTTTGCCAAAAAGAAATTAAAACACATGGAGTTAAACACAAATTGATAACTACAAGCCCGGGAGGTTAATTTACATTTTATCTTAAAATGAATTTTTTCATAATGATGTAAGTGATTGTAAATTATGGGATTCAT
The DNA here is from genome assembly GCA_025175665.1 of Cinchona pubescens. Lineage (NCBI taxonomy): Eukaryota > Viridiplantae > Streptophyta > Magnoliopsida > Gentianales > Rubiaceae > Cinchona > Cinchona pubescens. Next base: position 143,446 of record JANKKI010000542.1, on the reverse strand, counting down.
AACACATACAAAAATTTAATCCATCTAAAAAGCTCTCTATAAGTTAATTAAGGAGAGATTAAGTGTTATGCATGCCACTAGAGTTGTCCAAGTAAAAGAGAACGGGAAGTCAACCATCACCACTATTGATGTTCCCTACCATTCTTTTTTTATTGTCAGTATTTTATAATCTCACATGAGAAATAATTAGCTAAGCTGGATTTATGTAGAGTAGTAAATAAATGTTAACAAATCAGATAAGGGTACCTGTTTAAGTTTTGTTTGTATTCAATTCGAAATTGAGCCAATTTCAAAAAGTGATGATTTAGTTTGATTTGAATGTTTAGTGATTTATTTGAAAAAGTTTGACTTGACTCATAACTTTCGAGTTAAACTCAAATACATCCATAATTTTATTTATTTGTGATTTTTACCATAATTTACTATTTTCTTGACCTAAAGTTTTTCTTTATAAGAGTCTACAATTCAATTACGGTGGTTAAAAGATGTGATATGGATACTTATTACGGTTGTTGAGAAAAGTGATTTATAGCTTGTGATTCAAAATCAAAATATATGCAAAAAGTAAAGGGAAACAACTAATAAATAGGAAAAATGGAAGACATTTTGTGCAATTAAATTGCTTATTTCTGATTTTCTATTTTATATTCACGAATTTATCAAATCGAATAGTACTAGGATCGTACTTGATAGGTTAAAAAAATCTAGTTTCAAATATTGTACAAGTTTTAATTGATAACTCAATGAACAGCCACATATCTTACAACGGCATTTGAACGGATTTGTTTCTAGTCAAATTCAAATCAAATACCAAATTATTTGAATTCATTTACAGTTCTAAGTTTATAAACTTATTCGTAAAAGTCACATCAACCATGTAATATTAGATGACATATTCATGTAAGATATGTGGATATCATTTAAAGTTTTTAATAATCATAAAATTCTATATCTATTTGTATTATCTTACTATATAAAGTAAGAGTCTCTATATAGTATGATGTTATTTTATATTCCTCTAATTTTATCTTTTAAGATAAATTATTTTACTAAAATCAAGGGTAAAATATCATAAATCCAATATGGTATGCCCATCAACTCCATTACCATAAACCCAAATGCTCCTAATCCATGAAAATGATCTCGAAGAAGCAGCGCTTTACACTCAGCCACTTCATGTATTCCAATTATGAACCCACTATCTTCTCATGCAGTACCATCATGGCTGCCATTCTTTCCAGGGCCTACCTCATCTCAGTTCAACGCTTTACCACTCAGGCCGGAGTCGTAACCCCTCTTTCTCTTCCTAAATCCCGTCTTTCCTCCCTTCCACAAATTCTCAATTCCATCATTTATTGGTGTTATATGTCTCAAACGGATTGTTTTAGTGTAAAATTTTTGGGGTGTTGGTGATGATTTAAGCAAGAAATAGGAGAGAGATTCGTCGGTTGTACAAGCCCGTTTTGCAAACCTATTGCATTTCTGGCCAAATTTGATCCCGGATTCATGTCTCTAATACACAATACCGATAATTAAAAGTATAATTTTAGTCGGCAATCTAGTTAACGAAAAATTCTCTGTTGGTGGAGCATGGTGGCACCGCCACCAATGTCACCCCTGAAGCCACCACCAGTGGTTGCTGTTTAATTGAAAAGACATGTCTGAAATTTCAGTTTGACCCCTTGTTTTTCTCAATAATATTGAAAATGACTTCAAAGTCCTCAACGAAGGAAAACGACAAAAAAAATTTTTTTTTTTGATTTATAAGGACATTTTGGCCAGCTAAGATATTATATTTTTGGAGGAAATGTAAGTTTTTTGTTGCCCAATTGCATATGATGCGCGTGCATGCTAAACAATGTTATTTTGAATGATTTCCATTCATTTTACTCTTGTCCAAAACATATAGGGGTTTAAATAGGTTTTCAAAATAGATAAAAATTATGAGTCAAATAAACATATTATATGAGAGTTTATGATAATTTATCCAAAAAAATCAATAATACTTCATAACTTCTAATAATTTTCACACTTTTGTCATATATTTTTCTTTTAATTACCACGTACTTTGTGGATGTCTTACCACTAGTATCTCACTTATATAAAAGGAGATATCCATTTGGTATGGTGGTTTCTCTCTTTATATTCTTAATTAATTAATTTAATTTTTTTTGAAAAAAAAAAACTACCATCAAGTAAAAAAAAAAAAGAAAAAAAAAAGAAAAGAGGTTTCAAACTACCTAATTCTTTAATTACTTACAAAAAATTATCTCTTAAATTTATTTAAAATCCATATAATTTAAAAATACTAAATTATTTAATTAAAGTGTATTTATAATTTTGTGTTTTAAATGTAAGTGTGCCAAAATTCCTAGTATTAAATAAAGCATGATGAAGAGTTTAGTGTGTGTCATTGTATGTATTATCAAATTTACCTTATCTACATAGTTATTATCAAAAAATACTCTTATGTATAACCACTAGCTACTCACTAATCACTTTTAGCTCTCTTATTTTCACTTTCTTATTTTTTTTTATATAAAATTTTTAAATTATATACCTATAGAGTGTACCTTTTTGAGTAGTATTAGTTAAATAACAAGTGCCCTTTTGACGGAAATTGCAATTTACTTATTCAACTTATTGAATAGGTATTTAACACTCCTCTTTTGTATTATGGGATAAATTTTTTTTCTATTTCAACTGTTTTTTTTTTTTTTCTATTCTCCCTATTTTCCATTTGTTAATTTTCTGTCTCTCTCTTTATATTTCCAATCATTTTTTGTTACTAATAACCAATTATTAAATTACTTTAAATAATTATTAACTACAAGTTTTAATTATTAACTACAAGTTTTAAATTTTTACACGTGTTTGACTATTTAATTCTAGATTAGAGTTTTAAGGGTCAATGTCATTTTGGCCCTCTAAACTAAACAAAAGTTTCAAAATAGCCCTATAAGTTAAAAGAGTTTCAACTTGACTCTCTAAACTGGAAAAAAAAAAAATTCTAATATAATCCTCCAAACTGAAAGAGTCTCAATTTGACTATTTAATTAAAACACATATGCCCTCCAAACTGAAGCAGTCTCAATTTGAGCCTCCAAATTAAAAATTTATTCTAATTTGGCTCTTTAACTGAAAATGTGTTCCAATACAATAAAATACTTTTTATATGCCCTTGAATAGTTTAGCTCAAATGATATATATATATATATATATATATATATATATATATAGGGGTGCCCTTTTAAGAATATATTTTAAAGTGTGTAAATATCATTCTCATTTTTTCATTTATTAAAAAAAACAAGTGCTATGTTTCTCTTTATTTTTTTATGCATAAATATTTATTTTATAAATTTTACTCCATAAATATTTCTACTCATAGTCGTCTCTAACTTTAAAAAAAAATAACAATTTTTTGGTGGTTTTGGATAAAGTATAAAATAGGAATTTAGATATATTATTCATTTTTTTCTTCTAGGAGAATCGATTATTTTAAAAATACAAAAATGACTTGAACAAAAATGAAATGGAGGGTAACACTGAAAACCTTTGTCCAATTTGAAGGGCTAATTGAGAGTTTTCGTATAGAGTGCCAAAATGGAACACCTAATTTATTTTGGAGGCGTAAAATGAAACTCTATCAGTTGGATGACTATTTAAAATGTTTTTTTTTTTTTAATTTGAGGGTCAAGTTAAAACTTTTTTTAATTCGGAGGACCACTTTGAGAGATTTGCTTAGTTTGGAAGGCCAATAAAACATTAACCCGAGCTATGATACAAATAAAATATATTTTATTGTAATATGTTATAGAGTCCGGAGTGTTTGCAATAAACTATTAATATTAAAATTTACAAGTAAACAAACTACAAAAATAAAAGAATGTGTCAAGGAAATTAAAATTTTATTCTAAACATACAAAAAATAAATAAAGAAGTAAATGTTGCGTGTAGGTGTAGTGCCGTTCATGTAACCTAATTTGACTGAGTTTAATGTACCTTTGCTCTCTCTGTTAGATAGTTGCAATATGTTGTTGTGATTTCCTATGATTATGTCAAATTTAAAAAGTTACACATGATTTCTCATTCATAATTTTTATTTTAAATTCGGATTAATTTCTTTTTATTTTTTTGACTCAATAGTTTTCTCTACTGTAGTTGGTTTATTATTATTATTATTATTATTAGTTAGTAACAAATTTTGTATTACAATAAAAATATTGTTATATTACAAAGTACATTAAATTTAAAAATAAAAAATATTTAGACACAAAAAGTTACCTTGTAATTAATGAGTTTTCCAAAGTAATATAATTGATTGGATATATGAAATTAGATTTAGCCCATTAGAGACAAATTTTGTGTATAAGAGACTTTACCTAGAAATGTTATAGGTATACTGGTCAAAGTAGTTCCTAACATTATTTTTTAGACCCTTAAGTCTTTGAACTAACGGTCAAAGCTAATATTATTAAATTTTTAATCTAAATGACATTTTTACTTTCAAATTAGATTTGTGAAAAATAATAATTTATGAAACCCAAAATATTTATTTTTTTCCATAAATAAAATTTAATGAAATTTAAGATATGGTGATACAGTATCTAAATAAATAATATTAAGAATTAAAGTGATAATTCTTAATTCACGTGCGCAATATGCTTATGATCAAAGGGTGTTTTTGTCCTAATAATTTAAATATTAAAAACAACTGTTACTTTTTTTTTTTTTTTTTAGTGTGTGGATGAAATTTGGTAACAGGTGTTAAATTGTTGAGAGGGATATTTTACTACTCAAGTGAAAGTTAGGACATGTTAAGAGAAGATCTAAATCCCTAATTTTTCTGATTGGAAAACAAAATTTTCCCATTTTCCTACAAATGTATTTGTTAATACGTAATAATTTAATTTTGAAAATTTCTACAGCAATATTTTGAAACTAAAAAAATATTTATCTGGATTTTCTTTAATCATATTTGTAGAATTTGTAATGTGAATTGAATTTTTTAAAAATAAATGACATCAGCTACAAAGTTAATGTATAAAATCTAAAACCGTGTATACCTAAATATTTTTTTATGAACTCTATTTAGTATTTTTAAAATATAATATACAATTTTTAAAGTACAACCTATTTATTTCTAAACCAAAGTTGAATTTTTTTTAATTTTATATTTACAGTATTGTTTGATAGGCATCCTGGGTGTGACCGCCAAGATGCATGATTTCCAGTTGTCTGCCTACCAGGTCCCCACGTTTTGCCTTTCTGACGTGTTTCCACGAACACCGTTCCAGAATTCAAGGCTGCTAATTTTGATAGTGTGCGTTTCTCGATTTGTCGTTGTGGAATTCTTGTGGAGTATTAACTATTAAATATTCCTTTAATTTTCTGCCACGTGGTAGGTGGTAAGTGCCTCTCATTACTAAGCCCCATTAATGAGTTTGACCGTAGATATTGGTAGTTCTCATCTCCCTTTCTCTTGTTTCTTTTAATTTTGAACAAATTAGATCCGTTAATTCAAGCACTTTGCATTTTATCGTTTAAAAAAATAAAATAAAATTCAATACTTTCCCACTATAAGAGACACTAGGAAAAAAAAAATAACTAGCTTTTTTTTTATTTACATAAATAATTTTATTTTTACTCATTTTATACTTAATAAAAAAATTGTAAAAAGATTAAAAATAAAAAAAATTACATGTGTTTTGATGTCATACCAAAAAAAAAAAAAGAAAAGAAAATATACTTATTTAGTTAAAAAATAATTTTTCTTGCACCTTGTGAAATGGAAATTATATTCTTATATAAAATATCTTTTAATTTAAAAAAAAATTATTTAGTAATTTATATTTAACATGTTTAAGTTCATGTAAATGAAAATGAGCACAAAATAGTTGTAAAATCTGTTTAAAATGATTTAGTTTTATAAATGAGCATAATAATGTAACTGTTGATTAAAGATATTTGACAATTCATAAAGGGGTTTCTTATAATTAAAAAATAAAAAATAAATAGATAAATAAAAAGAATAGGTGCAATCATTAAAAATTAATTAAATGTAGAATAACTTTGAATATAAATTGTTTGAGAACTTTTTGTCAAAATAAATATTATATCATGTTTATATAATTATTTATATAAAAAAATCTTTTAAGTGGAGATAAAGTGTATATTATTATGATTTAGGGAACAAAATGTTATTAGGTTCAAGAAAGTAAAGTATAATTAACTCATTTTTTAACTTTCCTTAATACCTCTAGTTAACTATCCACAACTTTCCATTAACTACTAATAAATATCTTACTTTTTTCTCAAATCCCTTTGTGTTAATTTTAGCTTTCTCTTTAATATCCCTAATTAGTTAGCCTTGGTCGTAGTTTAAAGACTGTGAACAAATTTATAAAAAATAATAATAAATTAAATAAAATAGAAAAGATTATAGGTAGTTAGAAAGGAGGGCAAGGAATTAAGGGAGGCTTTTTACTTTTTTTTTTTGGGTAGTTGATTAAGATAAATTTTTTGATGGTGAATCAAGATAAGTTATGAGATAAAAAATAGTAAAAAATCTATTAAATTAATTTAAAAAATGATACCCAAACTGCACCAAATCCTGTCAATTTATATGGATAGAATTAAAATCAAAGAGTCCTGTTGGTTCAAAGTTTGATGCAAGCATCGGTCGAGAAAGAACCCATTTGTGCCCCGACATAGCCTTCCAGGACTTTGCACCAACATCCTTCTTATCCTCCTCTAACTCCTCCTTTTTATCCCAATCCTGATTCCTCCTCTTAAATCTTTCCTTTAAAATCCTTTTAATTTTTTTTTTTACATGAATAATTATATTTGTACATCCATCACAACCACTCTTACACAAGATCATGCCATAGGAATTCACCAAATTCTTTTTAGTTTCTTCTCTCTCTCTCTTTTTTTTTGGTTTTTTCGAGTCTTTAAATTTAATTTCTGCTATTAGGATTTTTTTTTTTTTTAAGTATTATCGTATAATCTATTTCCTGATTTTTTATGGAATTTGCATTTTTGGTTTCCTTTATTTTATGTAACGTAACGTATAATTAAATATCAGGATACCTTTTATAAATTGGTTTTAATACACCAAGAAATAAATAATAATAATAATAATGCCCACTAAACAACTCTCGTCTTGAAAACACAGATAAAGCCTAAACCCTACAAAAAAAAAGGGAACAAAAAAAAAAAAGTTCTGTGGAACTGCTACAAGAAGACAGAACATCTGGAGGCCGCAAGAATCTCAACCCCTCTGTTAATGTTTGAAGGGTTTGGTAGGGATTTGGATCAGTTGTACAGCAGCTTATGTTTATTCATCTACTTGCTAGTTAACGCCTTTTTCTTTTTCCTTGTTTCGTTGATCAGGATTTTATCATGAATTAATGGTGCAATTAAAATTTAGAGGGATTGATGGAGATACACAGAAGGATGGTGGTGGTTGGCTGGATCGGAGAAACATGAAAATGGTAAAAGATGAGAAGGAGAAGGAGGAGGAGGTTCGACGGACTGCTTGTAGAAGATCAATAACGAAGCAGAATCTACCAAAGATTTAGATGACGATGAAAAAGTTTGGAGGTAAGTGATCTATATAAAGTTCTCTACCTTACTACATGAAGTTGTGATAATTTTGTAATCAAGGCAGATCATCTAACTAAAGAATTAAAAAAATTAGGGTATGTACAAGCTTGAATGATATATTAAAGATTCATTTGCTAAGCAATATAATTAGCTCTATGTTAAGGGGACTAAATAAATTAGGTGTTTTGTACTGGCCTAACTAGCATATCCGGTTTCATATCTTGTGCTTTTCATCTTTAAGCAGTTTGATAGTAAATTGCGCCTTGCTTACCAAGTACATTACAGCATACATTTCTATTTTATCTTCAAATTTTCTAGAAAGTTATGATTGATACTCATAAGCTGCTGGAGTTTTATTAATTTCGGAGCCATTTACTTCTCAAATGTTGCTCTTACTAAGCAGATATTACTTTCTCATCTCCACACCTAATTGCTAAGTATATTCAAGTAGTATTTCTGCATAGGCAATGCTTTATTCTGTCAGGCTCCTGGGGGTAGGGTAGGACTGGCAACCGGTTTTATGGTGCAGAATAACTGCCAATACAATTAGGCAACAGTTTTTCTAATACAATCGACAATTTTATGGACCACCATACAATATGTTTGTTAGTTAATGGATTGTAACACATTTACATTATCTAGTCTTACTAAGTATATAAATTTTAACTTATATGATATTGTGTTATACACATTATATTATTAGTTATTCAATTTAGGTTATGTGGTATATTTTCTTGACTTAAAAAAACTAACTACATAAAAAAAATATATATGTGGTAATAGTTTTTAATATTTATTTTTATTGAATCATTACTCAATAATTGCCATATACACATATCAAATTATTTGGGGTAAAAATTAAACACAATCAAGAAAATTTTGTTTTAGATTACATGTTTAACAGGCAGCCTAATATCAAGGGCTCAACTGGCCCAAGTTAGATTTGGGTAACCATATTCAAAACCGATTATCAAATTAAAATTTTGTTAACTGAATTGAATTTGAATCTAAAACTGTTAAAGATTGTGCGACTCTTCAGGATGTTGTGATTTTATTAACCAATTAACCGATTTGTTAACCGATTATCACCTCATTTTGCAATGAACCCAAAAAAAATGCGCTACTTTCCTATTCTGTCTCTTTTTTTTCCCCCTTTCATAGTTAAAATGTTTTCTGGGTTAATGACAATTTGACATTTTAAACTTTAGCATCACTAACATTTAGTCTCTGGTGTTAATTGTTTTAGCACAAAACCCCTTCAATTTTGCCAAATCTTGTTTTGATCGTTTTAGCCTTATTTCATTCTATTGTTTTTTTTTTTAATTACATTTTAAACTTTAAACTTTAGTGCCACTAACATTTTAGTCTCCAATAATAGCTGTTTTAAGCACAATAAGGTCCTTAATTGTGTCAACTCATTACTTTTACAATATTTACTCTTATTTATTGTAATCTTTTTTTTTTTTGGTCATCAAAAGATTTGATTTGTGTAGAGAATTTAATGTGAAGAGATGCCTAGTAGTGAATTCTGATTTTTTGCTTGTCGGTATTACAAACAAGCAAATAACAAACAAACCAAGTCTTATTTCATTTAGGGGGTCGGATGCATGAATCCTTTTACACCATTCATTGCGTTTTTATCTTGAGCCATATTCACATTCATATTGATTCTTTAATGATGTATATTTTTCTTACAGGTTATCACAAAGTCTTTTTTCGCTCATCACTCTTTCCCTATAACTTTTGTGTTGACTATTTTCTTTGAAATTAAATCCTCTTACAAGCGCCTATATTTGTCATCTTAATACATAATCTAATCACTTTAAGTGTGTTTCTCTCATATTTCCATTAATAGGTACTATTTCAACCTTCTTTCAAATATGCTCATTGCTTATCTTAACCATCTTTATATACCCACACATCCATCTTAAAATTCATTTTTCTACTACTCTCAGTCTTTTACTTATGTGTATAATTCATTGTCCGACATTTCAATCCCTATAGTATTGCTAGTCTAACTCGCATAAAATTCTCAATGCTATTCTCCATGTCATCCAAAGCGCTTGTGTGCGATGTGTAAGATCACTATTTATACAGTTGTAATCCTAAATAACTAAATCTAAGTACTTGAAATGTTTACTTATAGATATCTCGTGCACTCAAAATCATATCCAATTATATCACCTATTTTACTTCTGTGCATATTTTTACTAAACTTAAATTTCCTGTATTTTTGTTTTTTATTAAGTCTAAAACCTTTCAATTCTAGTGTCTCCCTTCAAACCTCTCCAAATCTCGAGTTTACACGCATTAACCCCCTTTTTTTGTCTTATCTACTAAAACAATATCATTTGCAAATAACATATACCATGGTATTTCATCCTGGATGTTCCTAGTAAGTTAAAACTGATTTTTTGTGTAAAATCTATATTTATTAGGGAATTCTAGTCAACCCTCCTTGAGTCCTTACGCTTGTAATCACATCCGTATATATCTCCTTGATTGATTCTATAAATGTTACTCTATATATCTCCTTGATTGATTCTATAAATGTTACTCTAACTTCTTTAGGACTCTATTATATGCCTTTTTCAGACTGATAAAAATTATGTGTAAATCCTTTTTCTTCTCACGGTATCTCCCTACAAGTTTCCTTAAAAGATTTATAGTTGATGTCAGTAGTGGATCTCCGCCTGACATGAGACCATACTAATTATTTGACACCCTATTCTCATTCCTTAACATTATTTCTATCACTCATTCTAAAATTTCATTGTATGGCTCATTACTCACTAATTTAATGCCTCGGCTAATTTGCATATTATGTATATCCCTTTTGTTTCTAGAAATTGGTATCAAAGTACTCTTCCTCCACTGATGGGGTGTTTTTCTACTCTTCAACATCTCATTGAAAAGATTAATAAGTTAAAGTTATGGTTTTCTTTTCTAATCATTTTCATAAGTCAATTACAATGTCAGGGCCAACTACTTGCCTCTATTAGTTGAAAAAATGACAAAACATGACAGGCATAATTTTTAATCACTAAAATCACTAGATTGATGATCGAGTAACCGTATCACGTTTCTTGGCTAAAATGGATGTTTTAGCCTAAAATTATAATCGTATCATGTTTTAGCTCTAGATTTCCTAGATTGGTGGTCAATTATAACCGTATTATGTTTCTTGTCTAAAATGGATGTTTTAACATAAAATTTTTGCTAAATGAAAGGATATATCCGTGCATCAACAATTTTGAAATAATTTTTATTCTTCAAAGTGATTTGGTCCCACTAAAATAGAAATTTATATTTATTTAAAGAAAAAATATTGCATTATTTTTTGAAGCGTGGTAATGTTAGAGGTTGGCTAGTGAATTTTTACTTGGATCTGCTTGTGGTCCCACCTATAGATCTTGCGATTAAATAAAAAGCAAATGTGTTAAATGATGTACGTTAATGTAGGTTAATATAAGAAAGTGATGGTGTGGCTCATATTTTAATCATAAGATCCACAAGTACAAGTAAGAGTGTGAATCGAGTCTATATTAGAACTTTTGGTGGTTAATGGAGAAATGATGATTGCTAGAGGTAAAAGAAAATTAAAAGAAAATTGAATAAAGTCGGAATATAATGACCTTAGATTGAGCTCGCACAAGAGAAGGGTTAAAGTGCTAAAAAATATTATGCTAGGGATTAAAGCATCGGAGACTTCAAAGTTTATCTAGATGTGTATAATTAGGACTAATTTCATTTTACACACCTCAATTTATACCCTATTCTCGCTCTTCATTATCAATTTTAATTTTGGATATTTTATGCACTCCAAATCTCAAATTCATCCTACTTTAGTCTAGAATAACATGTCATGCAAATTTATTGAATCTTTTCGTTTTTACAACAGATTTATTGTGATGTACAACAATGGCCCATATGGATTGTTTTGTTCGCCAACTTATTGCAATTTTTTATTGCACTATTCACATTTTGCTACAGTTGATTAAAAAGCCGTTTGGTCAAGTGAAATATTTTTTTGTTTTAACTTTTTTACTTTTTTCCTTAAACACTATTCATTATTACATATTTCAAAATGTTTTCAACTATTCAACACAATTCAAAGATTTTATTTTTTTCTAGATTTAGAATTTTAAATGGACAATTTGTAATATTGGAAAAAATTCGTCAAAGCAAAATAAAATGCTAGCTAATGTTTAGTGTCTAGTTTTTGGACCTCTGAAGTGTGTATATGGCTGAACCCTTCAGCCTTTGTAGCCGATTATAGGAACAAAGAATGAAATGTTTAAAGGCATAAAGTTCGGTCTTTAATTTCAAACTATTGCACAACAGTCCGAACTTTGGGGCCGAATTAGGCACAGTCCACAACTTTGAGGCCGAAGTAGTGTTGCACAATATGTGTTCACAACGGTACATGACACGGGTACAAGGTATGGTGTTTTTTATAATTCGTAATACAGAGAGGTAGGCTTAGTTGGTATGCATTTGTCTATCCATGGTACGATAGCTGTGTGGTTGTACTAGAAAATTTGAATCTATACTTGATTGTCGGTAAAGTTATTGTGTGTACAAATAAGTCATTACTTAATTGTACTAGAATTTAGATGTACAATAGTTTTAATTATATTATAATTTTACTTCTATTAAAATTTTATTTGTTGTCTCTTCAGTTATTGAATTTTGATTTGCTACAATGACTGTATTGGTGCGCAAATATATTGTGTTCCAATACTAGCTTCGGAAGTCTGAACTGGATTGTGACCGATCCTAGCATGTCCGAGGTTCCCTCCTTAGAGGCTTTGTCACAAATTCTGATTTTTTTTTTTAATTTATCTTTTTGCGTTTAAGCTTTGGGAGGGAGTGATAGGAAGAAAGTTAAGAAATTGAGATTAGGGTATCATGTCAGATAACTAGTTTGGTCTTATGTCAGGTAGATCGACTACTGAAATAATACACTTTTAAGGAAACTTACAGAGAGATATCGTGATAAGGAAAAGCTTTACGCATGATTTTTATTGATTTAGAATAGGCATATTATAGAGTTCTTAAAGAAGTTATGTTGAGAGTTTTAGAAAAAAGAGGGGTTAGAGTAGCATATGTAGAAACAATAAAGGAGATATATTGAGATGTAGCTACAAGTGTGAGGACACTAGGAAAGTTAACATGAGAGTTCCTTATAAATATCGGTTTGCACCAAGGTTCAAATGTAAATCCTTATCTTTTTGCATTGGTCATAAATGAACTTACTAGGCATATACAGGATGAAATGCCATGGCGTATGATGTTTGCAGGTGACATAGTTTTAATAGATGAGACAAAAGAAGGGGTTACATTAATAATAAACTCGAGATATGGAGAGAGGCACTTGAGTCAAAAGGTTTTAAATTTAGTGAGTCAAAAACATAATATGTTGAATTTAAATTTAGCAAGAATGCACATAGGAATAGAATAGGTGTTAAAATCAGAGACCAAGAGATACCCATAAGTGAACATTTTAAGTATTTAACTTTAGTTCTTTAGAGTGATGGTGGTATAGATACGAGTGTTACACTAAAAGTACAAGATGAGTGGATGAAATGGAGAACGCATCGAGAATATTATGTGATTACAAAAAATTTTAAGACTTAAGGATAAATTTTATAGAACGGCTATTAGACCAATGATGACTTATGAGTTTGAATGTTGGGTAGTGAATTATGCACATGAGCAAAGTATGAATAGCAGAAATGTGAAATGTTAAGATGGATGTGTGGGTATACTAGAATGAATAAAACACGCAATGAGAATATTTAGGATAAGATTGGAGTAACACCTTAACAAACATGTTTAAGATGGCGGTTAGGTAATGTGTTAAAACGACTAGTAAAGCCATATGTTAGGCGAATGGATTTTAGATAGAATCAATGTAAGAGGGCAAGACCAAAAAAGATTTGGTGGGTATCATGTAAGAAAGATATTCCCTATTTAGGAATTAATGAAGATACGATGTATAATAGAGCGCAATAACGTAGTTGGATTCATCCAGTTGATCCCATTTAGTGAGAATAAGGTTTGTGTTGTTTTCTGTGTTTAAGCTTTGATTTGGCGAATCCATTAATTTAACATTAAACCAAATTTTCTTGACTACTTTTTTATTTTTTTAAGATGATTCAAAAAGTGTGTATAGCATACGTTTACGTTGCTTAATTTATTTCGTCCATCTGCGCAAGTCAAATAATAGGAAGGCAACATATTTTTTTGTTTGGTTTTTAATATCTGTTGTGTCTGTAGCGGGTGTCAATGGGTCGGTCATGTTGTGTCGTTATCATATTGTATCAAATGTAACTTGTTTTTTATCGTATCGTGTGTGTGTCATGTCATGTGGGGCTCGTTTCTTATCGTATCGTGTTTGTGTCTGAGCCGTTCATGTTCATGTCTGACCTATTTACTTCTTTAGAGACGTATTAACTTATTTGACAAATTAAATAACCTACAACTCATTTGAATTAAAATCTCAAATTTTAATTCTTTAATAATTAAAACAATTATTAGTACTATCCTTGTCCTTATAGCAACTCAATCTATGTTATTAAAAATTTTTAAAATTTTTTATATAGTAATTAAAATGATCATTAATTTGATTTAGTAATTTTATATTAAAACTATTACTCCGATTTTAAAATATGTTATTTTCAATTATAATTTATTTAACATTTCAACAAAATCTGTTGATTCACCAACTTAATGGATTATCGTATAAATTCATGGGTTGAACGAACCATCCTGCTACTTTCGTATCATAAACGGGTTGACCCGATAATGACCGATAAAATTTGAATCATATCATAACATATTAATTTTGTATCGTGTATATCATATCATGTGTGAAAGTGTTAACCCTACTCTATACAATGACGATCAAAACAAACTCATGTATTTCAATATTAGAAATTTCGATCGACTTTTCGGATATCTATTTTATCTTTTAGTGTCAACAAACCTATTCAAACGTTTAAAAAAATTATTTGCACTGTTGGAGTGGTAGCGGGAATTGGCAATAAGTTGAGGACCCCCATTTATTTCATTACTTTTTCCCTTTCTCCCTTCCATCCCAGACTTCCAAATTGTCCTGCATCTTCATCTTTTCCGCCCTTTATTTCTCAGAGAAATGGCGGTAAATACTTCTCTCATGATTTTATTTGTAATTATTTTTTTGTCTCCTAATTTCAAATTCTCTTTCTTGCAGCCTGGGACTAATGTTTTCTTGGGTTTGACTCTATCCACAACAACCTTTGAATTGATTAGGAAATTGATGAAACTAATTTATCCAAGACCCCCCAAACCTGAAGTCTTTCCTGAAGAGTCAAAAATTAAGACGATCTTGGAAGAGGAACCCAAGAATAAGTTTGGGTAAATCTCTAAACTGTTACCATATGTTCAAATATGTAGGTTTAAAATTATGGTTGGTATGATTCTTGAATTAGATCTCATGTTATTCTTTCAGAGACTGGATTTATAGGCCCAAGGTTGGACCCAAATGGAGACAATTTTGGAATGCACCCACAAGGAAGCCAAACACATAGATGCTCCTACTTCTCCATGGAGGTTTTGTGTTTTTTGTTTTGTTCATTACAAATATGTGTTGTGTTTTCTTATTTCTAATATTTGATCCTTTTGTTTGGTGCTGGAGGGTTAAGCTAGAATTTGGAACTTGCATTGCTTTGTGTTGAATGAAAGTAAGTTTGGTATGTGTGGCAGTATGTGATACCTTCTAAAATCTCTTGCATTAGACACATCTCAGTTCATGTTTCCTTATTTATATATGTTGTGGACACCATTTGATTAGTTTTTTCCCCCAAACAATAAGATAGTTATTTTGAACACCTAATGATTACATCAAGTGCCTGAAGCAACTGCTTCAACATCTTCCTTGGCTGCTACTACCAGCCAAGATGGGTTTCATTTCAACAGTTCACAGCAAATTTTGCTAATTTGTGAGCTACCATGTTTCCATTTCTTTGACAAAACAGAAACAAACATCTTCAAACTCCCTTTTAGTCTCCATATATCATTCAAAATAGTAGCCAACTGTTTGTCCCTCATAAGGTTGATTTTGTTAATCAGCCAGCTTGAAATACCACAATTTTCCATCCCTCTTTGATTGCCTTTGTCATATCCATTTGGATTGCTAGTGCTTCCTCCATGATTGCCCAAGAGCTGATAGTAACACCTTATGACCCCTTGCTACCATTCCCTATCCTACATTGTTGCATTCCTTCTTTCAAGCTAGCATCTGTGTGGAGCTTGCTTGTGTTCTTGGGACATGACCATTTACTTGATCCATCTGCTACTGCTCTGCTGCTCTCTTGTTCTTGTCTTCCTTTGGTTCCTGCTGATTGTTGTTCAGGTTTTTGGCTAGACCATAACCTGATTTAACTGAGTAACTCCCAGAGGAATCATGAATCCAGCACAATCTGTCTTGTCCCCCATACAGACTTAGAGGGATGCTTTCTATGCATGATCTTTCTTCTTCGGAGAAATACCTATTCAACAGTTTTTTGTTCCATTTGCCTTCTGAAATCAGCTGGTTAATGCTTCTTATCTGACAATTTGGAGGCTCTTGGATGTTTACTTATTCCACTCTTCATGTCTGACAGCCACCTTAGTTCCCAAATTTTAATTGATTTCCCATCTCCTATTCTTCTTCTGCACCCTCTCTCCAGCAAGTGTTTCCAACTTAATAAGCTTTTTCCATAGCCTAGAATCTCCCCCTCTAGTTTTAGTTTCCCATAAGGGAACACCTTTAAAGTATTTTTGCCTTGAGAAGTTTGCTCACCAAAAGATTTGGTTTTGTCAAAATTCTTCACAGTTGTTTGGCTAACAAAGCACTGTATTGCACTCCTGAAAGTCCCTGAAACCCAGTCCCCCATCCTTTTTAGTCTCGGTGAGTTTGCTCCACTTCATCCAATGTATCTTCCTTTCCTCATCCTTTTGTCTCCACCAGAATTTTGCTACTTCACTGCTTAACTCTCTACAAAGCCCTTTTGGTAACCTGAAACGTGACATAACAAAGGAGTGCATTGCCATGATGACTGACTTGATCAGCACCTCTTTCCCAGCCTTCTTTATGAATCTTGTTTTCCATCCTTTCTGCCTTTACCTTACTCTATCCATGATATAGGCAAAAACCTGATTCTTTGATCTTCCTGTGTTCTTGGGGTGCCCCAAGTACTTGCTTTGATTGGCCACCTTCATTCCTCCTAAATTTCTGAGAATGCTTTCTTTGATGTCTGCCTTTGTGTTCTTTCTAAAAAAGACTGAACATTTTCAGCATTGAGTTTCTGTCTTGAGGCTTTCTCATATTTTTTGAGAATCTTTAACATTTCTTCAGTCCATTCTTCCATCTCAGCTTTACATAAAAACAAGGATTCATCTGCAAAGGCCATTAGCAGAAATCTTAACACCTGTTATTTCCTTATTTTCCTCAGAATTTCTCAACAAGTTTGTGAGATGCTTGGCACAAATTAGGAACAGATAAGGGGACAGAAGGTCCCCTTGTCTGATTCCTCTAGTAGGTTTGAAATATCCTTTTTTAGCAACAGAAAAAGAAACAGAGGATACACATTCCACGATCCACTTAACCAACATAGCATTAAAACCCTTTTTCCTCATAACCTGACCCAAAAAGGACTATTCTACTCGGTCGTAAGCCTTTGACATATCAGGTTTTAGATCCATGAATCCATCTGCACCTGATCTTTTGTTATTTAGGCAGCGAATGATTTCATGACCAATAATAGTATTATCTAGTATTTGTCTATAAGGGATGACGGCTGATTGAGTGTTACTCTGATGCAATGTTTAAGCACAGGTTTCACCCTATTAACAAGTATATTTTGTAATGATCGCATAGAGGACATTACAAAGGCTTATTGGTCTGAAATAGGTGATACGGGTAGGGGAATAAATTTTTGGAATTAGAGTTATGATGGTTTCATTGATGGCATTCAAAAAATTCCCAGAATAGAAGAAGCTCATAATAGCATTAATCACATCCTCAGATATAATATTTCAGAATTTTTGAAAAACAAAGGGGTCGCACCATCAACTCCAAGGAATTTGTGAGTCTCATTATAAGACTGTTCTAGATGTCTCCTCAACTGTTTTGGGCTTTGTCAGATATTTCTATGCATTTGAGCACTGATTGTGGTTGGAATTCTGTCTCTTATCTCCTCCTTCAGTGCTGGAATTCTTTTTCGAAATACTCCACTATGTCCTCACCAATCTCCTCTTCGTTCTTGCACCAGTCTGCATTAGCCTTTTGTAAGCATGAAATGCTGTTCCTTCTCTCCTTGATAGATGCATGGAAGCAAGTTATATTCCTATCTCCTTTCTTTTAGCCATGACTTCACTCTAGCCTTTTGACACCAATGTATTTCCTCTTGCTCTTATACACATTAGCCAGTTTTGAGACAGATTTTGCACTATCTGCTTTGTCCCTGGGAACTTTCTGCATTGACTCTCCTGATTTCTTTAAAGTTCTCAATTTTCATTTTCTGATTATTGTTTAATCTTCTATTCCAGTTCTGTAATCCAATTTTGCACTGCTTGATCTTGTGATTCAACCTGAAAAAACTTTATCCTCTCTGATTTGTTTTCCATGAATCTGACGCCTATCAAAATGGAATCTTCTCTTTGTTCTTCTCATTTCTGGTTCAATATCTAAAGCATCTGTGATAATGTGTTTTACATATTGCCTTTTCAAAACTTTCCAACCACATTTTACTACACAACATCCTATCAAGTCTTTGCCACACTCTTCCTGTGCTCTTCCATTCATTGCACCATGTCCAAGGTTCTCCTTCAAACCCCAAATCCACTAATTTATTGTTCTCAATGAAGCTCCTGGAAGTCTCTGAAACTATATTTAGGTCTAGTTCTTCCTCCCCTTTTTTTCATTTGAGAAATATTATTCATATCCCCCATGAGAATCCAGTTCCTTCCCCACATCTGTTTCCTTTGACTTAAAATTCTCCACTGTTCTCATCATTCCTGGTCATTAGAACTAGCATATCCCAATGCCCCACCAAGTTCCCTGCATTTTTTGGGTCATCCACCTGCACTTCAATAGTGAAATTTGTAGACAATTTTTTTAATCTGCACTTCTGTATTCCTTAACATTGGTAGCCCTCCTGCATTACCTTTTGGTTCCCCCACAAACATCTAATCAAACCTAAGCCAGTCTTTAACCTTCTGCAAAAAATCTTTTTTATTTTTTGTTTCATTAGTTTATAAGTTGCAATATGTGAGTCTACAATTTTGCAATAGGCACCTCTATATGGACTCTGTCCAGTGTGGTTCGTATATGACATTTGCCTAAATTACTTAATGGAATGTTCTTGACTTCATAAGCAGCTACCCTCTTCTGGAGAAACTTTTGGCATTGTAAATGGTCCTGACAGCTGGTAAGATATGTTTTGAAGTTTTGTGCCAAGGGCCCAAGACGAGGGTAATTCATGTTTTTCGCAGTTGGGATTCTGTTTACTTGGTTTTTGAATATGTATGTAGGGAAATTCCTCTGTTCAGTGCGCTTCGTATGTGACATTTGCCTAAATTGCTTAATGGAATGTTCTTGATTTCATAAACTACCTTCACTTCTGGAGAAACTTTTGGCATCGAAAATGGTCCTTGTAGCTGGTAAGTTATTTTTTTGGTGCATGTTTCAAAGTTTTGTGCCAAGGGCCCAAGACAAGGGTAATTCATTTTTTTCACGGTTGAGATTCTTTTTATTTGGTTATTGCATTAAACACTTCTCAGTTCATATTTCCTTCTTTATACATGTTTGACACCATCTCATTAGTTTATCAGTTATAACATGTGTCTCTCCAGTCTGCAATATGCATCTATACAGCATTGTAATAAATGATCATATTTCAAAATTTTGTGCCAAAGTCCCAAGACAAGTAATTCATGATTTTACAGTTCAGATTCATTTTATTTGATTATGCAGTATGTATCTAGAGCTGGATACTCTGATGATTTTTTTTCCAAACCTCAGGCATGATGGTAGCAGTGGCAGGGGATAGGATGGCAGAGGTAGCAGCAAGGATAATGTTTAAATATATGAGTTTATATATCTTTATGTTTGGCAAACTTTTGTCTTATGGTAGTAGTTAATGCTTGACAGATTAACGTATATTGAAACTTGCTAGCTAATTTGTAATTCATTTTTGTAATCCATTTAGTCTTTGTTGAGACATTGTTGCTTTTAGGTAAGACTTTTTTAATTTTAGTTTTGAACCTTTAATTAAAGAATGCTTATGCATAAAAATAAAAAGAAAATAGGAGTCTGCAAAGATTTATAAGAAATTTTAAGGGTTAGTCCCATTTTGGCCTTGCAAAATGAGTAAAAAACTCAATTTAGCCCTTTAAAAATTAAAAGTATCAATTCGGACCACTAAACTTAAAAGAGTATTACAATATGGTCTTCCGACTTTCAAACTAAAAAGTATGCTCAATTTATCGCTTTTAATTGGGGAAAAAAAAATTCTAGTGTAGCCCTTAGTTTCATTTTGGAGATCAAATTTAAAATATTTTTTATCATGGCCCTCAATTTTAAATGCATGAGTATGTGTAATAATATTTTTGAAGTTTATAAATACTGTTCTCCTACTTTCATTTATTTTATTAAAAAAAAAAAAAATCAATCCTCTCTTTGTTTTATAGCACATCCGTTTTTTCCCTATTTTTATGGTGTTAAAGAGATAAGAATTTGAGTACTTTTTGAAATAGAAAATAGGGATTTTAATATACGTACTAGAAAATAAGTTGCAAATTTTTTATAATGACCGAAAAATTGAGATGAATTGCCACATTTAAACTTTTTTTTTTTTTTTTCTTTGTATCAGGGCCTATATGAGATTTTTATGTTGGAGGTCACATCTTAATACTTTTCGGATTTGCATGGCCAAACTCCGACCTTGTTTTAGTTTAGATGAACAAAATTGAACCTTGTTTTAGTTTAGATGAACAAAATTGAACACTTTTTCAATTAAGAGGGTTGAATTGAGAATTTTGTTTTAATTTGAAGGGTCATTATTGAGATTTTTACTCGATTTGGAGCAGCAAAATATGATCCAACTGTGTGATGAAAATAAATAGGATAGTACATAAACATGATCCAACTTTAGTGATGAAAATAAATAGGATGGTACATCAACAATTGTAAGGGATTGTTAGATTTTTTATTTTGTTTTTTAGGAAAACCATTTTCCTCGCAT
Organism: Cinchona pubescens; assembly: GCA_025175665.1. Taxonomy (NCBI): domain Eukaryota; kingdom Viridiplantae; phylum Streptophyta; class Magnoliopsida; order Gentianales; family Rubiaceae; genus Cinchona; species Cinchona pubescens. Next base: position 122,564 of record JANKKI010000542.1, on the reverse strand, counting down.
TAAGTATTTGTATTTATTTAATTTCTCACCTTTAAAATGATAATATTTAATCTTTTACAAGTGTAAAACGTTATATTTCGGTCTCTTGACTAAATCTCGAGCACCTTTTGGCTTGAATTGGTCAGTGCTGACATATTTTTTAAGAGTAAATTGGGGAACTCGTTTTTCCTTCCAAATACAAAGCTCGAGCATCAAATTGGGTTGTAAAATTTGGAGAAAAAAAAATTCAATTATTGATCTTAAATATAAACAAATACAAATCCATTGCTCATCAAACACTTACTTTATACTTTTCACATTCATAGAATAGTCTACTCATTGACAAATTTTTAAATTTGCCTTCCAAAAAATATGTCATTGAACAAAACATGACAAATTTAGGCCAAGAAATGTCCAAAATTTGATTCAAGAATCAAAATTTAATGTTTTACATTTATAAGGACAAAAAATTATTATTTTAAAAGTGAGAGATTAAATAAATAAAAATGCATGTGAGGGACTGATACGATAGTTTTCCTTTTATTATTACTGTTATTAGAGCAAAATGCATGAATGATCAACAAACTATTAAGTTATTATATATAAGATCACTGTACTATTTATTTTACAAATTTGGTCATTAAACTATCTTGAATGTGTGTCTGGAATCTCTCCGTTGCAAATTTTGGTTATTGAATTCCTTAAGTGTGTGTATGCAATCATCATGAAAATAGAAGAAACACACACTTCAGGTAATTTAGTGACCAAATTTATAAAATAAATAGTTCAGTGACTTCAAACCACATTTTAAAATAGTTCAGTGACCAAATTTACAAAACAAATAATTCAGTGACCAAACTATTATTATTATAATAGTTTGGAACCATTCGTGTATTTTACACATATTATTATTATTGTTGTTGTTGTTGTTGTTATTATTGTTATTATTATTATTATAAAACCTAAGATTTTAAGTTTAAAGCAAGAGTTTTAATGTTTTAGTAGCCTTACCCTTGAGACACTCCTTGTTTGGAGGATCGGATTCCAGCCCTATCACACTAATTACCACATATTAAGGGTGTCAAATTTTGACTCAAAATTAGTGAAAATTAGCATATTAGGGTTGAAATTTCGTAGTATTAATACAATTATGACACGATACGCTTACATACGAGAAGAAATGAGTTAGATATAATAATAAATGTATTGACACGTTTATTGTATTGCACACAATAAAATATAAAAATATGATAATTAAAGTGTTTCTAAAATTATATTTCAACTTCTATTAGCCTATTTGATATATATTTTGTTTTTTATTAATTTTTTAAAATCCTTTATTATGTAACAATTTCACGTTGACTTTGGGTCACAAATGTGCATTATAAAACATAATATACCGTTGTGTGACAATATCTAAGTTCTATGGAATATCTAATGTCACTATAATTTTGAAAATGGAAAGAGAGAATTTTTTATACTAAAGGTTAATGTTATTTATTTTAATTTTTTTTGATTGGTTAAGTTAATAGTATTATTAACAGTAAATACTTCTCACACAATACAATACAACTAAACATTACGCGATACGTTAACAAACATGTAAACTATGACATGATTATTAATTAAGTAGAATTAAGAACTGATACCCCAACACAATTATGATAGAATACAATTACTGTTAGATTACAACATTCGACACTACACGATACGACACCTACTAAATTTGCCATTCGGCACAAACCAAACGGAAGACTTTGTCAATTGTTAGAATTTGGAAACTATTATTGTACTTCACTTCTCACAATTTTTTGCGTCTTCGCCGCCTTCTAATTAAGTGTTGTCTAAAGTCATTTATAGGGTACGGGGAAAAATTACACCTTAGATGAAAGGAGGTGCAGAAGCCATTTCTGATATGGGTGCTCTTAAATTCCCGGGGCCTAACGGCTTCAATCCTATCTTCTGCCAAAAATATTACTGAGTGTTCGTTGGGTTGGTAAATAGTTCCTTAACTTATTTAACTTGAATTGTTTAATTTTTGAATTAAAAATTTTAAAACTAAAATCAAGTCATATGATTCCAAAAAAAAAAAAAAATGTGGAGTTATTTAAATTCATTTCAATTGGTAAGTCAAAACAGTACAATTTTTCATTCAGTAACCCATAATTCTAAATTTTGAGTATATAATTCAACAAATACAATGAAACATAATATATAATAGAAATTAATCATTATTTAAACACATTTTTTAACCACCTTTTATTTTATATTTACCATATCTCAAAAAGTTGCTCTAGTACTTTTTCAAATGATATTCAAAATTTATCCTAAATAATTAATGTCCAAATGGAGTGATCATTTTTTTTCACTTTTCATTTTTTTTAATAAAATGGTATTACTTTCCTTATGTTATACCTGTCTTTTATCAAATTGATGACTTTTAAATTATTTCACAACATTTTTTCGTATATTTATGTGATAACTCATTGAAAAAAAAATGCGTGCAACTCATTGAACAAAAATATGTGAATTATTACATATGTGTATTATGTATATATTAATATCTTGTGTACATATATTATGTATATTGGTGATGTAAAGTAGAGGGGCAAAGATCCCACATTGATTGATAGCTAAGAAAGAGTCTGACTTATAAGGCAAGGGGCCATCCCTCCTATGTGAGACGCATTTTCAAGTGCAAAACCATGAGGAGAAACTAAACTTGCGGCCAAAGTGGGCAATACCTCACATGAGCGCACGACAAATTCTAATATCAATATAATGGCGCCGTCTATGGGACCCTCGGACTGTACAAAAGACTCTTTCTTAGTTGGGGGACTTGTGGTGATGTAAAGTGGAGGGGCCAAAGATCCCACATTGGTTGATAATTAAGAAAGAGTCTAACTTATACGGTAAGGATCCACCCCTCCCATGTGAGGGGACTTTTCAAGAGCAAAACCATGAGGTTCCGGTCAAAGCGGACAATACCTCGCATGAGCACACGACAAATTCTAACATCAACATAATGGCGCCGTTTGTGGGAACCTCAAACTGTACACAAGACTTTTCCTTAGCTGGGGGGCTTGTAGTGATGTACAATGGAGGTGCAAAAATCCCATATTGGTTGATAGCTAAGAAAGAGTCTAGCTTATAAGGAAGGATAGACATCTTTCCCATGTAAGGCGCCTTTTCAAGGGTAAAACTATGAGGTTCCGACCAAAGCGAACAATAGACCTCACATGAGCGTACGACAAATTCTAACATCAATATTTGTCCCTTCACTTTATATCCCCACAAGCCCCCCAACTAAAAAAGAGTCTTGTGTTTAGTTCGAGGATCCCGTAGATGGTGCTATTATATTGATATTAGAATTTGTCGTGCGCTCATATGAGGTATTGTCCGCTTTGACCGGAACCTCATGGTTGTGCCCTTGAAAAGGCGCCTCGCATGCGAGGGGTGACCTCCTGCCTTATAAGTTAGACTCTCTTAACTATCAACTAATGTGGGATCTTTGCCCCTCCACTTTACATCACCATACATATATCATTATGTATTTGTATTTGTATTTGTATTTTTAAATATTTTATATTAATATCTAATATTATATTTTTTAATTAATTTATTCGGTTGGTAGATTGACTTGGAGGTTGAAATTAAAATTGAGTTGAGGAATTGATACTTAATTCACTCCGAATCAAGGTTGAGTTGAAAGTGAATAAGTCTACACAATGTAGCCGAGTGAATGTTTAGTCGATTCAAAGAACCACGGCCATGGGAAAGTTAAATGTTTTATTCAACTTCACTCTGTTAAACAGTTTGATTTGACTAATTTTTAATACCATTCATAACGAATAATAATGATAAGTTTTAGGTTAATAACGCTTTACCCTATTATAAATTTGACTGTGTTTCATACACACACACACATACATACATACACATACACACATACATACATCTATGTACACACCTCTCTAATTAATGGTTAACGGTAATAGGTAGTCAAAATGTTAGAAAATGATACAATGTACTTAAATCCTCGTATAATTTTAAGACTAATTATTGTATGTCACAAAATTATATTTTATCTCCTGTGTTGTCCCGGTACAAAATAAATTTTTTTTCTACCACAATACATACATACACACACATACATACATATGTACACACCCCTCTAATTAATGATTAACGGTAATAGTTAGTCAAAATGTTAAAAAGTGATACAATTTACTTAAATCCTCGTAAAATAATTTTAAGATTAATTACACTTTACCCTTGCGTGTTGCAAAATTATATTTATCTCCTATTTGATAAAATTACAATAAATTGATGCAAAACTATGGTGTCTCATGGAGTTCGTTAGATGGTTTCAATGGCGAATTTCATCGACGGTGGTGTTGTCTTGATACACAATAAAAAAATTTTCTACCAAAAAATCTAAATTTAAACTTTTATCGAAATTATAACTATAACAATAAAATTAATCCAGACTTGTACATGATTATAATATTTATTAATTCTGCACTAAAATGCATCAATATGACTTCTAGATATTATAAAATAAAAATGTGTATTTTAACAATTTTACCAAAAAAATAATTTTTCATATGTGATTCGGATTAAGTTTGATACCTAATGTCATTACCTGTAGTCTATACATTAGTTCGGTGTATAAGACTTAAATGGTCTATTAAAAATTATCATAAGAATGATTACAAATAGATTAACATGTTAATTAATCGGTAAAATAATAAAGTCTACATTAGAGTAAGAAAATTTTCATTTGAGCATTTTATCTAACTTAATTTACGAGGGAAAAGTAAAATTTAGGACATTATAGGGGTTAAAATGTAACTTTTTACTTTTTAAAGATAAACTATAACTAATGACAAAATTATATTTTTCCATTTTAAGTAATTTAATGCTACTATCTAATATCTGTATCTTATACACAAGTAAAACCTATAAGACCAGAAGTGACGAGGAGAGGCCATTTGTCATTATTATAATTTTCTTTATGTATGACTTCATAAATTTTTGTATTTTTGACTTTATATGAACTATATCTAATCTAATATATATATATATTTTTTAAAAATTAAATTGAATTTCTACTATCTAATCTTTTTTTTCAGAATAAATTTTTAACATTCAAAATTTTAGTTCACTATAAGATTGGATTGAATGAATTAGACTTTAATAAATCTGGAGGTAATTATCTAAGTATCCATGTTACCCACATGAAAGGACTATTATCTTAATTCTCACTTCTTTCACTTTCCTTATCTAACTAACTTTTAAATAAATCTCTAACCTGATTAACTTTTTGAAGAATAAACCTAATTATCAGATACTAACTAATTTTACCTGCTTATTCCTGCCACCTCTTATCTAACTTCCTCTATACGTATTTATCTATCTAACTTTTAAAACTATGTAGATAACAGCCTCCAATATGTTCTTTTGAATAAAAAATTAAGTAATCTTTTACCAAATATTACTAATTTATATCCTATGCCTCAAGCATTATTGAAATTGACATCAACTCTATTTTCATCTTTCTTGATATCGATGACTAGAATTGACTTCAATTGTGTTTTCATCTGTCATATTGTCAAGTCTCGACATTGACATCAACTCTATTTTCTTCGGCTCTGTTCTTGAGTACGTAATGTATGTAATTCAATACTTTTTTATCAATTAATTATTGCATTTTTTTTTGTATGAAATAACTCATCATTATTTCGCTTTACTTACTTTTTTCAGGTATGTCACTTCACATACTAACATGGAGTTCACTATACTAAAATACTCTCCCAAAAAAAAAAAATTCTAGAATTGAAAGGAAATAAAAAATTATGCAAAAAGGGGTAAAGAATCTTTAATCCTTCAATTTTGAACAAACAGATGTGAAAGGCAAATTATTATTATTATTATTATTATTATTATATTTCTTATAAGAGACAGATTCTTATAAATTTGACAAGCAACATTTTCCTTAAGAATATCAAATTTTTATATATATTTACAGAAATTTATACTATCCTATAAGATCGCAAAAATATTTCAAGGCCAAACTTGGGAAAAGGAAAGTGGAATTACATTGTGGTGTGTGAAGTTTAGTTTACAAATAGCTATTTTTGTAACTCATACTTTTTATTTTTTTTCCCTTAATTTTATGTTTTATTTTAATTTTTTATTTAGATAATCACACTTTGGGTGGTCAATTAGTTTTGACTAATAGTTAGATTTAACTGTTAGTTAGAGGAGATAAATGTATATAAATTTTATTTTTTTAGCAGCAAAACGAACACGATTAAATTTATAATGAGGCAAAGTATAATTAATCCTAAGTTTTGTGTTTACTAGTGATAAAAGGCACACTCTACGAGTGTGCAATAAAAAAAATTGCAGATAAACTATTTTTTAAAAATTTTATTTGCATTATTTAGGTAACAATAAAAAAATTATCTATAGATTATTTTTAAAAGCAAAATTAATAGATAGTTTTTGCTCTTTTGGTTAGTTATATAAATTTTAACTTCTAAATAAATAAATTTAAGAAAAATAAAAGGTGATGAATAGTGATAGTTTTTAAAATTAATTTTCAAGTTTTAAACTTTTAAGGGAAGAGGAGAAAGTCTTATCTATTCACTTTATAATATAGATTGGATATGCCAGTAGTTAAAATTAATAAAAAAATTAGTGAAATTTCCTATTTTTTAATCATTTGACAGTATATAATACTCATCCCACAATATAGTAAAGATATTTTTTAAGGGAGTGACCAATATACTAAATGTTGGCTCTCCTTATTACCCTACTCCTCCTTTTAATACCAATAAATTAACCAAAAGTTAGTTCCAGCCACTCAAAATTTTTGCCCCATATGGATTGTATTATTTCAAGTATTATTTTAGTGCATTATTCGAGAAATTCTTTGAGTGATGTGGCAAATAATAACAAAATGTGAATAATTTGAGTAAGTGTTTGGATTATGAATAGTGCAAATAATTTTTGTAAATAAATGTTTGAATAGTTTTTTTTTTTTTTGCACTAAAAGACAAAAAATATACGAGAAAGTTGAATGAAATTACTAATATTAAAATATATAAATCTATTCACTTTTCTTTTCACACCATCAAATCAAGTACTAAAAACCACACGAACGTAGTCGCTTTCTCGTCATTTGAAAACCAAATCTTAAAAAACAAAATATACTCATACATGTACATTAACATGTATTTATTTAATATAAAATAAAAAATATATAATTTAAAAATTACTTAGTATTTTGTGACCTAAAAGACAAAATATGTAGACAAAATTTGAATAAAATTATTAATATCAAAATACATATTCCCGTTTACTTTTTTTATACTATCAAATCAAGTATTAAAAATCACATGCAAAGCTAGTTATCTGTCCGTCGTTTGAAATCCGAATCTTGAAAAACAAAATATATCTATATGCGTATGCTAAACATATATTTATTTAATACAAAATACAAATACAATTTAAAATTTACACTTTTCTATCCATAGTTCGGATTCTGCTACATAGGTTCAAAAGTCCGAACCTTAAATACCATTTTAAACTCTATTTTTCTGCCTATATTTTTGACACCTGAACCTAGGAGTGTTCAAAATAACCCGCTGATTTGAAAAATTAATGGAACTGGTCCATTCCGAACCGTAAAAGAAGGGTATTCGAACCGGGTCAAACAATCGGTTCGGATAGTGAACCGGTCCACATACGCCGGTTGTATGTTCACTCTTCGGTGAACCGTCAGTTACCCGAACTAGTCCATAATTTAGGGCAATTGTATAATTTTACCTAATATAGCTAAATTTTTCTACTCATATGTTCATAGATTATTGATTTATTTTGTAATTGTAAATTTGCTTAAAGGGAAATTTTATAATTCAATTTTTTTTTTTTCCTTTTATGTCATATGCATGACTGAGTTATAGATTTTTTTTTGGTCTAAAGGATATTTGATAATTTAAGGAAAAAAGGATATTTGTCTAAATTATAATTTCAGTTTAGAAAAGGGATTTGATAAAATTGGTAATTTTATTTTAGTTAGTTGTATTTGCTTGTAATAAATTACTTATAATTGGAAAAGTGATTTTATTTTATTTTATAAGTGCATAAACTTGACTTGATATGAACATTTAATTTTTTAGATTTTTGGGGGAGTTTTTTTCAATTTCCGGTTCGAGTATATCAAGGTCCCGAAATAATTCTAGATTGTGTAATCAGTTACCCGAAATGTGTGGATCGGATACGATTCAAAAAATTAGTGAACCGATAAAATCGGTTCGGATACACACTCCACAAGTTTATGGACCGGGTGCCTTGTCTATGAACACCCCTACCCGAACCTAAGATCGGAAGTCCCAACTTGCAATTTTATTTTTTCTTTGCGTAAAAAAAATTCAGACAAATTAATAGTAATGGATAGTATAAAAAAATTTAATGTTAATATATGTTAATAGTATAATACGCGTATAGACGAATAATAAAATAATTGATTGAATAGTAATGACTAGTAAAAGAAAGATTTGAATTGTGTAAGTAAAAATACTGAAAGAAAAATTTGAATTGTATAAATAATAAATAGTATTATTGATAAAAAGTAAAAAAAGTTTGACCAACAAATGTCTCTTATACACATCTAGATGTGTATAAAAGACATAAATTGTAAAGTAAAACTTGAAAAAAATTATTAAAAAAAACAATTCAAAAGGAGCCTTTGTTCTCTAATAAACGTAAAATTTGCTCTTTCCTCTGCTCTCCAACTTCGTAATGGCGATGCAACTCGGGTACGTCAATTTATTTGCCCTGTTTTATTTTTTCTTGATTTCAGTGCAATAATTCAATAATAGCTTATAGTCTTTATTATTATTATTATTATTATTATTATTATTTTGTTCAGTTGCCCTAATTTTGTTTCAGGCGGAATTTAGGTAAATATTTAACCGCAACTAGCCCTGCTGGTTTTGGGGGGTCTTCAATCGTGAGGAGGGGTGGAAGTGGAACAGCCATTGCTTTACAACCTGCTCGCCAATTCTCTTCTTGGTAATCTTCTTCTACTTGGGATTGGGACCCACATGTATTTGATCATCGTTTCTTTCCTTTTTTTTTTTTTTTTTTCAATCCATTATTTTCAACTTTGTAACGTTAATGAATAATTTTTTTTTCGTTGGTTGGACTAAAATTGTTTGTTAAATTGAATTAATAAAAAAGACTTAGTTCTTTGTTATTGATCAGTTTATTCAAAAAATGTTATTTTGTGATTTCCAATGTGGTGTTGTGTTTCCTGATTTGTTAAAAATGTTAGATATAATAAGCCAATAACGAAGATGGATGAATTTCTGGACACTTTTTAAGAGTAGAATATCCGGAAAAACAAAAAAAAAAAAAATTCTAGCTAGGGTTAAGGTCTATACCAGTATCTTCTGAATTTTGAGAATCCGAGCTTTACCTTATATTCATTAGGAAAAACACCATTATAATATGGTGACAGCTAGTTAGCACCTTCTTTTTACTTGAGCTTGGGCATAGTTATTGAATACGTGGTACTCTCGCTAGTATATGGTATGGATAGTGAAATGTAGTATGTCATTTTTTGAAAAAAAATACATGTATATGTACATTCGGCACTTGGTGCGGTATACCAAAACACACGAATTGATATATAGTATGCAGGATTACCCAGTGAAACTGGTAATTGTGAGCTTGGGTCCCATAAATGAAAACCTAGTTTTATTTATTGTTGTTTGAACAATCCAATATCCAACTGGCTCTCCCAAATTGCTGCTCGAGTGTGAGATACACATAGCTTCGTTCAAACTCCTGATTAATTAGCTAGTGATATGTCAATCACACACAGCAAAACGTTTTCCCTTTCCTATTAAACGGCTGGCTAGCTGGTAATAGTAAAATAAGTTTGTTCCATTAGGGATAGTATAATGTTGTGATATGGTTCACCTATTATATTTTTTGGGTTGGTGTGTTGTTTATCATATGAAAGGAAGACCTTAATGAAGGTGTTTCATAACTATGATTTCCTAGTTGATTGTTTGGATTTGAGTTGAAAAACATTTACTGTAATAAAAGCTAATTATGCATGTCGCGTGTATGTGTGTGTGCGTGTGTGTGTATATATATATATTTATATGATGAGTGGCGGGCATTTACTACTAATTCGTTTACATTCTTGTTCTTGCATTAATTTTATCAGAACCAAGCTCTGTAGAGTAGGACTTTGCATGTTCCCATCTTACATTTTTGTTGTCTTCTGTATAGAGTAATGGTTTCTTATTGCATGGAATAAAACTTCAAAAAATTTATATTCCTAATACTACATTACCTGCTTGCTATCCAAATGAGGCCGTTACTTATAAAGTCTTTGATTCCTAACTTACTAAATAGTTCACAAATATTTGTTGCTTAGGGATTAGAGTTCACAACGTTACATGCTATAAGAAATATGTACTAATATGGATCATTAGCTACTAATGTCATTATGTCATGAAAACATACTTGTGACCAGAAGATGTACTTAACGCATATGTTACTGATTTGAATATAGTATCTTTGACTGGGTAATGAGAAGTCACCTCTAGCACTTTCCTAGAATGTGAGATCCTTTGATTTTCTACCCTTTAATTTGAAAGAATAACAATTAATTTGAATGAACCATTTCATTGTTAAATACGTCGACTTCAACCAAAGTTTTTCTATGCCAATTTGAATTGATATTTTTTTAATGCTTGGTTTGAAGTTTACTTTTGATACAGTTTGTAACTTGATAACCATACACACATAGCTAGTCTTTGAAAATTGGAATGTTTTTAAACAAGCGTTCTCAGGTTTCAAGAGAGATTCGGCCTTATGTTTATATATTAGCTGTCAAAGGACACCTACTTTCTAGGAGGGTATTAGATCCTGCAATGGGCGTTTCGATTTAATATGGGTGAAAGAGGTGGCATAGTCTTGTGGTTGAGTGATAAAGAGCTTGTTGGCATTGGGTAAATCGTACTCTTGCGAAATGAAACCTCTTACTTTAGTTGAATGATATAAAAAAAGTTTAAGGACTGATTTGAGAACAGAAGAAAATTGAAATGCACTCCTTTGTAATTCTTCCACTAATGCCGGAGGATTTTGTTCTTATGCAGGTCTACCACAACCCTTAAAAGAGAATTTTCGGAGCTTCTGGCTGAAGCCAAGGAATTATCATTCAGTAAGTCCTAGTTCTTTAAGTTCATTATTTTTTTAAAATTTCATTTGTAGTTTTTTCATTTTAAGATTTTCTTTTTTCGTTTTCAAATTTTTTTTTTTCTGCCAGAGGACTACTTACAGTTGACTGTAGGGAAACAACTATATGTGCTTATGCAGTTTTGAGTTACAGCCAAAAAGCTGTGAATGGCTTGACGAAAATGTTCTCCAGGTTCTCTCTTTCTCCTGGTTTTTTATAATTCATGTCAATTGATACTATGCCTTTGATATGGTATTTTTATTAATAATGCCTTTGGATGTATTTCTTATTTTTAATATCTGTTATTTTTTATTTATGTGTTCCTTTAACAATATAATTAGTTCTGCTACATAATGCAGTGATTACCAATAGGTTTTGTTGTTGTATTAGTTAACCTTACTTAATGACTTACCTACAGAAGTTTTGATTCCCTTAAATTTTGCTTTCTTAGTTTCATGCTTCAGCATGCATTGCTCTAATCTGGAATTCTCTTAAATTTTAATTACCAACTTTTCATTTCTCTGCTGAATGTCATTTGTTGGATTTTGCTCAAACTTTTAAGACCTCATATTTAGGTACTTGCTTGGTTATTTAAATTTCATTTTAACGGTTTTTGATGACTTGGTTTTTCCAGCCTCACGGATGGCAGTGGCAGTGGAAGGGATGGATGCAGTAGTGCGAAGGGCGTCTGAACTCCCCAATATTTTTTATTAATGTTATTTCTTTTTCAGGACAAACTGGTCCTCTTCTTTTGTGGTAGATGGGAAAATTCTTTCATGGATCCGATCTATAGTATAGTGTCATAAACTCTTTGTCCATGTAAAACTACATCATGACACTTTACTTTACAGTCTCTTGTGGCATTAGATGGACTAAGGGGTCCATGACACTATGCCATGGATCGGATTCATGTAAGAATTTCCGTAGTAAATGCAAGTATGATGATGTGATATTTGTGATTTAATAACTTATTGGGCTAAAATACTTGTGGAACTTTAGACTTGAAACATATCTTGGTTTCTGAACATTTGGAAAATGCAACCATAAAATGACCGGTTCGTAGAGGGAAAACTTGTTTTTGGGGGAAGGTGGGAAATTTTATTGCAGGAAGGTTTTACTGAGATTAGGAACCGACTAATTGATGGGACACCAATAGCATTGTGTCATAATGCTAATTGTTACTATTATGGATTTGAATTTTGACAAAAAAAATTGAGGTTCAGATTTTAAGAGCTCTGCCTGAATTCAGAAATAAGTTTACGGGATATGGTTGCAGCTAAAAAAAATTAATGTGTAAAGGCATTCATGCTATCGCATCTTTGGCAATTGTTCGAATAAGTTACGCGGCCAAGTGGTTTCCGGGGTGGGTTTGGTGAATCAGGCGGATAAATTCGTGGAAAAATTAATTTCCGAGCTCTTTCAGTTTTTTCCTTATATTTTTGTTAAATTGAAAAGGCTAACTTTAACTCGTGTGCTTGGGCAAATGCGTGCTTTTCCTTTCTGTGGTTTGGATATGTGGAACTAGCTCTCGTGCTTTAAATTCTTTTGCGAAGTTGATGAAATCCGTCAAAATTAGTCATTGTTTATGGTTACACACATCTACTGCGTTGGAATTATATAGGAAAAATTATAAAACATAAAACAAGATTTGAATTGACTGTTTACCCTTGAATTCAAAACACTACTTTCTCTATCCACACTAGCTACTCTCATATTCACCCATTACCCTAGTCCCCAACCACTCTTCTCCTCCCTTTCCTTTCCCTACTTGTCGCCCTCTTCCTCTCCCAATCAACCACCACCATTCCCTACTCCAGTTGAGCCATCTTTCCTCCTTTCATAAGCCCGATCTACCATGCCACAATGTTGCGGTCGCTATTGGCAAGGCTGAGTGGGGAGAGATTGAATGAGGAAAAAGAAATGGATAGGGGCGAGGATTGAGAGATTGAAGATAGGAAAAAGAGATCGGGGATGGGGTCGGGAGAGGCTAGGAGAGTGAGATTGGGGTGAGGAAGGAGAGATCAAGGATAGAGGTGGCAGGAAAAGGAGTGAGGAGGGGCTTCTAGTTGAGTCACCTTTCTTATCCTATAAGGTTGATCTATCATGCGACAATGTTGCAGTTGCTACTGTCAAGGTTCTGAGGGAGGGAAGATCGAGGGTGGGACCGGGGAATGGGAGATTAGAGATGGGGTAGGGAGAGGCTAGGGGATGGAGATTGGGTGGGTGAGGAGAGATCGGGGATAAAGGTGGCAGGAAAGGGGGCGGGGAGAGGCTGGGTAGGGGAAATGAGGAGGTGGCAAGCTCTGAGGGAGGAAGAGATAGGGTTTGAGTCTTTTTTGTTTCCAATTTGACCCCTTTTTGTAAATTTTTTCAATTGAACTCTAACAATTTGTTAATGTTTATTTTACCCTAATGTATATTCCTATACACTTCAATTGGTTAGGGTAAATATGATATTTCACAAGTTGAACAAACTTCGTATAGGTTTCATTAGACTTCTGCACAAAAATAAAAAAAAGGAAGAAAAAAGGATAAACTACAAGGAACTTCCTCGTGATTTTTTTTTTTTTTTTGGATGAAAATTAAAAGTTAAAGGATTTGTGCAAATAGTCAAAAATATTCCTAAACTTATTACCTCTCTATCATCTAGACGCTTCTCCCATCGAAAAGGTGATGCTGTGTTTTATGTTAAAATACACAACTTTGATTAGAGGCTTTAAATGACTTAAATAACTCTTCAAATAAAAAATTTCTAGCCTCCTAATGCCACTTAACAGAATATTTAATGGTTTTACTTTAAACTTTACAAACCATATGCAAAATATTTGAACATTAGCTAAACTACGAACTATTTGTAATTTACCAAAAAAAGAGCCAACAAACTATTTGGTCATTATTGCTTTGGTTGTTGAATCAGTCACCAAACTATTTTGGTGGCCAAAAGGCCAATCAACTTCTAAAAATACACCTATAGGGTCATTTTGTCAATTTTAGGCATTAGTGTTAATAGAAATTAATTTTTTGACGGTTAAAATTGTTCAACTACACTGAACTAATACCAGTTAAAATTTTGAGATCAAAATTATATGATAAAAATAAGTGTAAATTATAAGTAAGGTCTTACTCAAAGATATATATTAAAAAAAAATTGGGTAAAGACCTACATTTAATAATTTTAATTTCCTAAAATTACAACTTGAACCCTAACCACAGCCAGCCTATCACCACTTTCCATCTCTTTTTTTCCACCAGGGTGTTTCCCAACCCACCCACTACCACCTTCTTGTCCCTTTGTCTCTCTCTTTTGCTATCCCTACCCAGCTATTGATACATGATATTCCTCCCTACCTAGTTAGCCATCACCACCATTCCTCATCCCTCAATCCAGCCAACCCACCATTAGCCTTCCATTTCTCCCAGAAGGGGACCAGCTGGGAGAGGTCTCCCCTCACCACTAATCTAACCCTTTTCTCCCCCATCAATCAATCATCTCTCTCCGTCTTTTCCCTTTCTATCTTTCCCTCTCCTTCCACCCAACCGATCTAGACCTCTCTCTTTCCCTTGTGATTTCACCCTCTCCTCCCACCTCACGATCTAGTTGTGTCCTAAGAGACTCCACTCCTACTGATTTGAAACTCTCTTGTGATCTAATACTGTCCCCCTTCCCCAGACTGGGCAGGTGCTGGGAGAGATGTGTATAACTTTTAAAAATACACTTCACCACACCCTTCTCCCTTTCTCTCTTTAGTCAGAGCCACAGGTTTGATCGATCTTGTCCCCTTATTTGTGTTTTAAGTTTTTGCTGGTATGAGAGCAAAATTTTCAAAACTACGCCATTTTGTCTTATTTTAACTCTAAAATATGTTGTTTTGTTGAAGGTAAAGGTGGAAAAGAGTGATTGGACAATTTTACTTCTACTGAAACTCATGTGACACGCACAAAAATGGGTTAACGGAGCACTTAACGCCTTAAATTGACAAAGTGACCCTATAGGTGTATTTTTAAAAGTTGAGTGATCTTTTTTTGTTATAATAGTTTGGTGACTAATTCAGTAATTTTAACATAGTTTATGACCACATAAACTGTATGGAAGTATTATTATCATGGGAGGTAAAGTGCTAATTTAGCAAACCACGGGACGACAGACCGCAACTTTACCCAAATGAAAACTAATGATAGGTTATATCGGTCAAAACACAACATGTTAGAAGGAATATCAATTGAAAAAATATATAATATTTCGAGATTAATTGAACTCAGGGACGAAGGATAGCATCATCCTAAGAATAAACAAAGACCAAGCCAAATAATCAATATCGATGAACAACTCCAATTTTAATAAAATATGTTCGCATGGTCTATAAAAGATTTTTAAGTTTATTTCATATTACGTTTTTATTAGACTACTAAGGTAAATGTTACAAATAATGTTAATAGTGGACCTAATAAATATGATAAATAATGCACAATACAATTGCAACAAATAAAAAGAATAATAAAAAAACTTTCCAAATTAAATCCAATTATATTATTTAGATTAAGAGAAGTATACGAATGGAATGAAACTGAAAA
Source organism: Cinchona pubescens (assembly GCA_025175665.1). NCBI lineage: Eukaryota > Viridiplantae > Streptophyta > Magnoliopsida > Gentianales > Rubiaceae > Cinchona > Cinchona pubescens. The sequence continues at coordinate 106,747 of JANKKI010000542.1, read as the reverse complement.
TGAAAAAGATTCTCTAATCAGCAATCAGATAATTCATGAATCTTTTTATCAAATTCTATTAGGTCAAATTGATACACATTTGTAACTGACATTTTAAGTTTTAAATTATAATTATGACTATAGAACAAGTACAATCAGAAATCAAATAGAAAGAATTACAAAAGAGAAAAAAAAAAATAAACCCAACGACAGAAATATATATTAGTCCTAACAAAAGAAGTTATAAAACTAGAAGATTCAAATTGCCAAAAAATAATGAATAATAAATAGTGTGAAATATAATTGTGATTATTTGGTCAATAATAGCCCTTTGACTAAACAACATTTTGCTGTAACTAAATAATGGTCTTTATAAGGTATTCACATAGAGTTTTATCATGAAAAAACGGTTAAAAAAGTTATTATATTTTTAACGTGTACAAGTTTTAGTTATTAAATTAATTTTGTGACAAAAAAGTCATTGAATTTGTAAAAATATCATTTTTTTTTTTGCCTATTATATTAAATTGCTCAGTTAATTCTTCTCTGACACATGCCTCTCTTGTGATTCAATCAAAAACAAAATTGTCCAAAATAAAATAGAATAATCTAATATAACATTGTCATCAACTTTTTTTTTCTCCTAAAGTCATCTCTCTTCCTCCCCAAAAAAAGCATCCACCCAGCCTATCCCATAGTTTCTTTCCACTATAGATGTCTCTTATACAATCTAGATGTGTATAAAAGACTATTACAAATGAAACAGAAAAAAAGAAAGAATTTTTATTGCAAATCCTTCTTCATTCCTAACTTTGATTAGATTTGAGAGATAAAGCTAAACTCAAACAACAAATCATTTCTCAAATTTGAAGATTGAATTAAAAAAGTATCGATTTGACGGAGCTTGATAAAATTATTATTATTTTTTTTTGTGAGTCTCAGTTAGATCTATATTACATGCATATCTGGTTTGTTCCATAGTTATTTGATATCATATTGTTCTTTATTTATTTTGGGAATATTTTCTTGTAATTTTTATAGGTTGTGGACTTGATTTGAGGATTGTATAGAGAATGGAGAACTACCATGAATTTCTTTCCGTTTGGTGGTTATTTAGCCACTTTTAACAAATTTTGAAATCATTTTCACTCTCAAAACATGAAAATTTCTAGTGTCGAATGTGTGAAATTTATAGCATTTCACCTCTGGCAGTTGTGGTGGTCGATGGCTGACAGTGGCTGACTGCCGCCCATGCCACCGCTATCCATCTAAACTCATCTCCCCTCTCTTTCTCTCTCTTACCATCTTTCCCTTTCTATCTCCTTCAAATTCAAAACTAGAACCAAGCAAAGGAACAATTTTCGTCAACTCCCAATTATCAGTTCATTGCTCTTCCTTCTTTTAGTTTTTCAAGTTTCCTGCAACTCTGCCACTGGATGGTGTGAAAGGGTTAGCCAGAGAAGTTTTTGATTGACTTGTTCATTGTAAAATGGGAAACGGAATAGGAAAACTTAATTTGTGCTTTGCTGGGGCTTTCGAGAGCTCTAATACATGGATGTTTACGGTAAATGGTTAGGATATCGTACTGAGATAAAAATCTAGATAATATAAGAGATTTTTAAATATATAATATTATTTAATATAAATATTTAAAATATAAAAAAATAATCCTATAAAAATGACGTAGAATTTATTTACTTTAATCCCTCTCAAGTTGATTCCACTGAATTCAACCTCCACGGTTAGGTCCAGCCTGATTTGAAAGGTTTTGTGCAAGGATCTGTCCCAATTGAAAGGGGTTTCTTGTTTGGGTTGATTTTTATTGGTCGGCTGAAGGGTTTTGCAGAATGTCCTTAATTGAGTCACGGAAAAGGCAATTGATACTCACTAATTGGAATCAACCGATTAATTTGTCAAAATGGGTAAAACATAATATTTTTACAATTCAGTGATTTGTTTAGTCACAAAATTAGTTTAATGACTAAAATTCATATACATGAAAAGTATAGTGACTTTTTTCACGGTTTGCTCTTTTGCAATTCTTGTGAAAGTTCAAGATCATTTTATAAAAACTTAGATCAAAGGACATTTTTGTCCGAATAATTTAAATATTAGAAAAAAATAATTAATTTTTAAATAGAAATTAGTAAAAAGGTATTTAAAATATCTATTAAAATTATTAAAAGAGACATCATATAATTTGAATAAAAGTTGAAAAGGACATTTTATTTTTAACCAAAAAAATTTTGATAACTTAACTTGGTAATCTAAAAAAAGTTTGGTGCGAATATGAGTTAGCTCATATGGCAATAGCCACTAAAATATGGTTAGTGTTGACCCTAGTTAAAACGAATAACTTACCTTTCCGCTTAAACTTTACATTACTATTAAAAAAAAAAGGAAAAAAAAATTAATTTAGTACATCGATCAATTTAATTTTTTATTTATTATAATACACCAATTTAGTCTTTTATTTTTTAAAATACAAAAAAATAATTTTTAAAAAAATTTGTAGAATTTTCCTAAAATTTAAGAATAAAAGATGAAAGTAATATTTTTGATAAATAAAAGATCAATATACTAAATTAGTGTTTTTCTCAACAAAAAAAAAAAAAAAAAGTAAAAGTGACTTCTGCAACCGTTTGCCCTAACATCTTATATGACACTATGTACATTATACAAACAAAAATCAAAGTCTTAATGAACAAAATATGTACTACATTATACACACGCAACAGAGTACAGAGGTGTGGTAGAAATTCCAGACAGCTAAAGTAGAATTTTGACTCTCTCTCCCTTTGGGTGGTAAATCTGCAAAACCCTAATTGTCGTTGCTCTTTATTTATTTATTTATGTTTATTGGTATTTTTTTGGGGAATTTTATCAGTAACAAAAGAAGAAATCCAGGAGTTTTCCAGAGGAGATCAAAGACATGGCGATGCAACAGTTGGGGTACTACCTTTTTTTTTTTTTTTAAATTCTTTTATTTCCATGAAGGTTCTATCTTTCTTTCTTATTATTATGCATCTTTGGGGTTTGTAATTATTTCCTATTATCATCAACAATTAGGCTTTTTTTGCCTGTTTTATTTTATGGGAAATTCTATCGAGGTCCATTGATTTTTTCGAATAGCTTGTAAGATATAACTTTTTAAAGCACATAGTATAATTACAAGGAAATATGAGATAGTTGCCCATAGGACGATAGAATTTTTTCTTATTTATTTTATCTTGATTTTTTTTTCAGCCGCAATTTGGGTAAATATTTTGTTGATTTTCGGGCTTTGTCTGCAATGGGAGGAACAACTATGGCTCCACAATCAGCCCGCCACTTTTGTTCTGGGTATTTTTTGTCGTAAATATCCCCTGCCCCTCCCTCCTCTCCAAGTGTGGAGGATTGCACATACGTATATGCGAAGATATTATTTTGTGCTTTCATATGACAAACCTATTCAATATCTAACAGATATAGTTTCATGATTAAATTGGCAGAGCCTTTAATACCTTTTAACACTCTCTTGTATTAATAAGTCAAAAGTGTACATTGTGCTTACAATCCAATTGAACTTAGTTAACAACATCAAAAATGATCCTTGCTTGTCAAGTAATGCTCAAGTAATATAAAAAGTTTGAGGTGCTACTTTTCTGCTGTTAACTAGGTTATTCTATTTAGGCTCACATCAAAAGTTAGAGTTGGGCAGTGCATGCTCGCCCATTATTGATTGGCTTCAAAAAGTTAAACGGAGCCTGAGCAATAACTTCCATTTCTGATTGTGTTTACCAGCTTGTTGGTCTCTATCCAACTAGAGGATTCAAAGCAATTTGCTAATTTATTTTAACTTCAAAATTTCTGAGAACAAAGTACATTGTATCAAGGAATTCTGCTTTAACACCATAATTATACGTGATGTGGGAATTCTGCTATTGAGTTTCAAGTATTTTACAGTTCGCTAAAGCATGAGTGGAATTTGTATTTTGGTGCAGTGTGGCTCTGAAGAAAGGGCGTCTTCGACGGCTGGTTGACTTTTTTGGTGAATTCCATTCTGATGACTGAATGGTTATTTTGTCAGATGATTTTCTAATGTGAATTGTTGGACTCTAACTTTTTTCCCTGTTAATGTAGAGTTTCCCGTGAAATTTACTGCAGCTTCTGCTTCTGGAGCAGTTTGTGGAGTTGGAATTGCATATGGATTGAGGCTTATAGGTTGGTAATTTTCAGTAGTTAGTTGAATTTCGTTTGCTTTAGCTTTTTTGCATCTCTTATGGATGACACAGGTAATCTTTCCAATGCTTCTGATTGCGTGGACAAACTACTTGGCTTTAAGGGTCTCTGTCTCTCTCTCACACACACACTCTCTCAAGTGTGACCCTTAGAAGTTGCCAAGAAAATTATTATGTACAAGTGTGCTCTTTGGTTTTTTTTAGGGGGAAAATTCTCTGTGTCTTTACTTGTTCTTGTTAATTTACATAATAATCCAATAAACTAAATGTAGTATGACACATTAGATACTTTCTCATTTCAAATTAAAAAGCAAACCGTGAAATGTAAATTAAGTAAGCATCATGTATAAGTTTTTCGTCATTAGACTAGTATAAGAGACAGCTGTAGCACATTTGTCAAAATATCCAACATGGTCTTCTGGAGTTATCCCTTGTTATCTTTGTTGTCAAACAATATCGTTTTCTTTCTGAAGTATTTCTGGCTTACAAATCAAAGACCTTTTGATTTGCTTGTTATTAGAAAATGTTCTTCTGCAATTGAATTGTTTGCCGTTCATAAAAATGGTGAAAATGGATATTTGGAGCATACTGTTTCAAGCATGCAATAGTAGGAGATTATATTTGTTTAAGTTTAGCTTGGGCGTTTATTCATATCTTTTAATTCCTCAATTCCATTTCTTGTTTTTTTTTATAACTTTCCTATTCCTCTTGTCTTGTTACATTCTCTACAGGTTTAAAGAGAACCTCTTTTATCTTGGAAATTGTGAATTAATTCTTAAATATTTGGTGAATTCAATGATTATGGTGAGTAACTTAATTATACGACGTGTTTTATCAACCTCTGGCGCAGTGGATACAACAGCGGAAATGGAGGCAGTGGCAAGGATGGTGTTTGACTCCTTTAGCATCATTTGATTGGAAAGGTGAACAACATGCCAGCTACTTAAAAAGCTTGAGAATTCTTTTTTACTACCAACGTTTCCCCTAACTGCGGAAGTGGAACAAGGACAATGTAGACATTGGGTACAAGAAATGTTTACCTATCCCACAAAGAAATGTTAGGCTTTTTAAGAGACAATTTGCAGTATAGGTTCAAAAATGCAGTCCATATACATTTGTGAAATACCCATAAAAATGAAAACTACAAAATCAATTACAAAAATAAGATTGATCATTAATTTGTAACAGTAAGCTAAATGAACATTAATATTACACACACCAAATTGTCCTTGGATGACATCTATATTTGCATATATTTTAACTAGATGAAGTTAGTTTTGTTTGGGTGACGGAAAATTCAATAACAGTTAGTACTATTAAATCACTCTCGCTCTCTCATTTTATGTCCTTTTCCAATTAAATTCGTATATAGACAGATCTCCAGTAAAATAGAAACGGAATTGTGAACTTATGTTGTTTGAAGAACTTGTTAAAATAGCTTCTGGATTTCTAGAAAAAACAGCTCCCTTGTACTAAAAGATTGTACAATGAACGCTAAGCCAATACGAAAGTAGTGGCACAAAAGCAGCTTTCCCTGCTATTGGTGTTTATGGGGTTTGGTCATGATTTGGGTGAGAGAAGTGGTAGAGTCGCCGTTTTTGGTAGCTATTCACACCTTGGTTCATTTAGATATGAATGACTACTTTGAATCTAAATATAAATTCTATTTAAGAATGCAATGCTGGAGTTGTATGATGTGTTCAGAGACGATTACCAAAGGTGGTTGCCGGTGACAGACTGACTGGGTGGAGACTTTATCATTTTATTTAAATGAATGAGATGGACCCAATCAAATGGCCACTTCTTTGATTTTCTTATTCAGACGACATGGTTTCAACTTGGAAAGAGAATTTGAGTTCAATATTAGTTTCAGATAATATATTTTTACACCGACTATTTTTTTTTTTTTTGGTGATAGTTTTAATGTATCATGTCTTTGTGCTATTCGTTGCTGATAGTTGTAAGATTAGCTTAAAAACATATTTTTCACTAATTGGGAGTTGATTTCCTCAATGCTTCTTGAAATTTGCAACCGTTATTGGACAGATAACAGGATGATTTCGGGGATGTTGTATACAGCTGCAGAAATTGGTAGAAGTCGGTGTTCAATGGCGTTTGGAGTCCCTCAGTTCTTCTTGTATTTTTTCATACCAACTTGTTAAAACGAAAGACTATAACTTGTTAGGCGTTTTATAATTGCATTAAACGCGGGAATGGTGGACCCAAAGATATGAAAGGCACTAATTTTTGGCTGTAAAGTGCGACTTTGTTCAACTCTGTGGAGAGGTAAATTACAGAGAGCCTTTTGGATGATTTTTTTGAAGGAAAATCGATTTTGGGTCTTAATTCTAAAGAAATTGGTGGTGTAGTGGTGTTAAATACTTGTATTTTTTCACGAATGATAGTCCAAGACTTCGTTCATTTAATTAATTTTTGTAATTAAATTGATAATCCAAGAGATCAAAATAAAATAAACTTGGACAGTCTTCAACTTGAAAGTTGACTTCGTGAACCTACGAAGTCCTGTAGATTTTGATAAAATAAGTTTGCCTCCAACTATACTCAACACCAAGTAATTTTCAACGATTAACTCAAATAATTAACTACAGATTCCTCTTAGACTCGGTTCGAAGGGATAATCATCTAACTTAACACATGGTTATGATCTTTATATAATCAGGCCGAAATTGTTAAACAATTCATTTTAGAATAAATAAGCTCATCTTGTTCCCATTTTATCTCTTTTATTAATCCACTAGTTAATTTAATACCAAAATTTAACTAATTAGAATAGTTGGAAAAAAAAAATGCTATGATAATTAAATTTATTAAAAATTAGAAATTAATTATTTTGGCATTAAATTTTAATTCTAAAAAATTGTTTTATTTGCCAATTCAAATACCGATTTAGCGATAGTAATACAAAATTCAATTTTTTTTTTCATAAATTTAAATCCTCTCATATTCGCTATATTTTAATTAATTTAAATGATAAGATTTAGTCCATTAACTTAGCTTATAAATAAATTATATATTAGTACAAAAAGACTTATAATGTTAAATTTGTGGTCAAATCCTCCTAAAATTGATTTGGCAAAGCAGTGTAAATATAACAAAATATTGAATTAAAATTTCATACAAAAATAATTAATTTCTATTTTTTAATAAATTAAATTATCATAGCATACATTTTTTTTCCAACAATTCTAATTAATTAACTTTTGATACTAATTTATCAAGTGAATCAACAAAAGCGTAAAATTAAGAATCAATTAGTTGAATATTTTAAAATAAATTGTTTAATAACATTTAAAAAAACATTATGAAACAATTTAAAAAAATAAAAAGTTGGAGAAAGTTTATAAAATTTTTAAAATTTAAGATACTAGGCGATATTAATAAAAACCTAAGGAGAGGTTTATGAAATTTTATCTAAAAGAAAAGAATGTTCAGTGAATTTGAAGATGGTTTACTGGATGCTAATTGATTTGACATGTGCTGGTCGAAATGCAAGTAAACACAATTAAAAGACAAAATACGACCTAATTGTGAATTGTTTAATAATTTCTGCTTCTTTTTTTTATTTTGTCACAATTTGACTGTTTTGGTCAATTAAATTAATTTTGTAATAAAAATTTTATATAAAATTATTTGATTTTTTTATGAAATTTTAATAATAAAAGTGAAATTTATATAAAGTATTATGACATGAAATTTAAAATTTATAAAAAAATTATAAAAGATTGAACTTTGAAAATTTGACTAGTTAATTAAAAAAATTATTTGTTAAGACGGAGATTTGATATATATCCCATGAACACACAAAAAAAAGAAGTTCATCCCCTCATAAATACGGAGATTTGATATATATCCCCCCCCAACAAAAAAAAAAAAAAGAAGTTCATCCCCTCATAAATGTACTTTTAGATAGAAGTGTTCATGCGACTGATGTTTGACTTTTCGATGTATTTGTCTTAACTTGTTTAACATTTGACTTAAAAATATCACATAGCATAAATGCAAGACAATACAAGTTCATAAATAATATAAAAAAAATACATAATCAAATTAGAATTACATCATTCAACAAAATATATATGTACCAAAAATGTAATTCATAATATGTTTTATATACAAGTTTAAAATAGATTATATGCTTGTGTGTATCTATATTATATATAAAGCATGAGAGTCATTTAGTGTGATGTCATTATTTGATTTGCCAAATTTACCTTTATTAGTGTAATAGTTTTTCATTAGTGCCATTTTTAAATAACCACCATAATTATTTTTTTCTTTTTATCTTTTAAAATTGCACAAACTGCCTCTCCCACTTGTATATATAAAGGGAGAGGGAAGGATTAGGTGTCTGTCATTTTTTATTTATCACTTTTAACTTTAGTATATGAATAATCAACTATAACTTCCATGCACCCATAACTTCCTCATATCTTTCACCACCTCTAATAATTTTTTGTATAATTTTTTTACTAACATTTTCACCACCGTTTAAAAAAAATTATAATTTAAATCTTTTTTTTTTTTTCTAAAATTGCATAGTCATAGGGTGTGCCTTTTCTAAAGTATATATAAGGTACAGTTTTAATATATGAATGTGTATTAGTGTATATATCATAAATAGTTATTAAAAATAATTTACAAAGTCATAAATTTAAAATCATTTACCAAAGACAATTCACATATTAGAATCTTATTGAATCACTAACTCCCATTTTTTGTATGTGTGTCTACACATATATATGTATATAATTACCTAACTCTCTATACTAATAATAAGTCAGTAATGCATTTAATGTACTTGTTGATAGTAAATATGTTACACTAATAAATTATGTATTTTAAGTGTATAAATTAAACATTATGTAAAACATATTTTTGTTACAAGTACATGTTATACAAATCGTAGTATATGAACATCAGGACATGTAGGTATAGATATATTATATATAGATATTTCAATATATACTAAAGTATATATAATTATTAACTCTGGAATCTATATGTATTTAAATTTGAAATTAGTAATTGATTTAATTAATTATTGAAACAAAATTTGTATTAATAAGTTGTTCACTTATATTAATGTATAAGTACATATATAAATTGTACATAATGTGAAATATTATATTTATATTGATAACTTCAAAAATTATATAAAGAAATGATATTTAAGTATTGAGATATAATAATATTATTAGTTATTAACATATTTAATTATTAAGAGTTAAAAATATTATGTGCACAAATATATTAATATTTATTATAATATATGTTAAAATATGAAAAAAAAAATCTAATTTTTTTGACTTATTTGACCGGTATTTGATTGGCAAAATCGAGCAATTTGTTCGACCAGTAAACTAATTAAACAAGTCAATTTGTAAATCAGTATTCGACCGGTAATTTGACTTCGAAGTTGAAATCAAAGTTGAGTAGTTGTTTAGTTTATTCGATTTCGAATCAAAGTCGAGTTAAAAATCAAACTTATACAAGTCAATTTGTTTTGATTTAAGACGACTCGTTTGTTCGATTTAACTGATTTTTGAACACCCTTCAATTTTGGAGACACGAGTTTACACCTCTGTAATGTTTTGCCTGGTCTGCCAAACGGGTATGCAAATTGGGCTTTCTCCAATTTTTTATTTTTTTGGGGAGGGGGTGGAGGGTATTGAGCGGCTAGGTTAAAATAGGATACAGCAATCTTACGGGACAGTGACCATTACTATTTTTTCTTTCTTTTGTTTTTTGGATAAAAATAAGTTTAGGTGGAGGAAAGGTTACTTTTTTTCTGAGTTAGGGCAAGCTAATGATACATATTTTAATGACTTATAATGATAATAAAAAAAATTAAATTTTAAACATTCTAATGAAATGATCATCCTATTTACTATCCAAAACAAACTCTATTAGCACCATTACTAACTTTTTATATGCAACTACTTCCAAAGTAACATCAAGGTTGCAAATTCTCTAATCAATTCTACCGTATCCGCTATGCAATTGTATGTCCAATATCAAAGCGTCATACTTAGTATATTACTCGTGACCAAGTACAAGCAAAATTGATGTAAAATGCAGAGACAGTCTCCAATGTTTGAGGAAATATATGAATTGGTCAGCAAAGTTTTGGCCAAAATAGATTTAGTCCCCAAAATTTCATAATTTAAACAAAATTAGAATAATTGACAAAATATTAAATTTCTAATAGAAACAGGTCACGTGTTGGTTATGTAGTCGTTAAGTAAATGCTCAAAAAAAAAAATAAATTAAAAAAAATTAATAAAAGTAAATAATTTTAAAAATTGGACAAATAAAAATTTTAAAGTATTTTGCTTGTATATTAAACATTATTATACACATCTAAAATATTAGTTGGATATGAACTATTTTATACACTTTTAATGTGTAAAAGAAGATTTCTTATTATATCAAAGAATATTAATCCTTCAATAAGGGCATGTCCTTATATCTTCCTTGAAGATGATCATTAATTCCTTCCATTTTCTTTGAATGCTTATCCACTAACCTCAACCTCATCCAATACAATCAATTCCCCATGATCTTCAAAGGAAATGAAAGGAGTTTATGATCATTTTTAAGGAAGGCAAAGTGGCAAAAGGGATTGAAAGATTAGGGTTCTTCTTGAATTAAAGAAAAAAGAGGAATTTTGAGTTAAAGTAGAGAAATGGGTTCAAACTCTAATGATATTTTTAGGTTAAAATGAGAGTTTAATATTAAATACGGTTTTCAAGTTTATATTTCTAATTTTTTTAAAGATTTTTTTTCTTTTATTGGAGGCGTTTAGTTTTTTTAGGAATTTAATTAACGGTCACGTGACCAGATGTTATAGCCTGTATCTGTTTAAAATTCTAATTTTTCCTTAATTATCCTAACTTTGTTCAAATTTTGAAACTTTAGGGATTAAATCTGTTTTAGATGAAAATTTGGGACAATTTATATAATACCTTAAACATTAATATACTAAAAATGCATTTTATATCAGCAAAATTTGTTGGTCACTTACACAAATGAAAATATTAAGAGAATACTCATTTTAATTTTGGACGCAGTAAAATTGGATAGAGGATTTGAATCCAACTATATGCGTACAAATTAACTAAAATAAGGAAAAAGAAGAAGAAGTAGATCAAGAAGAAACTTGCTCACACATTCATATCTATTGACTGCTTTTCATTTAAAGTCTATCGAAATGTGACATAAACTATATATAGACTTGAATTGCCATAATCACGGGTTAACTGCTCATAGTTAATGAGTACATTATTATTACTCATCCATTCATCATGATAGACAAAAGGAAAAAGAAAATAATTAATTTAATCAAACAAATGAAAAACTGCAAGAATTTTTTTTTTTTTTATAAGTTATTAAAAATGGATAAAAAAACAGAAGGATCAAATTATGCCTATGAAAGAGTATTAGAAGGATTGTAGAAGAGGATATCAAATTAATGAAACCGTTTCTATTATACTATGTTATAGGTATTACAGAAAAGATTGTATAATGAAACTTGTTTACAGTATAATGATTAATGCATAACGAACAATGAAACTTGTTTACAGTACAATTAACGAACCATGCCATCAGATTTAAAGATTTGTATAATGTGATTTTTAAATTATATAGTGTTGTACTGTATAAATCTCTAAAATATTACGAGATGGTACCTTAAAGTTACGGTAGAAAATGTTGGAAACTTTATATCTCAAGCAAGGAAAAATCTTTGCGCATTAATAATCCACCAAGAAATTAAAAACAATAATAATTCAACGATTAGAGTAGCCTGTTTATGATCGAGACACACTAAAAAGCACTCTCTTTAGGAGGATATGTCCTCTACTACACTGGATTGATATAGTGTTCATTCCCCAAAATACAACGACCTCCAAGTACGTTTTGATGCAGCAAAACAATACCCACAACTGATATTGCCCTTGTACTTAATTTATTTGGAGATATAATTTATTTATTTGATTGTAGGAATATTGTAAAGATATGAATATACATAGGGGGAGAGTAATGTAATATGATTTGTAGTAGTAGGTATTTCTTCTAAAGTTTCTCTCGGAGAGAAAGACCCCTATTTATAATAATTTTGGACAAAGGACAAATATTTGTTAGAGTCAACGATACTTTCCCTTGATTTGTTACTTGATTTTCTGAGATTGTTACGTTGGGCTAGTTCATTTCTTGATTTTGTGAATATTGTTTTTGATTTTGACAGTTTGTTGGAGTCAAAAACACTTCTTAAGGGAGGAGTTAAAAGACTCCTTCTAAATTGTGTAAAAGGGTGGGTTCCACAAAAGTCCAACTCTCAATTAATTTTAAATTATTATTAACAATCTCTCACATAATTTAAAATTTATTATTGAAGATTTTTTTACTGTATAATTGGTGCAAGCGTCTTCCAAACTTGAACTTACACTTAGTGACAGTAAGTTTTAGTTTGAAGCAACATAGTGAATTAAAAATTCTTGAACCAGATCTTTTGAACCAAACTTTAACTTACCGCACACACAGTATGGGCAATAAGTTCAGTTCTAACACGGTTGGACGCATTAGACGGTCTTGCACATGTATCTTGTTTTCATAAGAGTTTTTAAGGAAAAATTTTAACTTCTCATAACAGCGACCTCACTGCTACATTTATATAGGTGTATCCTTCAAGGGTAATTTATGATCATTACCCTACAGATCTCTACTTTGGACATCTTCAGAGATTAACTCTTTCTAATAACCATCACAGTAATGAGCACCACATCTTAAGAATGAGACTAGGGAATGCCCCTCGTCGTGAATATAATGTGCTCATTCTAGTCACCCTGCAGTTTCATTTTTACCTATTGAATCTCATTTATGGGATTTCCAATCACAGAGGTTGGGTGCCCACTGCGATGACTACTCATAGGCTTTAGTCCCATTCTCCTCGATGTTTCAACTATTAGCTTTCAAGCTAATCATTTTGTAAAAGGATTTGTCAAATTATTTTTTGATTTCACATAGTCAAGTATGATTACACATTTGAAACAATAATTGCTTTATAGAGACATGCCTACAAATTGATATGCCTTATTTTCTCATTGAAATTGGCATTTTTTGGCTTTAGATGTTGCAGCCTGATTATCACAACAAATATGCACAACAAGAACATGTGCTATTAATAATGGCAAATTATATAATAAAGATTTTAACCATTGAACTTTATTATATGCCAAATCTAAAGCAATAAATTATGTATCTAAGATTATTTATTGGATTTTCAAGAATTGTATCACTACTTGGTGTAAAAATATAACCGCTAGTGACTTTAGGTTCATCGGAATTTGTGATCTAATTAGCATCATAATATCATTCTAATATAAGTAGAAATCCAAATTAATGAAGTCTATAATCAATAGTACTTCTAAGATATCGGAATAATTTTCTGTCTTTCCAATGATCTACACTAGGATTACTAATGTATCTACTCAATTTAGAGACAACAAAAGAAATATCAAGTCTTACACAATTATTGTGAAATACCTTTACAATTGTTTTTTTCTCAAACGATTATCTTAATTAATTGACGGAACATAAACAAATATCAAATTATTGTAATTGCAATTTTTTCAATAAATATTCAATATATTGTAATTGTGACCACACAATTCCATTCTCATTTTTTTAATGATTTAATGCCTAAAATGACATTACTTTATCTCATATCTTTCGTATCAACATTGTTAGACAAGAAATCATTTGTTTCTTTAATCACATTAAATTTGTTCAAAAAATTAAAATGTCATTTATACTAGGTAAAGAGTTAGAACAATCACTGTCAAACTTGACAATCACTCCCATACTTTAAGGTAATTTAAATTAATTTTGTACTTTTTTTTCAATATTCAACATTTGCATATTTTAGTATTCATAAATTACTATGCTATCCATTAATGTAATATGAGCAGTAAAAGCTGTCTCTTATACACATCTAGATGTGTATAAGAGACAAACTATAGAAAGTTTATCATACAAAGAAACCAAAATTTAGATAAATGACAATACTACCTTGACATATTAAACTGCTGCTGGAAATTTAGATAAGTGGATAATCTCTATGTTTTAGGCAGCTTAAATAAGTTGCAATTTTTGTTTCCCTTAAAAGGGCGTCCAGGAAAAATTTGAATGCTTTATATGCATATAAGCCTTCCAATGCTTCCCACTTCATGATCATAAATGAAAGATCTTTGATACACAACATACCAGAAACTTTTGGCCAAATCTTTTGTAGGACAAATGAAAACTTAAGTCAGTTCTATATTTAGAACAAATATGTACAATTGACATGTACAAGGGCAAATCAAAGTTTTATACACAATTCCATTTGTAAAAACAGAAAAACATCTAGATGTTTTTTTTTTTTTTTTTTCTATTCATATTATCCTTTTTCTTTAAATAATTTAGGAAACATGGATGAAGAAATATACATCTAAATAATAATAAATTTATCATTCACAAGATGTTATGAACGACAAGTCTTAAAAATAAATTTTGCATAACCTCAACAAAGTACTACTATCAGATGAAATTATCATGTTCAATACCCACTCTGACATAAGATGTAAATTGGTACTAATTAATAAAGACTTCATTCATTCTTTGCAAGATCCAAGATCATCTCAATGCATAACTTTATTGTTTTTATTTATTATTTATTTATTTATTTATTTTTACTCTTCTTTCCGTCTTCTTCTTGTATCACAGTAAAATTGACTCTATAGATAGTTGTTTACTAGCACGCTAAGATGACATTGTTGAAATTAACGCTTGGATGTTGCAATTGCGTTAAAATTTTGAAATCTGCAAGATTTAAAATGTCTCTTATACACATCTAGATGTGTATAAGATACAGCTATTATCCTTTCTTTCTTGTAATCATGAATGACATAATATAAGCATAAAATAGTGAATCAAAATTTCAATTGTTGTTTCTAATATCTAAAATTCACTCCATCAAATATTTCAAGATTGTAAAATTTAAATTAGTTCGAACCATAATTTTTTTTTTTAAACAACTAACACAAATTTAAATAAATTAAATTTATCACTCCTCTAAGACTGTTGGAAAATTTATATCTCAAGCAAGGAAAAGTCTTAACACATTAATAATCCACCAAGAAATTAAAAACTAATAATAATTCAAAGATTAGAGTAGCCTGTTTATGATCGAGGCATGCTAAAAAACGCTCTCCTTAGTAGTGATACGCCCCCTACTTTACTGGGTTAATATGATGTTCCTTCCCCAAGATACAATGACTACCAAGTATGTTTTGATACAGCAAAATAATACCCACGAATTGATATTGCTCTTGTACTCAATTTATTTGAAGATATAATTTATTTATTTGATTGTAGGAATATTGTAAAGATATGAATATATATAGAGGGAGAGTAATGTAATATGATTTGTCGTAGTGTATTTCTTCTGATGTTTTCCTGGGGGAGAAAGACCTCTGTTTATAGTAATTTTGGACAAAGGACAAATATCTATTAGAGTTAACGATACTTTCTATTGATCTGCTCCTTGATTTCCTAAGATTGTTACGTTGGGTTAGTTGAGTTTTTTGACATTGTGAATAATGTTCATGATTTTTGGGAATTTGTTGGAGTCAAGAACACTTCTTAAGAGAGGAGTTGAAAGACACATTCTAAGTTGTGTAAAAAAATGAATTCCACAAGAGCCCTCCCTACCTTCAATTAATTTTAAATTATTATTAATAGAAAATTCTTGAAACTTATATACAAAATAGAATTTCTTAATGCCTTTTTTAACTCAATCAAGGGGCCCAAATAAAATATAGAAATTATGTTTTTATTGATGAAATAATGCAAAAATAAATTATTATTTTTCTCTCTCAGCTCTGTCGGTCAAATTACATTGCATTGATTTGTGTTACAGTTTGCCTATGGTAACAAGTAACAACAAAGTTAATGTTGGAAAAAAAAGTATAATCTTTTATATATCGTCGGTATAATTTTTTTTTTATATTATTTTCAATATTGTATATTATATATGTAAAAATGATATTTGAAATTGAAACAATACACACGTAATACATATTCACAGTCTCAACAATATAGAAAATTTTTTACATCGACGATATAATAAAAATTAATAAGAATAATTAAAAAAAAGAAGTTTGCTCATAGAACATGTAATTACAGCCCATAAATGAGTATAAACTGTAAACATGTTCGCATGTTTCTGCAGCATGTGCATGCTTGTCACGACTAGTTCATATTTGTCTATGCAAAATTAACTGTTGACCTTATAATGTTCGATTCTATCTGCATGAAATTATATAGGCCTAACTTCCTATATATAACCAAATGACAACTTTGGAAGTATCATAGCCTGCATATCATATGTTGCCATTACAGATCGACCACCTTCTTCTCTGAAATAAATTAAGGAGTTGCTTGGTTCATCTCTAGGAATCGAAATCCAAATGAAACTCATAAATTTCGTTATCAACATAAATTTGTCTCATTCCTTGTTATTTGTTAGATTTGAAGAGGAATAAGTTTCATTTTGTTAATAAGTCAATTAATTGAAACTTCCGACACAAGTTGAAAATGGAAGTGAACATCTTTTTTATAACACTTTTATTTCGATTTGTATAATATTTACTTAAATAATGTCTATGAGTATTATTAAATTTAATTCTTACTTCTGTCTCTCATACCTATAAATCAAACACCTACTAAACATATGAGCAAGATCAATAAAAGAGTCTCTTGTACTGTCCTTCTCACCCATGTCAAGTTGGCACATGCACAACTAGTTGATGATTGCACATGTTATATGTTCCCACCCCAGAATCAATTACAACTGTCAAGTGGCATTGCTTGTCTTCACTGCCAAAAATGACCATAATGTACACTTCTATTAGCACATTTTTTTGTACAATAACACTTCGGTCTCAACTGTACATTCTCGCCAACATAGCCAGCCCTCTAACCATTCGTGTCCCTTTCCAGATTGGGTCACCGCATGAACATATGCCAACCTGTGAACTTTAGTTTAGTGACTATCGCTCATATAGAATTAGAATCTAGCTAGCTTGACCTAGATATAAGAACTACTAGTATGATATCTAGTGGAAAGTAAAGCAATAGTAACATGAATGTGTAGGAGTAAATGTTCATGGTGCCTGCCGGGTAGCCAGGGCATGGCCTAGAGGTGCAGGCAAAATTGTTAACTCATGAAGGTCTAAAGTTCAATATCTGCAGCCACCAAGAATCTATTATTTGCCTATCTCATGTTAATTTTTGTGTTTTATCTTAGTTCACTCGGAGTTTGTTGAGAGGTATATTATTGGATGAATTTGATCTACGATACTAAGATATATCTTATAATCAATTAAGAACCTACATTACATGTGATGTCATTTATATACTCGATATGATGATATAAGTAACTGATATTAAGTGTGATGTTGTATGTATAATATGGGCATTTGTGTAGTTATAAGATTTACGAGAGGACTGTACTCGAGAATTTTCCTTATTGAGAAAGGTGAGTTCATAAGTGCCCCTTCCCAAGTTCTTGGCCGCAAAAATAAAATAAAAAAATTAAGGTGCTAATTTTCTTGACCTCTTGGTCTTTCCAATTTATAGACAAGCATAGTGTTTAAAGTTCAATAAAATCACAAATAAAACTAAAAATTCATGGCCAGATTCCAATGTTTAAGCACCCAACTGTACAGACCTTTTAATTTACTTCAAAAATTGATCACAATAACAAGAAAAAGAAAGGAACAGAGTGAAGAGCTTAGCACAAATGAGATGATTTGCCAACCTAGCAATGGGGAGGGGAGGGGAGGGGAGGGGAGGGGGACTACTTCTAATCTAACTACATTGGAAGATAAATAAAACTCAAACAGCTAATTGTTGTTGCTGTATTTGTTGATGGGATGATTCATCTTCATTGAAGCATAAGTGGAGCTTTGATGATTTTGCCATGTACAAGGAGGATTCAGCTAAATTGACTGTGGGGGGCTGCATCAACATCTCTCTCTGTAGATAGGAACAGTAGGTGTAAAATGATGTGGGAGTCACATTTAAATGGAATTCTAATCCAAATAAGAAATCCACTTCAAGAAAATTCATCTCTGTTGTGCTGATTCCTCCAACTTTTGCATAGTAAGCATTGTTGTAATACCTGAAATTTTTAACCAAAAAGTAATAAATTGTATATTTATTACCATAATCAAGTTGACTAATTCCATGTGAAATATATTTTATTTACATTAAAAAAATTAAATATAAAAATTGGCAATATAGTTGTCAATGAATTATTACTGTACATCCACAAATCAAATATTGTTACATGGAATTAGATATCGTATACTAACATATCATAGAAAAGCTGGTGTATTAACGTGTCATTGTGGGTGTATTTGTGTATGTAATCATATAACAAAAAATACAGAATGAAATTAAATTTTGCCAAATTATATCGAAACAAAATATTAAACTTAATAGTGTAGAATAATTGAGTTTTTTAGATTTTATTTAGTCAAAAATTTTCAACTCAGCCAACACATTAATACGCCATTACAACACATTTCCATCTACAAATGATCAACTAAATGGATTTATTTAGCTGTAAATTCCAAACACTATTTTTTTATTGGACAGTTGCAATTTTCTAACGTGAGGAGGTCTGTAAAGTTGGACGGTAGCTTTCACCAATAATTGTAATGCTTGACTGTGCAACTAAAACATTCAGATCTCAGAATCAATCTCCCCCTCACCACACTTTTTTTGGACGGCTGTCTTTCGCAATCGAAAAATAAAATAATAACATAAAGCTTTTTTTTTGTTTTTCAATTTACTAAACTAAAAAGATTTATCATTTCTCATATATTACTAGCATTTTTATACGATTTATGAACTTTAAAAATTTTCACCAATAAAAATATTATACTATTTATGTTCTATTAAAATTGTCACTACTTGACTTTTTTGGCAAATATCTCAAGTTTTTATCTCTATCATATATGGATTTTATAAATTTTTAAAATTTAAATGTGTTAATATCTTATCTAAATTTTATTTTTTTTAAAAAAAAAATCACTAAAAATCAACTAAATGTCCAAATATACGTAATTCTTCATCACAAAATTAATACGTTTCACTAAAAAGTCAAAATTAGGGGGAGTACCATTTTTAGTTCTAATTTAAGCTAATATACGATTTTATAAACTTCAAGAATTCAAGGCAAAACGGCTAACGAAGACGAACCCAGGTCAGAAATTCAAGACATAGATACACTGATATTCTAATTCTCCATAAAATCTTAGCCCAATTAAGCTACTTGAGGAGACAAAATAAATATAGACGGAAAAAGAAAATTCAAGAATTCAATGTGATTTTTTAAATTTTTTTTTTTTTGGTAAAAGCTATTCAATTTGATGAACTCCATATATAATAACTAGTCCATTTAATTCACTCACCAAAAACCATTAATTTAATTAATAAAAAATTCCAAGAATATTAATAAATTAGAAATTAATTAACTTACATGTCATCCAAGAACTTGGCAGCAACCATGACACTAGTGATAACATCTAGATGAACGTTGAAAGAATTGATAGGCAAAGCCGGTTGGCGCTGAGTGAACCGATCAAGATAAATGTAAGCTACTATAAAGCAAGATGGGCTACAATTTGCGTACTTAAAAATTCTATCAAGATAGTTCTCAATTGAGATGGTTGGCCTAGTGAGGCCATGAAAGACTGAGATTTTCTGGGGCTGTAATCGACGGTTGAGATCGTTCGACTCCGCCACCCCTTGGAGGAGAGAGGAGAGGAAGTTGATGAGCTTGGACATCACCCTTGGGCTCTCCAGCTCTGCCATTGTTGTTGTTGTTGTTGTTGCTGCTGCTAGATGATGCGTATGGAAATGGAATAATATGTTGTGATGTTGAAATATATAGACCAAGGAATTTATTTATTTATTTTTGGTTAGGTAATATTAGGTGACAGGATTACCCTTGGGAATTTGAAATATGGTTGGGGTGTCCACTCTTGAACATGGTTTATTTTTTGGGTAAAAAAATAGTCCTCATATGTACTTTTTAACTAAAACCTTTTTGGTCCCCGTCTTTAGTTTTAGCCTATTTAATTCTTCAATTCGATATATATATATATATTTTTGGGTGTCGTTGAGTACCTCAGCGAGAGTGCTACTTGAAACTTTAAAAATCGCCACCATTGATTTGTCATAACAATGGCGACAATTCTTAAAGTTTTGGACGGTTCCGTTATTGAGGGACTAAATTGATGGAAAAAAATTTAGTTGGAGGACCAAATAAAGACTAAAAATTAAAGTATAGGGACCAAACAATTGTTAATAAAAAAGTTTGGGGACTACAAGGTATTTTCTTTCTCTTTTCTTGTTTTTTTCCTCGGTGCATTTGAATTGAAAAGTTGTACATTTGAGGTGGAGGATGATTCTTTAATTTAAACTTAAGCATGTAAAAAAGGGAAAAGGAAATATATATATGGATCAATTGACGTGGGTTATAATGGTGTAGTAGTACTTTTTGTTTGAAAGCTAAAATTTAAAAAATTGTACTTATGATCATAAAGTAATACAGTATATACTTCAGATTATAAGCAGTAGTGATGGCATGCCATATAATTATCATGCGATTACATGTGTTCCTAACAGTGAGTGTGAGTAGTATTATGTCCAACTTTAGTGCAATATAGTGCATGTGTTATGATTCTATTTGTGCATGGTTAAGTGGACAAAATGAGGATTTGTTTTGCTTCATGTAAACATTGAGTTCATAATTTGTTGTTTCTCTCTTCCACCCATAATTTGATTTGTATAAGGAGGGAAGATATGCAAGAAAATGCAAACAATAGTTAATTTATCCAGTAGCCATGTTTTAACAGATTTTTAGTCCCTAGATACTTTTGTTTTGGATCAACCAAATAATTAGTCCATCGAACAACACAACAAAATTACATTTGTTTTGGCTCTATTGGGTACATATGTGGACCTCTTTCAATATTTCAAACAAAGCATAGAGATATTAATTTTCTCAAAATTCTAGCAAATACAACTCATAAAATTGATTTTTTCTCATACCAAGCAAAATCCTTTTTCTTTTGACATCATCCAACTACTTTAAGATATGAATTGTCGAATCACCGACAGGAAGGCATGGGTTATTGTTGTTTGTTTTAGATTTTTCTAAATTTTCTTAGATTATAGATTCACGAGAAAATAAAAAGATAATTCCTCAGTATTATTTGAGAAGTTTAAATTTTCGCTTTTTCTTTTTTTTTTTTTTGAGGAGAAAACACATAATATAGGTGATTTTTGAAATAAGCCACCGTCTAAATTAAGATAATAACACAAATACAAAGCACATGAGAACATAGTTTGAGAAGGAAAATAATTTACAAAACCACAAATTCAATATTGTTTGTCAAAACTAATCTATATGACAAAATTATGTTAAATAATTAATCGTAATTTTAGATATTCAATCATATTTCATTCATTTTTTTACGAATATAGTGACACGTCGCTAGTTTGATATGTATGTACTAATTTGAGGAATACATTTTTAGCTAGGGATATAATTGTGTTGCCATCATAGAATAACCTAATCAAAGAGGTGTTGCATTTTTTTTTTTTTTTTTGGAAATAAATATAAACTGAGCAATAATCCCATTTGGAAAAGGTAAATTTAAATGAAGAAAACTTCAACAAAAAAGTGATACAACACATATGTTAAGATTAATGGATTCTATTTCATCTAATCTTTATTTTCATTTCCAATTGAAAGCCATTTTGAAATTGAACCCAAGTGAAAGGATAAATTGGGAATACGACATTTTTGAGAAGCCGGTAGGCATAAAGGACAAATAAGGAGGTGTTTGGTTCACATTCGGGAATCGGAATCGGAATCATAAACTCCACTATTGGTATGGGTTTATATCATTCCCCCTTACTTGTTTGGTTTAACATAAGAATGGGTTTCATTATATTAATAAGTTACTCAACTTGAAACCCATGGGACAAGTCTATATTTATTAACACTTTCAACCCATATAATGTGGGCATAGTGTTCAACCATGACAACTATCTATGGGTATCATTAACTTTGAGAGATCCCATTCCCCCTCTCATACCCATAAACCAAACACCTCCTAAAAGAACAGATTTAATTAAAAGATGTCAATGAACTTTACAGGTTACAACAAAAATCTCAAATCTGTTCCTTAGCAATTCTAACATGCTACCGACGTATACTAATTCCCTTCATTGTGTCTTCTGGCACCACGTCTAAACTACTACTACGACTCCAAATATTATACTACGTACTAAATACTAATTCAGTATTAATAAAAGTAATTCCTTTAATTTCCATGCATTAATTGCAGATCTTTTGTCGGATTATTTTACATTTCACTTTCATCAAAGGCTACTTTTGTAGGCAAAGTTTATCGGCCTATATAACACTATATACAATAAAATATTTAACTTTGGTTTAATTTTGTTGACGAATTTAAACTTGAATTTGAGTTTGATATATACATATATATTTGCAAAAAATTGGTTTGTGCCATCACTAATTTTATAGTACAAAAAAAGTATATGTTCATAAGATTTTGACTTTAAATATCCACACTCCATAGTAGACTTTTCTTTAAAAAAAAAAAAAAATTCTATTATTTATACTGTTAAGGGTTATAGAATTCTACAAAAAAAAAAAAAAGTATTTTTACCAATGAAATTTTATCTTGTCATCTTATATGTTATGCTATTTGTTAAATACATGTTTTTTTTTTTTTTTTACTTCGTATGCGAATATATTTTTTAAACTTTTATTTAAAAAACAAAGAAAATTTAAACATGTGGCAAATTAATATTGGCAGTCCCATATTTGTTAATGACACTATTAGTTTTTCATAATAAAAAAGTAAAAATACCACTTTTTTTAATGACAGCAATATCATTGTAAAAATACAGCACAAATGCGACAACTATACAAGTTTCGTCTAAATGATGCATAAAAAGATGCCACGAGTAAATATGACATTGTTGCTAAAATGGAATAGTTGGTCCAACCAATAATTGATCCAATATTCAGTTTAAGCTAATAATAATGCCGTCAATTTATATCCAATCAAAATCAATTAAACTAGATAGAAAACCAATAAAAACTGGCAAAGTTAAGTGATTGAAAATGAGTGATTAATATTTATTGTTTTTCTTTTAACGAATGCAACTTAGATAGTAAGACGTTATTTCATGAACAGAGAAACTTAAACATGAACTAAATGTACTAAGAGTTTAAGAGGTGGATTTCTTTTTAAAAAAATAATAATAATATTTTCTCCTCTTTCTCTTTTTTTTTTTTTTTTTTCAGTCAGTCTAATATGACCTCTTATGTGAGCTTAAAAACACTATTTAGTGAGGAAAGAATGCCTTTGAATATTAAGTAGGCCAAAAAAGAGAGAAATTTATTTGTCTATAGAGTTCTTCAAATTATTTTTCTTTTTCACTATTATGAAACTGTAGTACTTTCCAAAAAGTTTTGAAACACAAACGTGAAAAAGGAATCATGTTATTCCTTTGGAGTGAAACAAGAGCAAAGCATGTCACCTAGGAGCACCTTAGTTTCTTCTCTAGCTGCATGTGTACAAAGTTATTAATATAAAGTATAAGATAATTATGTTCTAAGTAGAATGATAGAAAATAAATAAAATATACACATACGTATAACTTCATGCATATACCTATATAGCTCTAAGGTATCCATAGTCCGTGTGTTGCCCATGTGATCAGACTCTTGAGCGTCTTTGGAGGTTCCAGCCTCCTAGCATTTTATCACCAGCATCCTTTGCTATCAAGCTACTATTTATGTACATATATGTAGTTCATAATAGGATTCAAATTTAGGAATAAATTATCTTTTCTACAACATTGATGTAAAAAAGTTTTATATCAGTGTTAGATTAGGATATGCAATAGCCAAGGCATCCAAATGAAGGAACAAGCCAATTCAGGCAGTAGAGGTGAATCCTAAGAGACCTACAGGACAAGGAATCTGAAAGAAACGGTGGGGCCTTAATGTGAAGAACAAACTTAAGCATTTTATTCAAAAAGCCTACATAAAGTAATTCATGTAAATAAGTTGATCTATAAAGGACTTGGAAGGTAAATGGGGTATGTTTTTGTTGTGGCAAGAAAATGGACGCCAGAGACAATTGATAAGTCTAAAATTAGCGTTATTTTTGTATGTATTTTGTTATTAAATTTTGGTGTATTTAGTTTTATTTGTCGTGTTAATATTTAAAAATTTAGAGTCGTCATGTTAGTTTTATTATTTTTGTAGTTAAATGTGTGTTTTTGTTGCTTATATTATCTATTTATGTGATTTTGCGTGACGTGCAGGTAAGCGAGGGTAAAAGGATCATTTGGTAGCTGAGGAAAAGACTAGAAATGAAGAGAAGAGAATCAAAGTGAGCTATAATGAAGACCATCCGCTCTTAGACTAATCCGCCGCTGACAACAGTTAAAATAGAACCAGTCACTGACAGTGATAATCTTGTAAATACCATATATTTTGTGTATTGTTTATCCTGATTTTGGTAATGTATAAGCAAGAATTGAGTAATTACAAGTTAAAATAGTTTATTATTGAGTTTTGTAGGGTTTGAGTGAAGAAAGAATTGAAATTGATCACAAAATTGGAGGAGAATTGCAAAATTAGAATTTACATGCACCGGGAGGAGCAATGTGGATACAGTTTGGTAGATTGAACATAACTTTCTTATCTAACCTGTAATTGGGACACATCAAGATGTTTTTAAAAGTTAAGACATAGAGCTACAATTTTCATGTAATAGTTTTTCCAAATTTGATTTACATCATGGTCCAAATTGAGGAGAAAATTAAAACTGGTGCTGCCAAGTGTATTATACGACAAAAATGCAGCGCCTATGCGCCGTAACCACTAGCTCCAATCTTTGGTTCTACCAGCAGTGCCCAGGCGTGACACATTTGTAGCACCCAGGCATGACACGTCAGATAGGTCACATAAGTTTGCTTATTTTGAAGAAAAAATCCTTCTGTCGGCCCGTTTGTATGGGAAATCCTATACTTAGCATCTCGAAATCCCAAAACCGTAAAACTATCTATAAATACACCAAAGAAGGGGAGGAAACAAGAATTCATCATCATATCGTTAGTTTTTAGTTTTCAATAATTAGAATAGTAATTTAGCCGTAAGGTAGATTTTTTCAACTGTTCAAGCTAGAATTCTGTTCTCTTGTCAAGGATTCAACATTTGATGATCATCAAAATTGATTTTCGCTGCAATTACTGAGTTTGATTTATTTTTATGCAATTCAATTTTTGTATTCACTGAGTTCTTGTCTTTAATTATCATTCTTGTTTTATTGCCTTTAAATTTTTAATTGTTCTCGTAGTTTAGTAATTAGGTGTTATTGGATCATTTTATTTACTTTTATAGGGTAGACTAATTTAAATTATTGTTCTTGATTAAATTCTTGCAAGCCGTAGATTGATTTATAGTCAGTTATATTTAATTACTTTTCGTATGGTTAGAATTTTACATTCTTGTCTTTATTTTAATTTCTCATGATCAAATTTAGTTTAAGTTTAATAAAAAAAACTCTTAATTAGATTATTTCATCTAACTAGTAAATAGGCTTGTAAACTTAGTACTTGTTCCGATAGTTCTCATGGGAACGATCCTTACTCATTGTATATACAAACTCAACTCGTATACTTGCGAGTGTATGAGAGTTCATTAGGATAATTAAGGTTTTTATTAATTGTTCATTATTTTCAAAAACCTAATCAATATTTTACCGAACAAGTTTTTAGCGCCGTTGCCGGGGACTATTTGTTTGGTAATAATATTAGGTGTAGCGAGTTTTACTAGATTAGACTTTTTATTTCTTTTTATTTATTTATTTACTTCTAACAGCTTCTTATTCTCTCGTTTTTATTTAGATTTTGTATTTCATAGTTGATCTTTGGTTTTCTTTTCATATAATTTATAGTAGATATTTGTTCGTTCAATCTACCACTTCATCCGATTGATTTGGAAATTGAATGGACAATAGTTAGAAACCACGGATGACAAGACTCAAACCAAGGTGACAATCTAATAGAGAATCCATTAATTGTCCTGTTAATGAATAAGAGGAGGTTGTAGGCAACAATGGCAGCCAGGTTAATGCTAATACTAACCCCCGACATTTTAGAGATTATGCCATACCTAATTTCGAGAGGGCGAGTTCAAGTATTGTGCAGCTGCCCGTGCAAGAGAACAACTTTGAAATCAAGCCTGCACTGATACACATGCTCAAACACATGCTATGTTTGGAGGAAGACCCAATCAAAATCCCTATGAGCACTTAATCAAATTCGAGAAGGTTATTGATACATTCCAATACAATAGAGTCCATCACGATTGTATCTAGATAAGAGCATTCCTTTTTTTTTTTTTATGTGATAAAGCAAGGTCATGGTTGCAGTCATATAGACTAGGTGCTTTCACAACATAGGACCAATTCACTCAAGAATTTCTAGCCATACACTTTCCACCAGTTAGGACTGTTAAGCTCCGAAACAAGATCACATCATTCAGACAAATCACTGGAGAGAGATTAGGCGAGGCGTGGGATTGCACTTTCAAGGAGCTGTTGAAGAAATGCTTGCACCATGCTATACCTCTATGGCTGCAAGTCCAAACATTCTATAATGGACTATTTTCAGAGACGAGATTGATAATTGATGCTAATGTGGGAGGTTCTTTTCCCTACAAGACTCCGAAGGAAGCGCAAGAGTTGTTAGAGAGAATGGCATCTACTCATTACTATCACGAAGTAATAACTCCTGTAGTTGGAGAACAATAACAACTGAATCAAGCTAACGTCCAACAAAGAGGTATGCCTAGTTATGACACTTTCATATCTCAGCAAAACATAATAATGAGTGCCATTACAAATTTGACAAAGGCTGTAGAGAATATGAGAAGAAGCTCAGTGAACTCCATTGGTTGGATATCCCAAGGGATCTTGAGTTGTGATTTCTGCTGAGGAAATCACCAAAATGGCTTCTACGATACTTTAGTGATGCAAGGTGAGTAAATTCAATTTATTTCCAATCAAAATCCTACCTCAAGAAATCAACTCATCAACTAATGGAAACACATATAACCCGTCTTAGATAAACCAACCCAACTTTTCTTAGTCAAATCAAGAAAATATCCAAAATTCATCATTTCTCCCAAATGCACCTCAACATAATTAGTCCAATCAACCATCGTCATCTAGACCAACCTACTACCACATCAAAGAAATTCTCAGAATTTTTCACCTCAACAAAATATCTCATACCAACCTCTACCACCAAGACCACCATTTCAAAATATAAATTATCCTGCATATGTGAATCATGATACATCCAATGATGATAATTTGATAAGGGATTTTATAAGGTTACAAAGAGAGTATGAGAATCTATAGGCTATCACTAGGAAGCCTGAGATGCAATTAGGGCAGATAGCTCATCAAAACAATGAGCGACAAGCGGGAACATTTTTGAGCAATACAATTTCTTACCCACGGGATAATAACCAAGGGAAAGAGCATGTTCAAGTTGTCATATTGAGGAGTGAGAAAACACTAGAGATGAAAGAAATTGTGGAGGATGATGAGTTGAGCAAGATAAAGAATGATGCAAAGAGAAAGGAAGACATATCAAAGAGTAAGGACGATAATGAGGAACCATCTAAAACTCTTGACCAACAAGGTAAACCCGAGAATCATTCGCACCTACAAGTAAGCAGGTAAGTATTCCTTTTCTCCAAAGACTGAAAGAGGATGAAAAGATGAAAAAGTTTAGGAAATTTTTAGAAATTCTTAATAACCTTCCTTTTATTGAAGCAATAGAAAATATGCCCAGTGATGCTAAGTTCTTGAAATAGATAGATATCTAGCAAGAGGAGATTGATAGGGAACAAAATTTTATGCTTAAACGAAGGCTATAGTGCCATTATTTAGAAGAATTTTCCCTAAGATCAAGGACCCTGGCTCATTCTCGATTCCATGTGAAATTGGATGGGCGATTTTCCACTTAGCTCTATGTGACTTGGGAGTTTCCATCAAACTATATAAAATTCAAAGACCTTAAAAAGGTTGAATTCGAAGTTAGGATTGAAACCGACAAACATCACTCTCCAACTAGTCGATAAAAGTGTGAGCAATCAGTAGGAGTAGTAGAAGACCTTATTGTCAAAATAGGTAAGGTATTTTTATCAATTGATTTCATAATGTTCAACATGGAAGAAGACGTGATGACCCCACTCATATTAGGAAGACCTTTCTTAGCCACCGGGCAATCCAAGTTGAAAACCTACAATTTAGAGTCAATAATGAAATTGTTTCCTTTAATGTTTTTGATTCTTTTAAATTTTAAGTTGAATATGATGATTTTATGAACATAGATATTATTGATGATTTGGTCAACGATTTTTGTAGGGAATCCATGAAAGAGGAGACTGAGAACATGAACAACATCCATAAAGAGAATAGAAGCTCGCAACAAAGAGAACATGATGGATGAAGAGATGGAAAGGGCAATTGAGGAAAGCAAGTTGAGGAATAAAGGTAAAAAGGAGTATCTGACCAATGAATCCCCCAAGGTGGAGCTCAAACGCTCTACTGTCTTCTCATCTTAAATATAGTTTTCTAGGATAGAATGATACATATCCAGTCATTGTCAATATTTCTTTTTCTAATATTCAATTGGGCAAATTAATATTTGTTTCAAAGAAACATCGTGGAGCAATTGTGTGGAGCATTGAACATATAAAAAGCATAAGTCCGACTGTTTGTATGCACAAAATACTCCTTAATGACACCAACAAGCCCATTAGACAACCTCAAAGCGGTTAAATCCAATTTTAAAAGAGGTAGTTAAGAAGGAGGTTTTAAAATTGCTAGATACTGGGATCATATATCCTACCAATGATAGTGAGTGAGTTAGCCCAACGCAAATAGTGCCACAGAAAGGGGGGATGACTGTAATCATAAATGAAAAGAATGAATTAATTCCCTCTAACTTAGTGATGGGGTAACGAATGTGTATAGATTATAGAAAACTTAACACAATCGCTGGGAAAGACTATTTTCCTTTACCCTTCATTGATCAGATGCTTGAAACGATTATTTGCACATGCATTTTATTGCATTCTCGACAGTTATTTAGCGTATTTTCAAATTTTTATAGCCCTTGTAGATCAAGAGAAAACCACTTTTATTTGTCCATATGGCACATTTGCATATCAATGCATGTCTTTTGCTTATGTAATGCTCCCATTACTTTTCAAAGATGTATGTTTGCTATCTTTGATGATATGATTGAAAAGTTTATTGAAATTTTTATGGATGATTTTAGTGTATTCAGTGACTCTTTTGATTCGTGTTTAAATAATCTTGCATGTGTATTGGAAATATGTGAGTCTTAAAACTTGGCATTTAATTGGGAAAAGTATCATTTTATGGTTTAGGAAGGGATTGTCGGGCCACAAGTTAGAAGGACGCACTCTCATGCTTCTACTTCTAAACAACCGGCTAGTGAAGGTGACCCAAGGACTCAAGAAGAGATCCTCCAATAGATTTTACTAGAGCAACAATGTATGTGACAGTGCTTTGATGCTTATATTATGTACCAGCATACGTGGCAACAAATGATGGAGGCTCGGGAAATGGCTAGGGAACATGGGGAAAGTCCATCGACATTTTCACCTTTTCCTCATTTTCCTCAAGATTTGGCCCCAGACGATGAGGATTGATCATAGTCTTGATTTTTCCTGTGTTTCTGCATTTTAATTTATCTAGTTGATGTTTTCCACTTCAACTCAAGGGTATTTAGTTCGACATAAGCGGCACTAAATGTTCTTCATTGACAGAGAAGCTTCATTTTTTTTCCTTTTTACTCTTTATTTTTCATTGGGGACAATGCTATACTTTAAGTGTGGTGTGAGGAATTTTCTTAATTTCTATACATTTGGTGGCTTGTTTGTACATTTTGTTCAATTTTTGCTTTTATATTTGTTTATTAGCTTTTGATTTGAGAGCTTTTCAAATTTTTGAAAATTTTTTTCACAACTTTCTTAGCATGTTTCTTTGATTTTCTACTAGATAATTTTTGAACTAAGTTGTCATGAGTTAGGGTAGTCGGTGTTAATATTTTCCTAGCATGAATTCTAATTTTTGAGTACTAATAACCCTACACTGTTGTAGCTTTTGGTACTAAGAGATAATTGTGTAGATTCACTTATATTGCACTCCAGACACTTACTTTATTATATCTTTGAGGCAAAATTTTAGATAATTTCATTTGATTTAAAGATGAGGGTAGTCATTTCTTTGGACGTTTGAGCTTTTCAAGCCAACCTTACTGTAAAATTTATCCCTAGAACCCTACTTGAGCCTTAATTTGTTTTGAATGGACAGAAACACCATTCATTTTTTTTCTCTAACTCATTTTTCATCTACTTATGTGAGCTATTCTAAATGTCCCTTAAAGAGCTTTATTGCCACATTAATTGTGAAAGGGATATAAGGATGGAAGGTAGTTGTATGAGAGTGTTAGAATGAATGGTATACAATTTAAGGTGTAGGGGGTGTTAAAGAAAAAAAATTGTGTTGACCATAGCAGGTGGTACCCGTCACATGCACTTGCATTGGAGTGTTAGTAAGTAATGCCCATCACTGGTACCCGCACAGATATTTTTTTGTGGGCAGTACCTATCACTGGTACCTGTTTTGGAGAATCAAAAAAGAAAAAAAAAAAAAGAAGAAAGGAGTAGATTATGTTTTCGATGTATTGACAAGAAAGGTTGAAGTTGAAAAAGTAGGATTTTATTTTGCTTGTTGCACAAAATTTTTATAGATGTTTGGTCAATTAAGTGTGGAATTACTTCTTTGAAGGATAGCTATTTTAGTATTCAAAAAGTTAATGAAGAGCATATTAATTTAAAACTCTTTTTCTTATTTGTATATCCCCTTTTCCTTTCTTTGTTAGCCAAAACCCTAGCCTTACATTATAAGTTAAAAGTCCTATTTAATTTGAGTCGAGTTAATTGTCTACATTAGTGGAGAAATGTAAGAAGAGCAAGTTAGAGTGTTTAAAAAAATTTAAAGGATTTGCATGATTTGATCTGAGTACCTTAAAAGTTATCATACATGCATTATGTATGGCTATATGCATACTTACACTGGAATTCATGTATGAGGGTTTATTATTATTTTACTATTTTTCTTATGATGGTTTGGTTCTTGGTTATTCATGCGGATAATTGATGAGATGTGTTGAGTATGTTTGTGATTTATTTCTGTGTTTTGCTCGAGGACGATCAAAAACTAAATTTGGGGTAGTTGATAATCT
Source organism: Cinchona pubescens (assembly GCA_025175665.1). Taxonomy (NCBI): domain Eukaryota; kingdom Viridiplantae; phylum Streptophyta; class Magnoliopsida; order Gentianales; family Rubiaceae; genus Cinchona; species Cinchona pubescens. The sequence continues at coordinate 75,005 of JANKKI010000542.1, read as the reverse complement.
CGTAAATCGTATATTTTATGTATCGTTTACCTCATTGTTAGTGATGTATGAGCAAGAATTGAGAAATTATGAGATAAAATAGTTTATTTTGAGTTTTTTTGGGTTTGAGTTAAGAAAGAGTTGAAATTAATCACAAAATTAGAGGAGAATTGCAAAATTAGAATTTACGTGCACCGACGATGAGCAATGTAGATACAGTTTGGTAGATTGGGCATAACTTTTTTATCCAAGCCCTACTTCAGGTGATTCAAGATGCATTGAAAAGTTAAGACATAGAGTTACAGCTTTCATGTTTTGAGTGTTCCCAAATTCATCCTACATCATGGTCAATATCAAGGAGGAAATTGAAACTGGTGCTTCCAAGCACGCCTAGGCACAACAAAAATGCAGCGCCTAGGCACCGTAACCAGTAGCTCTCTCATTGTTTTGCTAGCAGCACCCAAGCGTGACACATTTGCAGCGCCAAGCATGCCTCGTTGGATAGGTCTCATAAGTTTGCTTATTTTGCAAGAAAAGTCCTTTCGTAGGCTCGTTTGCATAGGAAATCATGTTCTTATCAAACCGGACCCCAAAACCGTAAAAACACTTATAAATATACCAAAGAAGGGGAGGAAACAAGAATTCATCATCAGCCATCATTAGTTTTTAGTTGTCAAAAGTTAGAATGGTAATTTATTCGTAGGATAAATTTTCTCAAGTGTTCAAGTTGGAATTCTGTTCTCTTGTCAAAGATTTTCAAGATATGGCGATCACCAATATATTTTTTTATACAATTACTGAGTTTGATTTATTTTTATGCAATTCAATTTGTATTGTTTACACTACGTTTTTGTTCTTCAATTATCGTTCTTGTTTTATATACACATCAGATGTTTAAAGAGATAGCTATAGTCTAGTATACACATCTAGATCATTGATAAGAGACAAATAGGGTATACTAATATTAAATTCTTATTCTTGATTAAATTCTTACAAGTAGAGTAGATTGATTTAGGGTTTTTAGTCAAATATATTTAATTGCATTCTGTAGGGTTATAATTTTACATTCTTGTATTTGTTTTGATTTCTCATGACCAAATTTAGTTTAAGTGTAATAAAAAAACTCTTGATTATTTCGTCTAACTAGTAAATAGGCTTGTGAACTTGGTACTTGTTCCGATGGTTCTCGTGGGAATAATCTTTACTCATCCTATATAAAAACTCACCTTGTATACTTGCTAGATGTGTGGGAGTTGATTAGGATAATTAAGTTTTTATTACTTATTCATTATTTTTAAAAATCTAATCAATATTCTACTGAACAGACAGTGTCTGATTTAATAGAAGGATGTACTGCTGATAACGGTTGGCTCACTGTTAGCGGCTAACCAGACCAAATTTAATTAACACAAATGAAGAAGTTAAATGAGAAATAATATGCAACTTTTAGTTATATTATTTATATAAAAAAATAAAATAGTTTAAAAGAATTAATAATGTCAACAACTGTAAATATCATGAAAACTAACCATTACTTCTATTATCTATATAAATAAAAATTAAATAGTGTAAAAAATTCATAATATCTACAACCACTACAAATATTGTTACTTAAATTTTTTTATTTTTATTTGATTTATTTATTAAATAATGCACGTCATCATCATTATTTCACTAACATTATTTTATTTTACAAGTTAAATATATTTGTTTGTGCAAGGTTTTCCCGCTAATCTCTCTCTCTCTCTCTCTATATATATATATCATAAATGATATAAGTGACACGTATAAATTCATATTAAATAGAGAGCATTTCACAAATTGATTAGGTTTTCGTAAAAAATGTATTGTTGCTTTGTAAATTCAAACATAAATTGTATACTAGAATTTCTTGTGCTGGCATACATCTTGTAAATTAATGATCTAATCATTATTAAGTGTAGTTTAGATAGTAAGATGTTTTTCTTATGATTTAGTGGTTATAAATTTAAGTCACTAAGAGATAGTAAGGGAGTCATTAAAAAAAGGGTATACTTGGATGTTTATTCGAAGTCTTGATCATTCGGATGTAGATAAATTGATGATAACTATAATAGGATCCAAATCCCCATTACATAAGTGGAATTGTTTCAGGTTTTTATATACTTTTTGCAATCACCAAACTGTCACTGCATAAGTGGATAATGCCACATCATTTTGTGTATGATTATTTGAAATTCTCATATTACAATAATTTATTGAAAATTGAACATTCTGCTCTTTTATTTTTGGGAAGAGTTTTTCAAGTGATGCATATTTTATGTAAGAAAACTTCTACTTCAATTTAACATCTTTCTAATTCCCAAATTCCCAGAATAATTCCCTTCCCTTTCCCGTCTCCTTTCTTTTTTACGAAAAAACTCCATTAACAGAATCATCCTCCAAGTTCTACACTTAAGAAAATTGGATAAAATATTTAAGTGAAATAAATACACATATAAATCTTTAAAAGGAAAAAAAAATAGAAAAAAGAATGGAGTAATATCTTACAAGAACTTGATTGCTAGATGTCAACTAAATGTAAGAATTTTCTTTTTTTTTTATCTGTGTTTGATTGTATATACGTGTCTTAAGAAGGGAGAAGGAGGGAAAGAAAATGGGAGGGGAGGGCTGTGGTGATGTGATATTTTTTTGGAGGAAGGAGAGTTTGAGTGGGTATGGAGACTGGCTAGAACGTGTGAGTTTGAGTGGGAGAAAATAATTTTTTTTTTTTTTTAAAATAACTTGCGCTTAATAATTTCTATGCCATTTTCAACCAAAGGGAGAAAAAATTGAAAAATATTTTAAACGAAAAAATATATTTTGGTGTTTGGCTCCAAGAGAAAATTTGTAAAAAATTTCAACCCAACCAAACACATCCTAATCTCCCACTTTTGATTAATTATGGGAAGGGGTATTAATGTCCATAGCTAGTAGTATCATAGTATAAAAGGGTTAATAATACTTTGCCCCCTAAACTATGTAAGTAATTACACTTTGCTTCCCTAAACTAAAATAATATGCATTTTGTCCCCCAACTTACACTATTCATCTATTAACAACTTTAAAATCATCAAGATAATTAAGCCACAAATCTCGAGAGAGAAGCGCCACAATCTGGAGAGGGAAAGAGCAATGACAAAAACTGCAATTCCAATTCTGATGAACTTTCATCCGACTACTACATGGTGCAATTTGTCCGATTTTAATTTTTCTAATTTATTCCAAAAGCATTAACTAATTAGGGGTGAGAATCAGATAATCAATTGATTAATCAGTCAACAAAATAGGTTAAAATTTGGAAATAGATCAGGTGTGATTTTAACCAAGTTCAATTTCAAATTCAATTTAGTAGAAAATTTTGATTAACTGAATTTAAATTCGGTAATCGGTTTTGAATTCGATTAACCAAATTGAACGTGGGCCAGTTGAGCTCTTGACACTTGATTAAACTCATGTGTACAAAAATATGTTGCTCAAATAAAAATTTTCTAATTTTATTTAATTTTCACCATATACTTTTTGATGTGTGTGGCATTTATTGATTAATCTATTATAGATATGAAAAAAAATATATACCATGAAACTTAATTTTAATAACTGACAATATAATTACATAAAAAACTATAACATCATGTAAATTGCAAGTATTTATATTCTACATATCATACTGCTACATAATATCATTTATCCATAATAATTCAATAATTAAGCACGTGTAAGTCACTACCAATATAATTATAGATGAAGTACAAGATTTAATATTTAAAAATATAAAAAATATTAAAGAAAATTAAAATATTTTTTGTATAGAATACATTTAAAGATATTTAATATGTAAAATGTTATATATCTATATATATATAACATTTTACATATTAAATATCTTATTATCAACCTTTTAATTCAATAATCGGTTAACCAAATTCAAAAAATCTTAGTTCCATTTTGAATTCATTAACGTAATTCACTAATTTGATTAACAAATTTTTATCCGAAATAATTTTTTTTAAAAAATAACTAAATTTATTAATCAAAGTGAATTTGAAATTGATTTCAAAATCGATTAACCGAATACTGTTCACCCCTAGTTATGGGAGTTTTTGTTATTCATGATAATGGGAGGAAAATTCAAGTTAAGAAGCTAAATCTTTCAAGCATGGTCCGGGACCCGTTGTGAGATTTGGGGGACAAGACATTGTATCTCAGTTCTCTTGGATCTCTTGTGGACACTGTCTTAACATGTGCATGGCGAACACAATTTACTTTTCAAAGTTCTTTAAAGATAGTGGGGTGTTTTGCCCTTGATTACGGAAAAGTACCATTCACTGGATGCCAAATTTTGTAGTAGAAAATATTACCGGTTAACCGAGAGAGAATTTGGAATGTGGATGCTATCTAATCCTAGCGTCGGGATAACACCCAAAGAGATTGGATTGAGTGGCGAAGGGCAACGAAAACAGGTAAAAAAAAATTTAGCTAGAGAGGCTTTACATATATGTGGTCGCAAATTTTTATTGATGAGTAGAAAATTTGTAGTGAATGACAAGATTTTTGTAAATTACTGCTTAAAGTTTTAAATGATTTGATTTATCAATTTGATTGACCATGCTTTTTTTACCATCCCTTAACATGTGTCTATTGATACACTTCTGGTTGTAATGATAAGGAACTGCGAATAATTGATCAAAGGTTACTAATGCATACTTAGAATTATATATTTGTCTAAAGAATTAGCTTAATTAGCATTAAATTTTGGAAAAATTGATATTTATCACCAGTTTTTGGAATAGTGACATGTCATTTTTTTTTTATCCACATCACCCTATCAACCACTATATTCTCTCTCGTCCCCGACATTAATAGGTTATCAATTTTTTAATTAATCATTCAATCCAAATATTATGATAAGAATTTAATAAAATAACAAAAAAGACTCATTTAGTGTAAATACATGTCAAATCACATATATAAAAGTAACATTTGAATTAAACAATAATTAAATGACATGAATCTACACAAGTTGGTAACTTTATACCAACAGTGTGAGAAACATTAATTCCTAAATTTAAGATCTAATTCTATTTTACCTTTCAATTTTTATTTATTTTTACTTTGCACTTTAGATTTTAGTTTTGTATATTTTACACTCCAAATTCTCAAATTCGTTCCACTTTAGCCATTGTTTTAATGTCGTTTGAAATATTAAAGGATTTTTTTCGTATATACAACAAATTCAGCAGGATGTACAATAACATTTTGTGTGTAAAAATAAAGATTTCGTTAAGTTTTTTGACGAGGGTAAAAAGGGAAGTGAGATAAATTTAAAAGTTAGGAGTACAAAGTATCTAAAACAGAAATTCGAAATGCAAAGTAAGAATTGAACAAAAAGTTGATGAGTGTAAATTAAAATTAGTCCTAAATTTAATGTAAAGGACTTAATTTTTTTCCCACGTATTAAAAAGATGTCTTGATTCGTACAGGTAATACTCTCTCCAGGCTTATTCTTTTCCTCTCCCTCCTATTTTAGAAACCCTAAAATGACAAATGGAAAATGATAGAAAGCGTCCCTCATATTTGCAACAAAATCTATTTCTTTTCATCTTTTCATTTAAACGATGCAAATTAATCCGTCACATTTTAAAAATGGACCAGTTTTGTTCCACACTGAATATACACATTGTCTCTCATACACACATACACATCCCATCTCTCACACACACTCTCTCACAATCTTATATATACATATTCACATAGTCTATAATATACAACTGTCTCACACTGTCTTCATACACACTATTTCTCTATCACACACTCACACACGCTCTTCCTAACAACTAAACACACAGTCTTTCATACACATATGATAATTATTTGTAATAAATTAATATATGTGTATGAAGTGAGAAATTTAATTCATAAGTTGAATTCAGTTGATTATTAAACAGATAACTTTATCAATTTAACAATTAATACTTTTAAAACTTAAATTCAAAATTCAAAATTGAAACTTCAGTGTTATCAAACAGGCCATTAGTTGAATTTGATGTTTTTATTATAATGATAATGTCTCAATTTTTTAGATAATTTGTGCTAATCATGCTCCTAATTCTCTTTTTGGTAGGTCAATTGAAGAACCTCTCAAGATCAATGATGGAAAATCACTCAAGAAGGTTGTTGAAGCACAGTATTCAAAAATTGTTCAATAAGAAAAACTACCTGACAATGTGTATAATGTGATGAAGGATTAAGAGACTTGTGCAAAGGATCGGAAAATTTTTAATGGCAAGAAGTTGAAAAGTTAAAAAAAGAAGAGGAAATAGTTCGAGAAGCAATTAGATGTGATAATTGGTTCACTAGTCTTGACAAAAGCGTGGAAAGAAGGCAAAGGGTGGCCAAAGGTAAACAACCGCCTTCAAAAGCTTGAATGATCAACCATTACCATAGTCAAACTAGTGACTATAAAAAAGTGTTTCTTGGGAGGCAACCCGAGTCTTACATTCTTTATTTTGCTTATTTTTAGTATTAATTTGTGTTTAGTTTTACTTTGGAGTGATTTGATTTACTTAGGGTTAGATTTGGTTTTGAAAAATTTTCTTTTAATTTCAATTTGTGCTAAGAAATGATTGAACTTAGTATTCTTAACTGGTGTTTTTAATGTGTGAGGGTGGTGCTGGACTTGAAGAGAACTGATGATGAAGAAGGAAGAATTTTCTAAATGTTGAAAATTTAGTTTTGCAGAAAACAGGATCCATGTCGCGACATCAACGATATTCTTCTGGAGGGCATTTTTGTAATCTGGTCCGTATTGTGACATCAACCGCAAACATCTACAAAGGCAAAAAATTTGAACCTCTTTCGATGTTGCGACATTAAATCTGATGTTGTGACACCGAGCACATGAGGAGCATCGGACATGTTTCAGTCATGTCGCGATATCAAAAGTTGATGTTGCGACATCGACTTGTCCTTTGAAATTCTATTTTGGCTTGATGTTGTGACGTCAAATCTATCACGACATTAACACTAACAGATTCAAAAATTAAAAACAACTCTTCTTTTTTTCTTCTCCATTTTCTTCCCCAATTCCAAACCCTAGCCGTACACTTTTCATTCCAGTCCTTCCCTTCTTCAATTTTCCCACTAATTCCAAATTTGAAACACCCATAATCTGTGTCTTATACACATCTAGATGTGTATAATCCAAAAATTTGGAGTTCTTCAAGGAGAATTTCAAGCTTTAAAGGGACAATTGTCAACAATCCAAATCGGGTTTTTCTTTAATTAAATGAGTTATATCTTCTAATTATCTTGTACTTAGACCTGTAAGATCATTATTTGTGGATTATTTGATTGGATTGTTGGTGATTTTTGGTCATTGAATACATGGAAATTGTGATAAATTGTGAGCGATTTTTGGAAGATAATTTTTTGTGCGAATTTTTGTGGATAATTTTGTCAACTTGGTTGTGAATAATTTGGACATAATTTTGTCTTGGAAAATTGTTGATAATTGTTTTGGGTTATTTCTTAGTTGTGAAAATTTTTTTGACTATTATAATAGTCAATTATATTTGAATTAGTTGTCAATTGAACATTTTTGGTAATTGTTTTGACTATAATTATTTGGAAACATGACTAGAGGGGTGTATGGTAGTGGTAGACGTGCTAGGAGTACGAGTAGAGGATAAGGCTTGAGAAAAAGGAAAGCAGGGAAAGGAGTGAGTGGGAAAGGTCTAAGTGTGAACTAAGTGAAGCCAATGAGAACTGGTGGTAGAACCCCAACTCACAAGTTAGCGAGCGAAAGTATTATTTCAAAATAATGAGAAACATAAGGTCATTAGAAAAAGGGGTTGTCACTTATTTGTGCACTAGGGGACTTATGAGAAGGCAAGAAAGGAAATAGAGATACAAATTAAAGCAAGGTATTGTATTGGAGCGATTTAATATGGCAATTGAACCTAGGTATACACAGCTAGTTAAGGAGTTCCATTGTAATTTGTGTAATTTGGAGAATGAAAAAGTAAGAGTTAGGGAAGTATTAGTTGATTTTGGTACCAATGTGATTAATGTTTATTTCAATATACCTTCTGTTCCATCTAATGAGTACTATGCTCTTGTACACAATAAGGACAAAGATTTTGAATGAAATTAAAAGAATTTTGTGTGATATTGATGTTGCTTGGGTGTTGAATACTTCAAAGATGGTGGAGTTGAAATTTTATTGTCATGGTTTATCCTTTGTAGCAAAATTGTGGTTTTATTTCATCAGTTGTTGAATTTGGGGTTCCAATTCTTTAAGCCATATTGAGAGGGATAAAGTGATATTGGTTTATGCTATAATGACGGGGATGCTAGTAGATGTAGAGGGGTTGATTAGACAAGGATTCCGTAATAGTGGGAGGTCTAGGAGACCTATTTTTTATGCACCTACTTTAATACACTCATCTATGTATTGCTACAGGATGCCCATATTCTACAAATGAACGGATGACACATCAAAGAGGCAGAATCAATAAAAAGTATGTGTACAAGATTATCCGGGAATATGAAAAATATCACCTCGAAAAAGGCCAAATGCCTCTACCACCGCCCCCAAGAATATCATTCATTTCTTAGCCGCTAGGATATGTTTGTAATGCACTAGTTACAGAAGAGGAGTGTAATGAATTGTAAGGATATTAGACATACAGTCAACTGGTGATACACAACAATTTAGCGTGATAGGAAAAGCTTTTCGGACTACCTCATTCAGCACTTAGGTTCAACCACCACGGCCTCTACTTTGGCATTATGGCCTACCTCGTGGACAGTCCTATTATACCCCACCAGCAGTACTAACACAACAAAGTGAAGCACAACAAGCTAGTGGCACCAGCGGAGTACTTGATCAGGATTTCGAGGAAAGTCAGCACAACGAAGCAAAGGATGACCATAAGAGATGGAGCAAGACTTGTTTGAGGTAACGGATGGTGGTGCGAGATAGCTTGAGGAACACTGAAAGAGAATTTTATTAACTTGAGGAACATTGAAAGAGAATTTTATTTGAGATATTTTGAGATGCTTGAAGATATTTTCATTATCATTTCTTTACTACTTTAGCATTTTATCATGTTTATTTTATACTTTTAGATATTTTGGTTAAGATATTAGTTTTTTGGTAGTAGATTGGCTAAGGGCCTTAGGCTGACGCCAAGTGACTTTTCTTGATGCTTGACTTAGAATTGATCTTTTGAATTTCATGATAGAATTCTTGATTTAATGCTTACTTGTCTTTTAGTTAATTTAGTTGTTTAAGCTTTGATAGTGGCTAAAGGCCTTAAGTTGATGTTAGAAATGACAATTGCGAGCTTAATTGATGGGTTGCATGGTATGACTTGACGTGTTCTTAGTGATGTCACTTAGAGGTATTTTGTTTTGTTAAAATTTTATCTAGTTTGTTCTTATTATTTTATGGTTTATTATATGTTATATTGTTTGAATTTTGGGTGAGTGGTAAGATGAGTTTTACTCATCGAATAGAATAAAAGAGTCAAGTTTAGGGGTGTCTGTCTTGTGTTGGGAGATCGTCATTTTATGTTTGTATACATATTTAATGTCCCTTGGATGGAAGATTGATCAAATTAGTACTCGATGGTGATACTTGACTTGCAATGACTTAATGATTAAACTATTTGAATTGGATATTTCGTGAACTTAAGTGTATTTGAGTGGTTCTTTTACAACATAAGAATCTCAAAAACTTGATATTACCATTGTCAAAATGAGGGTCTAAGATACACAGGGGAAATTCACTAAGAGTATTGTTTTGGATCAAATCATAAGTATTACTTTGTTGCTCGATTTATCTTTTGGAAAAATAGGGTTAAATAGAATAGAAGGAATTTAGGACATTTTGTATGTTTGTATAGGGAATATTATTCTAGTTTGTGAATGATTGATATTCGATATTAATCTTAAGTACATTTTACTCCTCTTCCTTGGTTTAGGGCTGTGCAGAAAAAATTAGGAATAAGGCGAGTATGAGATTCTGGGATGTACCCATGTTGTTTCTCCAAAATAAGCCATTAACGTAGTAATAAGGCTAGTACGGGATTCCGGTATGTATCCATATTGTTTCTCCAAATTAAATCATTAGGAATTATATTTTAGAATACCAACAAGTTGAGGGAAAATGTTTGCATTACTTATCATTGATATCATACTACTCATTCCTTAATAGCTTAATGTTCCTAAATTGTGGACATGTGCATATAGATTGATTTCTATTTTTATTGTCCTACTCTATTTTGTATATTTCCTTAATAATTTGGTTTTCCTAGACAAAATATTTTTCTTCTTTCCTAATGTTCCCTTGTTATTTTAGAAAATATCTTTTTCTTTTAATTAAATTACCTAAAATTCTGGGGTTTAGCATTTTATCCCCTTTATAAAAAGTTTCCTCCTCGAAACTTCACGAAGTAGATTTCCCTTCTGTACTTCTAACATTAATGTCATACATTTGTTAGTCTAATATTTCAAATGTCAATCATTAGTAATATGCTCATCTATCCACATCGAGTATTTTAGATTATTTTGTGCCTTTTCGACACTTATTCCTCAGACATGTAGGTTCCTTGCCTAGTAGATATTTCGTTTCATTTATGTCAATCTTTTTGAGGTAACACGTCATTTGCGTCTCTATGTTCTGTCGACTTTCACAAAATTCGTCATGCTAAACCTACTTAGGATATTAAATCCAAAGAGTAATTCTAGATGTCGTAAATGACCAAGGTTGCCCAAGGAATTTTCTTCCAGTCACTTCTTGAATGAGAAGTTCACATGAACCATTAAATTATCATAGATTCATGACGGCATAAAATTTTAATTCTGAAATGGCTATATCTCAAGTCTTGACATAGTTTAAAATAAATGTGATCTTGAAATACTTGAATAGATATTCTAATAGCAGCGTCCAATACATCACTTAACAGAAGCTGTACTTAATACCATAGCCTCACAAATCCTTAGGCAAAAATATGAGTATTTCTTTGCTAAACTTTTCTTCAAGAATATATCCAAATTTTCCAACTCAGTCGAAATCTGGCTCATATGTTAAGAGTCTTAAGCTTGGTATTTAGTCTAAGGCCTCAGTCATCTATTCAAAGTGTTAACAGTTGTCCCACTTTCAAGACTACCCACATAAACATTTGAGATATATAATTCCAACTAATTAGATTAATTGATGCACAATTTTAACCAAGCATACTAAACTTCTAATCACTATCATAAACAATGATAATAAAATAACTGATATTTGAGTATCAAATAAAAATTTCACAAACAAGATAATATGAAGGTTCTAAAGTGAATATTTAAACTACAATGCTTATAAATTCGTAGAATAATTATTTATGTCCTTCAATCAAGTTCCGTCCTTTAATTCTTTATTATCCATAAGTCCTACATCCTTAAGGCCAGATGGAACATTGTCTTTTTTAATTTAAGCCTTTCTTCCTTCCTTCCTTCCTTAATCCCTCAAAACACACATAGAAATGTCCTTTTGCGGTTATGCCAAATTATTTCTTTAAGAAAGAATTCCACCAAATAGAACCACTCCATTATCCTTAATTATTTATCCAATAGAGAATTATCAAGTATACTTTATTGCATTTCACCTCTTGTGTGTATAAGTCTATCACTCTTGAAGGTGTTTATAATTTAGTCATACCATTCATATAGTCTAGATATTCTATACAATCCCAATCAAGTGTCTCACGTGTTCATAAGATTGGTACACTGGCTCCCTTCTAATTTTCACAACCTCTCAAAAACATTTCTTGATACACGTGTTCTTCTTTAAGTGAACAGGAAAAACAAGTTTTATTTGTGCTATCTTTGCTTTAACTCCCAAACCTCTAATTTCTATTATATGATAATTTCCTTGCGAGAAAGTCCAAAAATCTTATGTGCTAGGGCATCTTTGATATCATTAAGAATATCACATTTATATTAGGGGTTTACCGGTTTAGAATATATTTTCGGGCACCATTTACCCAACTAGAGAAGGTACTAGAAAATATTTTTTTCCCAAATATAAATCCATAATTACCATGAAACATACTTTACATGTTAAAATAAAACTTTTCCAAAATAAGAATTTATTAATACTTAAATAATCTTTGGGCAATCGTATTACTAGTAATCTAAAACATATCTTACTCACTTTATACAGTTCAAGTAAAACTTTAAATCCTACTACCAAAGAAATATGAAATATCATTGTTATTCCAAAATGTGATTTTTATAATCTCATAGGACTTCACTTTTCACTCTTTTTAAATTTCTCGAATATGTCTCCGATTCCTCTAGCTATGTATATATGTAGTAAGGATTCACTTGTTCCTTATTTCTCTTTTCCATTTCCCATTACTTGTTCCTTATTTCTCTTTTCCATTTCCCAACTTCTTAAAATTTGAGGTTATGGATATACCATGCTTTCTTGCACGAAAATCAACTTAATGTCCAAAATTTAATACTTATTGCTCGTCAAGATTGTATCGAAATCCCAAAGTCTCTTATCTTAACATCTTATGTGTAATATATGCTATAGAGTTCATAGCCTAGATTCTAATACTATCAAAAATATAGTGGGGGTTCCTTTACTTTCCTTTAAGTCAGTTTGGGACCTAGGACATGTCTACGTTGTACCAAAATTACTTATCAAATAAGCCTTGATACTTCTTATTCATACTAATTATGCCTAAATTCCACAATTACGTATCTAGAAGTATCTAGCCTATGACACACTACAAAGATCACAACTTAACCTCTGATACCATTAAAAATGTCATGTCCTTGACCCGCACTTGTCAGGCACATGCTATCTACCGTATCTGTGAAACCGTACTCTTGTATTCTTATATATTGACAAACCAAAATATATATTACAATAGCAGAAGCAATTTACAAGAATAACAACTTCGTATGTGTGGTACATAATAAAATACGAAACTAAAAGTATCGAGGGAACTAGCCACCCTAACAAGATTCAATTTATAACCTTCCATTTTCTTCATCGTAGTATCTGAACCAAAGTCCACATACTCGATTAGATCCATTATGCAATATTAAATCCAATAAATATAACCTCTAATTAACCTGCAAAAGTATTTACGATAACATGAGTGACAAGTCACCTAGTAGTTAACGTATACATATATTTCATAATCATTTCACACTTTCACATGCAAATGCTTTTAATCTAAACCATCTTATCAAATCATATACTGTGCAAAATTCACATAGACAAGCAGTTCAAATCATAGTTTGAAAGTTTATGCATCACTTGTCCATATAATGTCATATACTTGTCAGAAAATCTATGACAATTCACGAGATCATTTTCAAATATCATGTGCCCAAGTTGATATCGACTCTGAGTACTTAGCCTAGTGGTTGACTTACTGGAAAAGGAAGTCAAGAGGTTATGCATTTTCTCTTAACCTGCCATATATTGTAACTATCATATACTTTAATCGTTGTATCATATCATGTCATGTCACACATTCAAGACTATAATTCCTACCGACTATTTCATGTTTGTAGAGCAAATATCTTTAATCTTTATCCATACATCACATAAATCAAGCTTATGAAAAATCATATAAATATCATATTTCTAAAATTTATATACAATGCAATTCATTAACCATGCGCGATTCATATTTTCTAATAAAATAACTCTTTAATAAAATACATTTTTTAAAAAAAAAAAATCAAGTTATGCATAGGTGTAAAACAATTTGCAAACCATTTAGTTTAGAAACCAACTTTGAAAAATACAGAAGTAAACATTACCTACCTCGGTATACTATCAAATATGTTATCCTTGTGTTGGCTCTTCTTTGATGTTACTGATAAGAGTTTCATGATCAATTACTCAATATATCCATTATTAGGCAATATTACTCTATAAATAACCTTCTATTAATGTGTCTTGTTTGGCTTCTTAATTTCATTTATTATAATTCTCTATAAGAAGTATCTAGTTTTTGCTAATTTTCCTTCTCCATTGTAACATTATTTTTTTTTACGATTCTTGATCTAAAATTTTCAGAAGGTTTGCGTTGTTTACGGTAATTGTTTGTCCAATCTACTGTCAATATGTGATTCACGGTCTATAAGTTTATGCTTCTTTCTTTTATTTCTTTTATTTATTTTTATTTTTCTTTCTTGCTTTCATTTGTTGTTCTAACTATTTGTTTACACATTAATTGTTGTTCTAAATATTTGTTTACTTATAGTTGTTAATATTGTTATTGATTAATTTGTAAGAATAATTCCTAGACCATGTATTTTAATGCATGTAGACCATGTATTTCAATGCATGTGTTAGCATTTTTTTTTTTTTGGGGTAATAGAAGGGAACTATTATCTTAAAATTGAAATCAAATTATTTAAGATTCTTTGGAGCCCATCTGTCTCTGATACACATCTAGATGATGTTAGAAATATTTGAAACTAATTAACTACAATGACTCAAACTCCTATTTGGTAAATATTTGATTGATAGGGTTAGATTGAAGATCTAAATAGGTTATTAACTACTACTGGATTCATAAAGTCTATGTGGTGAAATAAGTCTTACCTCAATTTTATTAAACTCAAATCTTATGGTTGAATTAGTTATATGAGTTGTCATATAACAAATAATCATTTCTTGTTCTGGACCTGTTTTTGTTTGGAATTTTTAATTACCACTGCTTAAGAGAATTTGCTCTAGGATCTCCTCTTGAGAATGTCATGGCTCGAGCTCATCCTCAGAGTCGGCATTGTCACCCACTTGCAAACGAGTATGCCTAATTGGAGCCCTCGCACCCTCCATAGCAATTAGTTTCCCAGGTTTCAGTTTTTGTTCTACTAGATCAATTATCACGCCGCTCTTAACACACATAAGCAGTGATCAAATTGGGAAACCATAAGCCTGACTAATTGTTGGTGGCAGAATAATAGATTTGCTAATGGATGAGTTGACCCACATCGATGGATTTCCCAGAAACAAGATACAGTACAGGAGTTTGTATAAGAGACAGAGTGATATGGGTGATATGGCTGAATAAGCACACATAGATTGTGGAATATGTGTGTATGTGGAATCTACTGACTTTTCATGTTTCTGATTTTTTTTTAAGTTTACAATCTACTACTACTTTTAGTTCTCATCTGATTATCTGATTTGAAGTTATTTTTAGAAATTATTTTTTGGCTAATTTGTCTTTGTGTTCCCTTCCTTCGTTGTCCTTTCTTGAGTAAGCTGGAAATTAGAAATGAGATTGATATTTTGCACTCTTGTGTTATTAGTTGCTTTTCTATTTTGTACACCATAGCAATGATATTGTATGGTGGAATCTGTTCCATTGGCAGTTTGTTTTGGATTCTAGATTAGTTTTGATTGGAAAAAGCTAGGCATGTACTTACGAACCATCTTCTCCCCCCTTCCCCAAAAAAAAAAAAAAAATATCCCATGCACATGACGAATTAGTTGAGTAAGATGTCCCATACAGATTTTACGTCAATCATGAAAGGAAAGGCTTTTGGTTGAAGAATCTACCAAGGCAATTACTCAAAAATTTCTCCTTTGATATAACTAGTGTTTTAAAGTTGAAATCAAATTATTTGGGACTCTTTAGGGCCTATGTCTGTCAAAAGAAAATTTCTTTTGGTTTTTTGTTTGTTCTGTTCTTTGGACATTATGATGTGTTTTGCAGACAGCTCTTATTACATTTTTTTTCTTTCTACAAGTTCTTTAAATTGGATGTTCTAGAAAACAATCCCCCTGGATTTCTTTTTGATAGTGAGAATAGGCTTTTGGTCAAAGCTGTGAAGGTTTAATTTCATATATGGAAAAATTTTCAAATTCATTTTCAAGGCATAAAATAGAAATTTGGAAGAATAGGCAAGTGTCTATTTTCAATCCGGAGAGGCCTCATTTTGGTATAGCAATTGGTTGGGTCTAGGGCCCATTGTTGATCATGTTTTGGATATCCACACTCCATAAGCAAAGATTAAAGATTTCTTCTCCAATGATGGAGAATGGTCTTTGGGATTGGTTCAACATGTGATGCCTAATAAAATCCTAAATGCAATTATTAGTCAACATCTTTTTTTATTTAATGAAGATGATAAGTTGATTTGGAAGCTCATGGAAGGAGGTTCGTTCTCTACTTCTTCAGCCTATCACCTTGTAAGGCCAAAGGAAAACACTCTTAGCTCTTAGAAGTTTGCTCGGAGTTCAAGAATTCCTATTAAGAGCTCAATATTTATGTGGAAGGTTTTTAATGAGATCTTACCATTTGATGATGTCCTCATGTACCTCAATTTTTAGCTACCTCGAAATGTTTTTATTGGAATTCAAGTGACTCCTTGTTGCATGGCTTTCTATTCTGTTTGAATCTTGAATGGTCGACTAAGATTGGATTAAGGTTGGAGTCTGCCTTACAAGTTCCTTCGGCATTTGTTTCCTCCCTCCAACACAAAATTTAGTTATGGTGAATGACGGCATCCTTTGATGGGTACTTATATAGGCTTGTGCCAGTGCTTGCTTTGTGGCACTTATGGAAGGCTTGCAATGCCTATGTATCTGATAGTGTCTTGACTAATCTTTCTTCCCGCATGGTTGCTATTGGAAGGGATTTAGGTCATATTAGCTACATAATCCTTTCAAGAGAAACCCTTTGCAAGTTCTCCCATGGCGTTATAATTGGAATGTCTCTATTCCTAAGATTCCTCCCCCTTTCTCGAGTTCATATAACTTAAACATAGATGGTTCATTTATCGATAATTCGAGAGCTGCAGGAGGTGGTGGTATCATTCAGACATCTCAAGGAGTACCATTGGTAGGATTTTCTTTTGCATTTGGCTTCAAGTCCAACATGGAGGCCAAAGCCCTTTCTTTGGAAGCTAGTATATCTTTCTGCCTTGATACAGGTTGGCTTAATGTTTTTATTGAAAAGGATTCACTAGCTCTATTTCAAATGGTCTAGGCAAATGTCTCAGTTGCTTGGAACGTTACTCAACCATTTGGAAGATTCGTTAAATATTTGTTATCCCTGGGTTCCTTTCAGCTCAATCATGTTTTTCGTGAAGCTAATTCTATAGCGGATTCGTTAGCAAAAATAGCCAGTTCTACTCTGGATTTGTTACTTAGCTTTCAAATCGTTGGATCTAGCCTCGGTTTGTGGCCTCATAGATTAGATTATATGCAAGTTCCTACAATTCGCTTTTGTACCATTAGATTGTATTACTTTAATTTTCCTGGTTTCTTAATTTTCCTCACAGAAGGTTTTGCGTAGTTCCCCTCCTTGTACTCTTACTTTCTCAAATTAATAAAATCTAGGAAAGCACCCCCCATCAAGGATCCGATGGTTAGTTAACTAAACAAAAATAAAACATAATTAACTATCATATTATTTGCTTAAGGGTTACTGCAAAGTGAAGATTCAAAAAGACAAAGTGTCTATTTTAGATATTGTTTATCTGCATATAAATTATAAATAGAGTTGTCTTCTTGCTCAGAAAATTGTTAGACATGAGGTGTTAAATTGAGGTATGTGCATGACATTAAGTGTTCAAAATTTGGATATGTTCACAGCAAAATCAAGGAGATTTTTTCTTGAACATGATTTTTTGTTCTACATTCAAACATCCTCATATATTTCCCCTTATTATAGGTTTGGAAATTCGAAGTTTGCCACGGTTAGTACATATGATATATACTTATATACTACTTTTTCTCTAGAATATCTTACTCCACTTACAATTGCGATGTTGTTCTCTTCTAAAATTCAATTGTTTACAGAGATGAATGGAATGATTATTTCAATTTGGTTTAATTGATTTTGTTGCCACAATAATATCATTTAATTTACTCATAATCCTGGTGCGTGAGCAAAGAAATTAGTACATATAGTACAGTGAGAACAAATTAGTCATTCATGTATTTAGTTGAGAATGGATAAAAAATTATTTAAAATTATTAAACTGAATACACCCATCCATGGATCTATTTCTTCTCCCAACCCTCCTTACTTTCCCATACCCAACCCCTTATAGTCTCCCTAGCCTCAAATGCACCCCTATCCCTGTAAGCCAATGCCACCACTCCTATCCCAACACCTTTATCCTCCATCCACCATTTTGGTTATTTCATTCTACTAATTTATTTAAATTTTTTAATAAACTTTTCATTATTGTTTTATCCCTTTATTCTGTAATTGTTCTCTTATTTTTATGGTGATTTTTTTCCTTTTCCTTTCCATCTAACATTTTTTTTCTTATTTTTCTTACTTTTATTCTTATTTTTCTAATTTTCTAACCTTTATCTAAATTTTCTTAATTTTATTCTAATTTTTTTACTAAATTATTTTGGATAAATTACAGGAACCCCTTTGTGCTTAACTACTGTTTAGATTACCCCCATGGTTTGTAAACTTACAATCTGTCTACTTGTAATACGAGTTAAAATGAAACTATTAAATTTTCTGATAAGTAGACATTAGAAGGTTGAAAATTTTTTATCCATAGTAAACAGAAATCATTTAAAGACTCTAAGTGTATTGGTTAGTTACATATTTTAATATAAAACACAACTCATCTTCTTCAGCGGAGGGGTTTATAGATAGAGAAAGGGTAATAAAGTATTTTTGACTTTTTGTACAAATATGTTAGATTTTTAACTTTCCATGAATTTTACAGAAAAATCCAAACCATTAGGTTTGTAAACTATAGGGAAGTTATATGAACATTTGTCAAACCGCAAGAGAGTTCCTTGTAATTTACCCCTTTTTTTCTATTTTTTCATTCTCTCTAAATAATTTTGTGTAAGTCACATTTACTTCTCCTAAAGTTTGGCCATATTATCCAACAAACCCTTTAGTTTAACCAAATTGCAAATTTTTGCCTCTCACTAACTTCCGTTAACGGTGCTTATGAAAAGATTAAATTATCCTAACCACATGTTACTTCAGTAGTCCCTCAAATTTTTTTTTCCTTAAATCATGAATAGTGCTAGAAAAAATTTAAGAGACAGAGGACGTGATCTTATACACCTCTAGCCTATAACTGGTATCCACATCCCGAATAATTAATAGTAGCATCTGAGTAGTTCTACAGCCATAGCAATACAAGAAATTACAATGTTTTGTTTCTAATTTCAAACTTATATTTTAACATCCTTTCCAATACTATGGTGAGAAGTCAAAGCAAATAGGAAACTAAAAGGCGGAAAATGTCCCATTAGTCATTTTTCATTGCCTTCGAATCTCATATCTTGGCGTATGCTAAGCTCTAATTCACAAACTTCACCAATTATATATGTTCCATTTATTTGTTCAATAGAATACGAGCTTCTGAATGATCTTCTTCACTCAATTCATTAATTGTATTCGAACATAACATGTGTAATTTTTAATTAAGAAGGTAAAGAAGGCTATTCTGAGGCCAATTAATTTGCCTACAGATAGCCTAAGGAATTGGATTTCATGTGGGTTGCGGGGTTTAGGCAATGAGGGGAGGGGGAGGGGGATCGTTTGGGGGTTGGATGGGTTCAATATTAGAGGATAAAGAGATGATGCAAGGCAGTAGGAGTTGGCTATGGGAGGATGGTTGAGATATGGTAGTTAGGGAAAACGTGGAAGAGGAGGGCAGGTTTTGTTTGGAGATTGGATAAGGAAGATGATGCGGGGAAGAATGGTGGTTATGGATCTGGAAGTTGGAGAGGAAGGAGAAGAAGGAGAAGGGGGCTAGGGAAAGGAAATGAGGAAAAAGAGGGGAAGTGGATGAGATCTAGTGGTTGGGAGGATATGTGGATGAGAATGAGGAAAGAGGCTAAGAAGGTTAGGATCTAGTAGTCGAATGTGGATGTAGAGGAGGATGAGGGTAGTTCAAGTTAGGGGTTAGAAGGGAATGTAGAGAAGGAAGAGAGGGCTAGGAATGGGGAAAGAGGAGAGAGGTTTAGGATTAGGTTTGTGTTCAAGTTTGGGTTTGGCATTGCGAGTTTACTTGTGGCCAAAAAAAGAAGGGATTATGTTTTTGATTTAGGTTTTGAGTTATCTACTTTAGGTTCAGGTTTTAAAAAATATGATAGGAATTAACAAAAAACGACGTCTTTGGACACAAAAAAGGTTACTAAAATGGTAAATATAAATATTGATCAAGAAGTGTATTTTGAGGATATGTTTTTTTTTCTAATGTCAGCATTTCTTTTAATAGTAATTAACAACGGGAGTTATTTGTTAAATATTTGGCTATTTAAGGGGTTAATTGTAATTTAGTCAAACTGCAGCATTCATCAATAATATGGTCAAATTTTAAGGAAAGTAAATGTAATTAACCCAATACTTCTTCCTTTTTATTTTTATTTTATTATTTTTCATTTTTTGCCTTTTTAAGAATTTTCTCTTTTTATTGATTTTTCATTTTGTTTCTTTATTGATTTTATAGT
Organism: Cinchona pubescens; assembly: GCA_025175665.1. NCBI lineage: Eukaryota > Viridiplantae > Streptophyta > Magnoliopsida > Gentianales > Rubiaceae > Cinchona > Cinchona pubescens. Next base: position 54,526 of record JANKKI010000542.1, on the reverse strand, counting down.
TTTTGTTTAATTTAAAGACAAAAATAAGATTTAAAAGAGAGGACACAAAGGCATAACTCACTGCCTTAAAGGTAAAATAGATAAGTCATTTTTTCTTAATTAGACATTTAAATTGAAAATTACAAAGGGATATTTATACATTTTTTAATATGCCATATAGGGATGATGTAGAAAACAGACAAACCACAAGAGATGTATGTAGAGTTTACCTTATATTTTATGAAATAATTACAACAACTTTAGAAATAACTGCATTTATTGTGGAAATTGAATAAAATTAGTAATAATCACATTATATGTGGTGGAGATCGATAAGAAATAAGGAAAATGTTGTTTTCTAAACATGTTTAGTATACCTGTCAATTTAAATTGGATTGACATAAACAGAATGTGTCAAAAAAAAATTTTAATATCTTAACCCAATTTCTTTGTGTTAATTAGACAACTCATTTACTCAAAAAAAAAAATAAAAAATGGACAACTCATTTATGTGAATACTCGGGAAATTTTTGTCAAAACATCAAACTCAAAAAGGCTGAAGACCACAAATGCCCAATCACTGACAAATGTTGGAGACAATATAGCTTCCATTCAATAAACTTTACATCCTTCTGCAAAAGTTTACACTTGCATTCTTGTCACCACTCATGAGTAATTGATGCATGACCCAACACCTCTCACTAAAACATCAAGCCAATACAGTTCTAGGTGGTGTATTTTTGACACATCTAGATACGAATATGAACCAATCCCACCAGGTTATGGCTTGACAAGATGTGTATCCTCGACTTGTTGAAGTCATTCAAGAGTTCAACCGTAATCTTGAAGATTTGGAGAAAGGTCATTGAAGCCATATACGAGTTCAATAGTAAATTTTGAAGATTAAGAGAAAAGTGTCAGAAATTTGAAATAGTTGAGAATATCAAGTGAAATTCGTAAAACTTAATGAGGAATTTGTATTAGGGTAAGATAAATATGTTTTAGAAGGATGGTTGCCTATGATGTGGGGATAAGGAGTAACAATGTTAGAAGCCCATATATGATACTGAAAGACAAAATAAGAACTCAAAGAAGATAAATAAAACAGGAACAAACATGTTTATAATGCCATCCACGATCTCGAGCTTATCGCCCTATTACCTCTCACTTGAAATCCTTCTAGTGAGAAGGTCGTGTCAGAAATCTAGAATATTTAAAAATATCAAGTGAAACTTGTAAACCTTGATGAGGAATTTGTAAGAGGGTAGAATAAATCAAGGAAGGATGTAGTGGGTGTGGGAAGGGGCGGCCGCCCTAAGAATTTGAAATTTGTGTTTTGTTCCCTTGATATTTTACAAAAATTTTATTACACTCTTATAAAATCTAGATTTTACCCCTTCCCCTCCCAAAAAAAAATTTCAAAAGCTATAAAAGTATTATTTAAATATATGTTTATATAGCCATGTCTCCAAAATATTCAAAATTATCCTTTGATATTTTTAAAAAATTTAATTGTACCCACATAAAATTATATTTTATTCCTCTAATATTTTACAAAAACTATAAAGTAATCCCTCTCAAAGTCTAACTCCTATGGCGCCCCATTATTCGACAAGGAAAACTGAAATAATACGAATAAAAGGAAATAAATATGTGGGTATAATAATAGTACAAAAATTGGGTCTAAAACCGGACTTTAAAATGTTTCGATGGTTAAAGACCCAAAAATAATCTAGAATAAGGTTTTTAAAAAATAAATAAAAAAATAACGGAGCTACCACCCAGTGTGTGAAGTGCATCGGGACACGAACCTAAACCTAAAGGAAAGAAAAAAAAAATCATAAAAGTTAAAGGTTATGAAAAAGTTTAATACTTTAAATACCAATAAATAAAGAAATAAAATTAATAATAACACAACCCTATACTAGATTATACTCCTAGTCTACGAAAACAAAAGAAAAGGATTCAGGAGTCTTATTAAGGAAAGGGAAGGCTAGGCTATTCTACGGATAACCAAGACATCCTTTCATTCCCAGCAAAACCGGTTGCGGGATTTAATTCATATTTCCAATAAATTAATGCAAATTTATATCAATTTTGGATGGATTAAAATAAATAAAAAGAGATGTGCAAGGAAAACGTGGGGAACGGGGAACTCGCTGCACCAGTGTTGAACTGACACAAGAGGGAGAAATTCTATGCTAGCGTAAGTAAAAGATACATTATAAGAATAAATACACTTGATAGAATAAAATAATAAACATGTAAACACATAAAGCACGTAAGCACATAAAGCATAATATTCTAACATGCAAATCCTAACAAAGCAATAAACACATAGCACAAAACCTTATCATTACATTAGGCTTAGGCCTTTTTGCAATGAGATAAATTACAATAAATAATTTTAATAATAAAAGAAACAATAATAATGGAGAAAACTAAGAAAAGCGATTAAACAAATTAGCAGACAAAATTATATAAAATACTTAGTACATAAAAGGATTTAAATATACCTCATAAAGCGTCAAAATGCAAAATTATCCTATTCTTTGGTTCAAGACATGAACAAGTGGATCATGGTACCAATATAAAATAGTTAAAGTATAAAAACACTCAAACAAATAAATAATTTTATCACTTAACAAAACAAATTTTATTAACTAAAATTATGCCAATTTTATCAAAAGAATTGGTAAATGGAAATAATTTTGTTTTTAATGAACTGGACTTAATTGATACAAACTTTAATATTAAATGTCCATCTATCATTTCCATTATAATTTGTTCCTTGTCAACATGCTCAAAAATATAAGAAAAATAGTAGCAAAAACAACAATTGTGAAAGAAAAGTCTCTTAATTGACAACATCTAAATTTATAGGGGTTAAATTGCAAAATACACAAAGTTTTAGGGTCAAAATACAATCAAAAAAAGTGTATAAGGGCCAGCAGATACAATTTTAGAGAGTTGTAGGGACTAAAAGGCAAATTATAAAAGGTCAAGGACTAAAATGAGCAATTATAGAAAGTGTAAGGTACTAAAAATGTAATTTTGAAAGTTTGAGGGACTAAAATTATATTTTATCCAGTTTGAGGGGAAAATATAATTTTAGAAAGTTTTATGGGTCAAAACGTAATTTTAGAAAGTTCCAGCGGTCATAATGTAATTTTCGTTATGTGCAATACAAATGGGTCGAAAAATCTAATGACCCAAATAAATGGGTCCAAAATGTTTTTCTATGTCTCTTTATTAATCTGGTCTATAAAAAATTATCCAACACAGAAAACTATTAACATGGTCCAAATGAAAATACCAAAACATAATGAAATATTACATAACAAGCCCATCCAGAAATTAAAGGGGCCCAAAGACTGTGGCCCAAACTGTAAATTACCAAAAAAAGTCCACTTGATAAAACCCAAGACCAATGGGGTTTAAAATCCTAAACTACAAAAAACAAAAAAAGCCCACATAAAGTTAAATAAATCCAAACAGATATTAATTAAATAGGCCCAACAACCAAATAAAATCAATAATAAAGAACCCAATAACCTATTTCAATAAAAAATCAGCCCACTACAAATAACCAGCCCATTAATTAAATAAAATGCAATGGAGTCAAAACCCACAAGGCCCATTTGAAACTAAAATTTAACCACACAAAACCCTTAACGGCCTTACCCAACATCCATCTAAGATTGTTAATTAAATAAGGTAGAAGGCCCACAACCCATTATTAAATATGAGCTTTTAGGGGCTAATTTGGTTATCTTTAAAACTTTGGGGTCAAATTAAAAACTAAACAAAACTTAGGGGTTAAAACACAAATTCCAAAAAATTCTTCACACTGAAAACAGTCATGAAAATTACGATTATTGCTCACTTTTTTTAAAAAAAATTTTCTTATTATTATTATTATTTTTTACTTTCCCCGTTCCCAATCAAATCTAACCAAAAATTATACCAAAAAGATCCTAATAACTTTTGAAACACATTTAACGACTATAACCAAAAATCAAACAAAGGTACATAAATTTATTGAAAAACTAAGCTACTATTAAAAAACCCATTTGACCAAATATCAATCAAAACATAAATCATACACTAAAATATTATCACAATATATAAATCATAAATAAACTATAAATTTGATAAAAGAAACAACACTTACATTATCAAAATAAAGATGTCTCTTATCATACTATACACAATAATATTAATTTAAAACAAAATATTATAACCTTGCAGTAAAAATCACACTTACCTCATGCGAAAATAAAGTATAAGGTGGAGGTAAATCTTCAATCTAAGTTTGAATCCCTATTCTCCAACAAATTTGTTTTTTAAAGTGTGTGAAGTGTGTGTTTGTATGTTTGTGTGTGAAGTGTTTGCTGTGCGTGTATTTGTGTGTGCTTTAGTGCGTGTTTGTGTGTGCTTGTGCATGAAAATAAAAGCGAAAGGAGTAGTAGTAACCAGTAGCATATCGAAGAGAAAAAAATCAATGGGGCAGGAGTTTGGTTTTCAGCCGAGGAATTTAAGGGAATTAGGGTGTGTTGATGGGTTGGGTGAATTCTTGGGTTGGGGTGTGATTGATTGGGGTTGAGTGTAAAGGTGGTGAAAAGGGTATGGTGACTGTGAGAGTGAAAAATATGAGTTGATATTTGGGATAATTTAATAAACCTTTCCTGAGGTTTAAACTAATTTTACTTAATATCTTTGAATTTAAAAAAATAACAATTATTTCTCTCGGTATTTCAAACTTTTTGTAACATTTTCAACTCATTCTTTTAAAAAATTAATTTAAGTAGAGAGATACTATTTGTCTTTATACACACTAGATGTTCAAAACTTTCATTGATTAAACTGTTGGAAGAAAAGGAAAAAAAAAACGTAAATTTTTATTAATAAATAACAACAGGTTGTAACTTTTTACATCCTTCATCAATTAATGTCAAAAATTATATTTTAATTATTTTTTATTTTACAAGTTAATGATTTTCAAAATAAAATACTAATAACATTTTTTATTGTTATATATTATATATACTTACGTATTCTAAATTTTTGTTCAAAACGACGGATACAAACACATTAATACGTTCTTGATTATTAGCAAATAAGTTGGCTAAAAACATTATCAAAAAATTCATTTAATTTTTTAAGAGTTTGTGTTTTATTTAAATCGTTTTCAAATTAAGTTTTTTTTTATAATATATGATAATTTTTGTCGCTTATAACATTTTGTTCGAATCAACACACCATTAACACATTACATATGTTTTTTTTTGAAAATACATATTTCAATTTCGAGTTTGATTTACAAATAAAATAGAACTAGTTATATTTATTTATTATATCATATGATGTATTTTACATATTCAAATCTTTTATTCAAAATGATGCTAAAAAATACATTAATATGCCAAATATTTTCATAAATTTATTGGCCAAAAAATTTATCGAGAAAATTTTTTTTTTTATTTATGCGTTTGTGATTCTCCTAATAACGTGGTGAAGATTTTTATTAAAGCATATAAAAGTAATCAAATTAATGCATCCACATTTTTTTTTAATAAGTTGATACAAAATTATTAAAAACTAAAAGGGTGTCAAGGAAAAATTGTCAAAAACTTCAGGGGTGGTTTTTGAAACTACTCTTTCGTAATATGGTTGAAGTATATGGGGTATAAATGTCATTTCAAGCATTTTAGTACCATAAAGGGACCCATTGGCAAGAGAAATTTTAGGTAATCTATATTTTTAAAAATTCAGTAGTCTTAAGTGATTTTAGCATAAATCTCAGAGGAAGTTTATGAAATTATCCCTTGATATTTTTTGGGCTCAAAATTTTTGGCAACACAAGGCTATTTAATTACAAGGCTGTTTTTATTTATTGTATAATTTGTACTATTTTTTGCAAAACGAGAAAAGTTTTTTTTTGTCAAAATATTATAATAATTATTGAAAACAAACAAAAATCATAAACTTTTATTCTAAATAGCACACGAAATACTATTCTCGAAAAGTACGCGTTCGGGACCAAAAAATATTTAATTTTAAAACTTGCCACAAAATGGATTCCACAAGTTACCAAAATTTATCGAAATATTTACAAGCATGAAATTAAATTTTAGAACCTTAAAAATTTGGCAATGATATTTAGACGTAAAAAGGTTATTTTGCCCCAACGTCCCAAAAAAGTGATGAAAATTTGTCATTTTACTCAAAAAATGAGTATTTTTGTGGAATTGGGATTTTATCTCAAAAAATACAAAACTAACTAACTAACTAACCAAGCCTTAATCCCACTAAGTAGGGTCGGCTGTATGAATCCTACTATGCCATTGTACTCTGTTTGAGCCATAGTATTTCTATATGTGCTATATCTTTCTTACAAGTTACTCACCAAGTCTTTTCAGTCTTTCCCTATCTCTCTTATGTTGACTACTCTCTCTAAATTCTACTCGCCTGACAGGCGCTTGTACTGATCGTGTTAGCACATGACCTAACCACTTTAAGCGTGTTTCTCTCATCTTCTCACTAATAGATGCTACTCCAATCTTCTCACGAATATGCTCATTGCGTATCTTGTCCATCCTAGTGTACCTACACATCCATCTTAACATTCATATTTCTACTAATCTTATCTTTTGCTTATGTGTATAATTCACTGTCCAACACTCAGACCCATAAAGTATCACTAGCCTAATTATCGTTCAACAAAATTAACCCTTAAGTCGTAAAAGAATTTTGCGATCGTATAATATTCCTGATGTACAAGCGCCATTCTCCATTTAGTCCAACTTGCTTGAGCTGATGTGTAACATCTCGATTTATACCACCATCACTCTGAAAAATTGATCTTAAATATTTAAAACTTTTATTTATGGGTATCTTTTGATCTCCGATACTAACTCCTATTATATTCCTATGTGCACCCTTGCTAAACTTAAATTCCATATATTATATTTTTGATCTACTAATTCTAAACCCTTTTACCTCAAATATCTCTCTCTAAACCTCAAGTTTAGCATTAACCCTTTCTTTTATTTCATCTACTAAAATAATATCATCTGCAAATAACATACATCACGGTATTTTCTCCTGTATGTGCCTTGTAAGTTCATCTATGACCAGTGCAAATAAATAAGGATTCAGAGATGAACCTTGGTGTCAACTTATGTTTATATAGAACTCTTGTGTCAACCCTCTTGGTGTTCTCACTTGTCACCACATCCCTATACATCTCTTTTATTGATTCTATATATGCTACTCCAACTCCTCTTTAATTTCTAAAACTCTCCACATAACTTCTCTAGAGACTCTATCATATGCATTTTCAATATCAATAAAAATTATATTTAAATCCTTTTCCTTATCACGGTATCCCTCGGTAAGTCTCTTTAAGAGGTGTATGACTTTAGTAGTCAATCTCCTTGGCATGAAACCAAATTGATTATTTGACACCTTAGTCTCGTTTCTCAACTTTTTTTCTATCTCGGAAAATACAAAATTTTGAAAAATTTTGCTCTAATTTGGCACTTTACGGCAAAAAATGCGTCAAAATTCGGTATCTACAATTGCCATTCTTTGTCGGAAGGCTCAAAGAGGTTCTAGACAAAGATTATAGAACACCAAATTTTGACCAAATTAGCCAGAAATTAAATACAAATTGACCTACCGGATAAGGAAAACTATTAAGCCGATTAGGTGAATCAAAGCTATTGAGTCAAGAGAAGGAAGTCTCCAATGGAAATAACCCTTCCTTCCATTGCAAAATGAGTAGATCTTATTTGTAAGAGCCAGGACCAATCACATCTCTCTTATACACATCAAGATGTGTAGAAATACAAAACAAACTCTATGCTATGCTTTCATGCTAAGACTAGAGAGATTTGCATATCCAATGTTTATAAGATCTGGCAATTCTAGAAAAACATTGAGAAGTGAAATAGTAACTGCCATATATTCACTTGATTCCTTGAAATTCTAAATTTTGGTGCAAATGCTCTCACAATTCTCTTGAATTTGATCTTGTGGCTTACTCCTTAAAATGTAGGCGTCGGATTCCTGTTGCACCTGCATGGAAAAAAAAACATAACACGGACTTGTCCCATTTCTTCAAAATGGATATTAGAATGAAAACATAAAAAGATTTAAGCACAAGAGAGAAAACTTGAATGATGAACTTGGAGAAACTGACTCAGACTTTGTTTTTTTTTTTTTTTAATAGGACACATAGACAAGAACATAAAATCATGATATGGACAAAAATATAATGAAAAGGTCAAAATTATGATTGAACTCTAGTTGAGCTACATATGTATCCTACCTTAGGAGTCAGGTCAAACATAGAACGTAAAAGCATTTAGATCAAAATTATAGGAAATTGAATGATTGAAGACTAAAACGATTGAAATTGAGATGAAAGGAAAGTTAGAGGCATATGTTTCGGACATAGGAATGTATATCCCAGACTTAAGTTTGTTGAAATAATTATCCTTGACACATTTAAGTGTTTAATACCTGTCTCTTAACACATCTAGATGTGTATAAGAGTGGATAATTTATTTTGACTTGTCCCATGTATGGGACTGACAATTAACAATATGATATTTAAAAGATTGACAATGGGACTGTAAATTGAAAAGAAATTTAAATTTCGGTATGCGGGTCTAACAATTAGCAATATTGAAATTTGAAAGTTTAGAGTGTGGGATTGATATTCGGAAAGATATTTGAAAATTCGACATGTAAGATTGACAATTGGAAAGACTAAAAATTGAAAATCCAGTGTGTGGGACTAATAATCGAAAAGATATTTGAAAGTCTGGTGTGTGGGACTAACAATTGGTGAGACTAAAATTTGAAATTCTGGTGTGTAGGACTGATAATTGAAAAGATATTCGAAAGTTCGGTGTGTGGGACTAACAATTAACAAAATTGAAATTTAAAAGTGCAGTGTATGGGACTATAAATTGAAAATTCATTTGAAGGTCCAGTGTGTAGGACTAACAATTGACAACACATCTGAAAGTTTAGTGTGTGGGACTAACAATTGACAAGATTAAAATTTAAAAATCCCATGCATGGGACTGAGAACTAGCAAGACTAAAATTTAAAAGTCTGATGTCTGGAACTGTAAATTAAAAGACATTTGAAAGCCGAGTACGCAGGACTAACAATCAACAAGGTTAAAATTTAAAAGTCTAGTGTGTGGGACTTGTGAATTGAAAGAACATTTGAAAGTTTAGTGTGTGGGACTGTGTATTGAATTTGAAAATTCGATGTGTGGGACAGATATTTGATAGGACATGAAATTTAGAAAATGTCCGGTGTATGAGACTGTGAATTGAAAAGACATTACAAAATCTAGTGTGTGGGACTAACAATTGACGAAGTTGAAATTTAAAAGGCCGATGTGTAGGACTATGAGTTGAAAAGACATTTAAAAATCTAGTGTGTGGGACTAACAATTGACGAAATTGAATTTTAAAAGTCCAGTATGTGGGATTGTAAGTTGAAAAGACATTTGAAAATCCGCTGTACGGGACTAACAATTGATAAGATTGAAATTTAAAAATCCAGTGTATGGAACTAAGAATTAACAAGATATTTGAAAATCCAGTGTGTGGAACTAATAATTGATAAGATTGAAATTTAAAAATCTAGGGTTGGTGAATTGAAATTGATAACATGGGGTATAATTCTCCTTACGAACAAAATCATAACTAGGGATATTGTCCTTCCAATGGACAAAATAATAGTTAGGGACATTATCCTCCTGATGGATGAAACGACAACTTAGAAACTTAAACATTCAAACTGACAAACTGGAATAGACTTGTTAAACGACTTAAATAACTTGGGATACTGTTCTCCCGATAGACAAAATAACAACTAGAGATATTGTCCTCCATGTTGGCCCCAAAGCAACCTAAGAGGGGGGGGGGGTGAATTAGGTTGTCTCAAAAAACAAACCTTTTGAAGTGCTTAATGAAAATACAAACTTTGTGCAACAAATGAATACTTAAGCACAAATGATCAAAGATAAATATTTAGCAATCAAAGCTTAAAGAACAAATAAAAGATTGAGATAAAGAATATTAAACCAAACTCCCAAGCTTCTCAAGCTTGGAGTACATCCACTAGTAGTGCCTGGCAGCTTAGGTGAGGCAATAACCTTCTTGTACACAAAGTTGTTGAACTTAGAGAACTATACTACTCAAACCAATACAACCCACAATATTTTAGCCTATTTCTCCCCAAATAGCTCTTACAAGTGTTTGTATTGAATGTTGTAGTTCCTTGCATCATTTGGAAGTCCTTGGGCTATTTATAGATGAAAGATGTGCTGAAATTTGAGTTCTAACGGTCAAAAACCACTGTTCATCAAGTTGTAGGACACATATGACCGTCCGAGACACTGTTCATGCGTCCCTGACTTGAGGTGCAACAGGAATCACACCTGACAAAGTTAAGAGACAGCTGTTCATCAAGTTGTAGGTCTCATATGACCGCTGTCTAGAGTATGATTTGGTCATCATCAAAACATGATTATCATAACTGGAGTTCAACACTCCAACTGGACAAAATAGTAACAAGGGATACTGTCTTCTTGATGGATTAAATTGAAATGAGGGATACTGTCCTCCCGATAAACAAAAGAATAACTAGGGATACTGTCCTCCCGATGGACAAAATTGAAGTGAAGGATATTGTCTTCCTAGACAAAAAAAAAAAAAAAACACAAGGGATGCTATCCTCCTGATAGATGAAATAACAACTAGAGATACTGTCCTTCCCCTAGACAAAATAGCAACAAGGAATATTGTCCTCCTGATGGACTAAGTAGAAAGAACAACGAAATGTAAAACTCAAAATAGTGGACTGGAAGTGGAATGAATTCGACATTTAAACTACCCCGAAATTGACATAGTTTTGAGAGTTAAATATTCAAATCAATAAACCGAAATGACTTTGAAATTTAACTTTTCCATGGTATAGTTGGCACTTCTCTCCATAGAATCAGGGATTGAAATGTCACCTCGACATAATCGAGTAATTTGTCACGATAAAATTGGACATTTCTCTCAATAGAATCAGAGATTGAAACACCACCTCAGTAGGATCGGTATTGCCACAATAGAATCAGGTTTCCCTTGGTATAATCAGGGATTGAAATGTCATCTCGATAGAATTAGGTATATTATCACGGTAAAATTCTCAACCATAGTAATATCATGAGATTTGTCTCAATAAAGTCGGGTAGTATAAGATCTCAACCCACAAAAAAATCAGGGAGATTGTCACAGTATAATCGGGCAATAAAATTCTCAACCACGATAAAATTGGAGAGATTTGATTCATGCCTCGGTAAAGTTAGGCGGATCCCATAGTAGAGTCGGGGAATTTTGTTTTTGCCTCGCTAAAGTCAAGCGATCCCACAGTAAAGTTGGGGAAATCGGATACACCGAATATAAAGAACATAACTTTTCAAAGTCAGAAACTTGAAAACGAAACTAAAATTCTTTTGAAATTTTAAGAGACAGGTGTTGTCATTATCTGACATTTTAGAGAAGTTTAGAATTTTAGAAATAGACCTGAAAACTGCTTTTGAAAACTCAATTAAGTTTTGGAAATGAAATCAATTGAAACCTTGAAACTTAAGAATCAACTCCCAAGCTACAATAAAAGCCAACATGTGCTTAAGAGATAGTCTTAGGTGAAAACCTAACATTAATCATTCAATGAGGAGTTGGAAATCTGAAATCATGTTATCAGACTTGACAAGGAAGAACACTTGTTCTCAAGTGAAAAACACTCATACAAGATGAGGGGAATATACAAAACATGCCTTCTCTTTTCAAACAGTAACATGAGCATGAAGAGATGGCTAAAATATCAAGTTTGTGGTAAAAAGTTTTGAGGGTGAATTACTCGAATTATTAAGTATACCCCACAGATTTATTGCCACATCTTGAAATGACTTGCTGAATACCACCAAACTGTTGAGACTTAACAATTTTCACCAGTTTGTCTTTCAACATCAAATACTCAAATTCACAAATTGTGAATCCTAGTTTTCAAATCTTATTTCAAATTTTTTCCCCTTACTGAAAACTCAAAATTTGGATTCAGATTCTAATAATCGCATCAAAATTTTGCCCCAGTATTAGCATTTATGAACTACAAAAATGGTTCTCTTGGCTTGATACCATCCAAAACAATGCTCCATGAAATATGTTGGGGAAAATATATAGAATTGACATGCACTAAGTAACACAAACAAGAGATTGATAAGAGATATTTTATTTTTTGATTTTTGATTTTTTTTAAATAAAAGGGAAAAATGCACTTTGCTTGAAAACATTGACAAATATAAAATAAACTTATTATAGGAATCACATCATGAGCCTTTTAGACAAGACGAATTGTGCTAGCTCACTCCCTTACCAAGGTCGATGATGGAAAAATGAATGATTTTTTTGTTTGTTAAGCCTATCAAGCCTATGTCATAGGCATTGTTAGGGTTGTAGTGTAGTTGAGAAAAGCAAAGTTTGACATTTCAATTTTTTGGAAACCTATCTCAGATATTGTGTCAATCTTGCGATCAATCTGATTCTAGTTGACTCATTATCACATCTTGATGAAAGTAAGCAATTCTCTACCTCTATCAAGCTAAGGGAAAGTAGTTAGCTGTAAAGCATTATTTGCTTGTAATGCGGCCAGAAGAGATTATTGAAATTGTACATCATGCATCACGCCCGTGTGATCATTGGACAAAGACAGATCCAAAAGGATTGGTTTTACTTTTGATTGTCATGAAAGAAAAGTCAGTAGTGAAATTTATAGGCTTATAATGTGGCTTAAAAGATACAGTCAAAACAACATTCCATCAAGGAAATGTGCACATTTGGTCTCTTATTGATTCAAAAATTTTGCCCCAGTGTTGGACTTCCAAAGTTTCGAAAACTAGCAGTGAGCATCTAAATATTTATATCATTTTGACCATATTTTGATATTGCACCCTTGCCCTTTTAGACTTCCATATGAGATTGCTAACACTTGAATTACCACCATGCTTTGTCACATTATTGGTGCATTTGGCAATTGAGCCACTTGATTTCAAAATCACACATTCACATTGTTGATGCATTTAGTACGTTGAGTCATCTCTGATACACATCTTTGATTTTCTTCTCTCTCTTTTTTTAATCTTTCTTTCCTTTTTTTTTTTTTTTTTTTTGAAAATTCACTTTTTGTTATATTTTATACAAGAAATTTCACTTCTATGTCAACACTATCTTTAAATTCTTACCCCAGTTTAGTGGTGCAATCAATAGGTACATGTGAAATGAAAGATTCAGCTTTGGGGGGCTCAAAGGGTAAGCAAGGGATGAATAGTGTATAAGTAATAGCAACAAAGACCAAAACATCATTCTAAAATCTCATGTCAACTAATACAAGGAATGTGTAACCAAAACGAGACTTACTTGACTCTATCATATGAAATTCCCCCAGTGTAGGGGTGTGATCATCAAGGATTGAAACAAAATTGTCATATTTGAAGGCTCAAAGGGAAAAACAAAGGATATATTATGTGTTTAGATAGAAAAACGAAGGGCCAAAGTGTCATGCTAAATTCTCATTACAATTGAGACAAAGAACACATTCTACTTTCAAACAGATGTGATATAAGTTAAAAAGACACTTTTACCCTCCTAATAAATAGCCCCGGTGTGGGCTATAATCAACAAGGTAATTGATTGAAACTATATAGTCAAAATTTTCAAAGCATGTAATAAATTAATATAGTCAAATATGCGGCCAAGAATTGCATGCAAAAAATGAACATTTGACTTTTAGTTCCACCTAGTTCTTCAGGGGTCATTCCATGATTTGTTTCATGATACAAAATTAACACTAGTATGAAATATAACTATACAATAATGACAACACAAATGTACCATAAACATATGCTATATACAGACAATTATTGTTAGATAAGATCATATTTGAAAAGCACGAATGTTACCCTAGGACTACAAATCGATAGCAAAAGCAATAGATTTCGTCCTTAGATTGATTTTTACCAGTCTATACTTCTGAAAACTAATTAATCTGAATATGCCCTGGTGTGAATCACGGGGATCTATAACATATCGAGTAACACCTTTAGATTTTCAAAATCTTTGAAAACTTTACAGTAGTAAGATATAAACAAAATTTTCAAGTACAATCTCTCTCGCTCCTCTTTTTCTTTTTTAAACAAACTTTGGATGAATGTAAGTAAAGGGAAACAAAAGAAAAAAAAATTGTGTCAATAAACAAAATTTAAAGTCAGTATGCATGTCCTATAGAGGAGCCCTTATTATGCCAAGGGTTGACCTAGTATGAAAATGCAATCTTCTAGGATAGGTACTATACAATACCTAGGAGACTTGAACTATTTGTTTGTCGATGTTTGGCTCTGAAATTCTTGAAAAATCAACTTTCTGCCTGATCCATGAATTCCAACTAATAATGAGTCTGAAAGCTTGACTTTTAATGAATGTTCCTGGAAAAAGAGAAGACCTCCGAATAGATTGACCAATTTGTATGACTTATACAGATTGATACACAAGAGAAACGAAAAATCGAGGATATGTACACATCAAAGAAAGATTTGTGATTGAATAGGAGGAGCACGTTAAGCAAGTCATGAAAAATTGGATGTTAAAATATTAAAAAAACACAACATATTAACTTGTAAGAAGGTGATCAGTGTTTTTGACATCGGGTAATGGAGTCTTTTAAAGAACTATGTTTTAATGAATTCCTATACTTTGGACGGCTCAAGATGTTTATATGGAGAGTACCAATTTCTTTTGACTTGAGACACGTCATATTCTTCTTATGAATTACTGACTGGTGTCTTAGTCATTAGGCATGGAGTTTGCAAGAACTTTTATTCGAATGGATAGAGTAGCTTGGATGCTCAACCAAATGTTGATGGGATCAATGATTTGACTACTACTCAATCACCCTGAACCACTTAAAATTTTACTTAGTCTATGAGTTATTTGCAATCAAAATTTGGCCTTATTTATTTGTTCTTGAAGAAACACTCATTTGATTTAAATCTTGGAACTTAGTGTCCACATGCTTTACCAACTTTGTTAAGATGGCCAAATAATGATTATCCAAAGCTCATATTCTAGTAAATTAAACCGATGCTTGATTTGTGTCCTCATGCCGCATGGTTTTGAAGTAAATCCTAGATTTGGGTTCTTACCTTGTACACTACCCTTTTGGATGGCACAATAATGTAAACGTGCATGTCTTATTAGGTTATGTACCTGAGACAAAAAGGATGGTTTATTCCTACCACGGGATATTCGAAATAGTATTCTTTCTATGGCTAATGCATGATGCCAGATATTAAAGCAGGTAAAAGATGCAAAAATTGAAATGTGCCCTAGGTGCCACCTTTAGAAAACAGGGTGCTCCTAAAGTGAGATGAGTGTCCCAATAATGCAATTTAATATCAATACCAAAGATGAATTTACAAAGAGAAACCTATAGGGCTTTAAACAAGAGTTAGGGATAAACACTTTTTATTTTCAAAGGGATAAATATACAAACCTTGAAATCCTTTATACGAAACTTTAAAAAAAAAAAAAAAAACTCACATTTGTAAAATTTGATTTAAGGGTACAACGGATGACAAAAGAGGTCCTAAG
This sequence comes from Cinchona pubescens, assembly GCA_025175665.1. Classification (NCBI taxonomy): domain Eukaryota; kingdom Viridiplantae; phylum Streptophyta; class Magnoliopsida; order Gentianales; family Rubiaceae; genus Cinchona; species Cinchona pubescens. Next base: position 38,819 of record JANKKI010000542.1, on the reverse strand, counting down.
GGATAACATATATAAACTATTGAAATTACAAAAATCAAACTATGACGCTATTTTGATTCTTGGGACATGAGATGAAATAGACGGAAACTTAAACGTGCAAAAATGAGGAATTAAGAATAGCTTACTAGAAGAGCACTTTGCCAAAGGATCCTTTTCTAGGACTCATGAGATGCAAAAAGTAATAAATAAAGAGATAAGAACAGAAAAATAAGAATACTATAAAAGAAAAAGTATATAAAAGTATTATCCCTTCCATCGTGTCCAGTGTCCCATTAGGCTATAATTTAGAGGCTCTATCCTATGGATAATCTACATGTTGCAAGAGTTTAGGCTCACTAATGCAATTTAGACTCCACACAGATATATGGTTCCCGAACCTTCAGATTGAGAAACCCAAAAAGTAGCATTTTCGTCAATTCCACGGTATGTCTTAGGTCGGTGGTTTGAGTTGGACCTATCCAACACCGATACAGGTGCATCGCAACATGTACCTGCGTGCCTACATGAGATCCGAATCCTAAAAGAGAAATGGGACAATGCCCATTGGGTTATGTAGATGAGTGATGCATGATGTGTTCCCTGGAGGATGGGGGATTTTAAATACCCAAACATTTACATAAAGCAGAAAATGCTCAAAATATCAAAATATTAAATCTCAGAATTGGAGAATAAAACATAAGTGAATTAAATGCCAAAAAATAAAAGCACATGGAATTTTTTTTTAAAAAAAACATATACAAAATACATATATGCAAACAAAATACATATACAAAATACATATATGAAAAAAACAATCTAAACATCCAGACCTAATATAACAAAGGGTTAAGATATAGGAAATACGATTAAATCGAGTGTTCGCACACTCTAGTGTCTCCAGTGGAGTCGCCAAGCTGTCACACCTCATTTTTCAACAAGGAAAAATGAAATAATACAAATAAAGAGGAAATAAATATATGGGTATAATAATAGTACAAAAATTGGGTCTAAAATGAGACTTTAAAATCTGACGTTTGAAGACCCTGAAATAAACTAGAATAGGATTTGTGAAAAATAAACAAATAAATAAATAAATAAATAATAGAGTCGCTACATGGTATATGAAGTAAATTGGGACACTAATCTAAACATAAAGGAAAGAAAAAAAAATTCTAAAGATTAAAGGTTATGAAAAAGTTTAAGACTTTAAATACGAATAAATAAAGAAATAAAATAAATAATAACATAACTCTATATTAGATGACTCTTAGTCTATGAAAACAAAAGAAAAGGATTTCGGAGTTCTATTTAGGAAAGGGAAGGCTAGACTACTCTATAGGTAACTTGGGCACCATTTCATCTCTAGCAAAACTAGTTGTGGTATTTAATTCATGTTTCCAATAAATTAACGCAAATTTATATCAAGTTTAGATGGATTAAAATAAATAAATAAAAAAGAAAGAGATGTCCAAAGAAAACGCGGGGAACAAGGAACTTGCTGCACTAGCATTGAACTGACATAAGAGGGAGAAAATTCTATGCTAGCATAAGCAAAAGATATTTACAAGAATAAATACACTTGACAGAGTAAAATAATAAACATCTAAACACATAAAGCACGTAATCACATAAAGCATAATATATTAACATTCAAATTCTAACAAAGCAATAAACACATAGCACAAAACCCTATCTATTACATTAGATTAGGCCTTTTTACAATTGAGATAAATTACATTAAACAATTATAATAATAAAAGAAACAATAACAATGGAGAAAACTAAAAAAAGCGATTGAAAAAATTAGCTTACAAAATCCTACACTTAGTACATAGAAGATTTAGATATACCTCATAAAGTGTCAAAATGCAAAATTATCCTATTTTTTGGTTCAAGACATGAACAAGTAGATCATGGTACCAATATAAAATAGTTAAAGTATAATAATACTCAAACAAACAAAATAATTACATTATCACATAACAAAACAAAATTTACTAACTAAAATTGTGCCAATTTTATCAAAAGAAGAGTTAAATGGAAACAATTCAAAACAAAATGGACTTAATTGATCCTTATACACATATTAAGGAGTACATTGCAGCATTCCTAAGTATCTTAAAGTGTCAACATGCTCAAAAACAAAGAAACTAGTATCAAAACAACAATTGTGAAGGAAAAGAAATTTAATTAGCAACAATCTAATCTAATAAGGGTTGAATTGCAAAATTCACATAATTTTGGGGTCAAAATACAATCAAAAAATAAGTCAAATCATTGATCCCATCAACATTTTATGACTTGTCTTTTGACTAAAAGACAATTATAAAAACTATCAAGGACTAAAATGATCAATTTTAGAAAGTGTCAAGTGCTAAAAATGTAATTTTGAAAATTTTAGGGACTAAAATATAATCTTAGCAAGTTCTACGGGCAAGACAAAAATGTAATTTTAGAAAGTTCTAGGGATCAAATGTACGCACAATTTTAGAAAGTTCTCACAATGTAATTTTTGAAATATGGTTTATAACAAATGGGATTCTTTGTAAATCCGATAACCCAATAAATAGGCCCAAAATATTTTTTTAAGTCTCTTTGTAAATCTGCCCATAATATAATTATCCAACACAGAAAACAATTAACAAGGTCCAAATGAAAACATTAATCCATTAATGAAATATTACATAACAAGCTCATCCAAAAATTAAAGGGGCCCAAAGGACCATGGCCCAAACTCTAAATTACCAACAAAACTACACAAAATCAAACACAAACCCAATCCTAAACAAAATATCCTATACTATAAAAATTAAAATAAGCCCACATAAAGTAAAATAAAATCAAACATAGACATTAATTAAAGGGTAAAATACACTATACCTGTGTTCTAGATAGGTCCTTAGGCTTTTAATTGTGCCATATTACCTCCTTAAAGTATTGATATGCACAAAGTTCTTAACGCCATTAACTGGAAACTAATGACAGCCAAAGTCCATTTTGGCATGCCTTAGATTGAATTGGCTGGAATAAAGGAACGTTATGGACTAATCCTCGAAATGGCTGGAAAAAAGCAAGTTATGGATTGTTATAGGACAACCCACGATATCATGATCTCCATTAATACTCACTGCATACTCTGGATAATCTCTATCGAAAGCAAAACATACCAGAAAAGTACAAGTCGCTATGAGAAGTGCTTACTTTTGAGAAAGTAAAGTGAAGAATCTCCAACCTCGTGCTTGAAGTTTAGCAGTAGAAGAAACCAAAGTACACAACTTTTTTTGCCAATTAAAGGTAATAGTTACATGAATTATCAACTTAATCTATTGTTTTGCATGATTGCCGTTTAGGGATTGTGAAAATGAAAATACATGATAAGAGTTATTTAAGATTTTATGACAGATTTGGAGTCGTATGTCTATCCACAAGTTATTGTTTGTCTGATCAAGCATTTGTCATGGATTTTCAGAATATTAAAACAAAAAAGAATATTTATCTTATTGATTACCTATGACTCAGTCAATTTGTTGATTCAGTCAAACTGTATCTAGTTTATAAATGGTCTGCAGTTATTATTGAAGTTCACATATCTCGAAATGGGTTTCTACATATAAGTAGTTATTTATTGGAAAATTTTCAAATATTTGACATAAAATCATAACTTGTAACGAAATTATGATTGGATATATACTTAACAAGTTATTTAAACAAGTTGCGTGTATTTTATGAAATTACTCAACTTCTTTGTATATGTGGTTTTGTAAATATAGCTATGATATGTAGATTTACATGCAGTCTCAAATATTGCTTACTATGGTCTCAATTATCTAAAAGAAAGTAAAATAACTATAAAAGATCAAATATTTTCATTAACAAATTATTGTTCTATACTCGACCATTATTGCTGTTACTTTATTTATTGGACATGCTTGATTATTGTGTAATATTATGGGAATAGATACAATGGCAGATGCTAAATTTCGATTGAAGATTCATTATGACATCTGGGGGACAATTCTTGATGTTTGGAACAAATAACTTTTATGTTGGGGATAAGATCTCATATGTTGATCCACATTGCATGTCTCTCATTGAGTTGCCAAGTATAATGAAAATTTTGGGTTTTCCAACTACTGTTAATTTGTATCACTTGCTTCCTGATGCTGACATGAATAGAGGATTGAGAATGATTTTTGGTGATAAGTTTTAGACATGTTTCCGATGCATGCTGGTCGTGAAACAATTGATGTATATGTGGATCATTTCTTCATGACTGAGAATGCAGCGCAAAATATTGAAGCACATGTAGATGATGCATGGAAGTAATAATTTTCAAACTTAAAATTTAATTGAACACAGAGTTCATCCCAAGAGGTACAAGATTAGAGGCGCTACCTCAACTTGGTTGGCCAATAAGTATATGGACAAATTGGTCGATGACCCTTCTTGGAAAGTGAAGGCAATTCAAAAAAGTGTACAGAAGAGAATGGACAGTCATATAGAGTAGAAAAGAAAAGCACTAGATAATTGAGGGCAATCACAAGGAACAATTTTCTAGGGTAAGGGACTACTGTGAGATGATCTTAAGGCAAAGTTTGGGTACTGTTGTAAGGGCTATGGTTGAAATGCTACTGCCATACTCAGCAGCTCAATTTCAGAGAATGTTTGTGATGTTTGATGCTCAAAAGAAAGGTTTTTAGGTGGGTGTAGACCAATTATTGGCTTGGATGCATGCCATTTGAAAGGTCCTTTTGGAGGACAACTAGTGCATGTATTTGGTAGAGATGGAAATCATCAATTGTATCCTTTGGCACTTGCAGTCATGGAAATTGAAAACAAAGATAGCTGGATGTGGTTCATTGAACTACTACTAGAGTGTATTGGTAGGCTTGAAGAAATGGGGTGGATCTTCATTTCAGATGGACAAAAGGTCAAAAAAGAGTTATTACTTATATATTCTGTATCCTTAAATTAGTTGAGCGCTTGCAATTTAATATTGTTAACTATGTCTTTTGTGATTTCTATGATAGTCTTAAGGAGACTTTCAATCCTATCATTCCAGGAGTGAAGCATAGATTTTTTTCTACGGCATCTCTATGCTAATTTTAAGCTTATATTCAAAGGAAAAGATTAGAAAGACCTCATTTGAAGAGCTCCTTCTGCATGTACTCTTGAGGAGCATAAAGAACATTTGAATGCTCTTAGAGTATTGAATCATATTCATGATTGGCTATTAAGAAAGCCACCTTATACATGGGCAAGATCACATTTTTCACCAAGATCAAAATATGATATGATAATCAATAACATTTATGAATTCTTTAATCAATGAATTAAGAAAGCAAGAGATAAACCTATGATTAGTATGATGGAAACGATAAGGAGGCAACTAATGTCCAGGTACCAAGAAATGAAAGTATGATTTCCAAGTCCAATGGGCATATATCTCCTAGGATTCAGAAAAATATTGAAGAGATTAAAATTGCTGCTACATGTTGTGAGGTTAGTTCTAGCCGAAGAAGCTGTATATGAGGTGGTTCAAGGACAAAAAAAATTTATTTTTGATGCGAGAAGAAGTTGTACATGCAAAAATTTTGATATGACTGGGATACCTTGCTTGCATGGAGCTGCGGCTACCATGAGCTCCAACCATCAAGTTGAAGAGTTTGTGCATGAGTATTATTGGAAGTCCACATATCTGAAAGCATATGAACATTTGATTGTGCCGATTCCTGATAAAAGCCAATGGATACAAACTGATTATGACCCCATCATGGCCCCTCAAATGAGAAGAGCTCCTGGCAGACCAAAGAAAGCTAGAAGTAAGGCTATAGATGAACCAAAAAACAAAACTGCAGTTAGGAGACACTTTCAGCAGATAAGGTGCAGCAAGTGTGGCAATTATGGCCATAATATTAGGACACGCAAAGCTCCTAGACAACAAAAGGAGACTGCTGAAAATTTCAAGTCATTACAGCTTCATAACTTATTAATATTTGCTCACTAAAATTCAGTAATTAACAGTGATTTTTCCTTCGTTTATAGGATGGAAAAGGATCTGCTCTTAATAGAAAGGAAAGTATGAATCATGAGAAAGCTGGTGTGAAAAAAGAAAGAGGTTGAGGCAATATGAGAGGAAGAGGAAAGGGTTTATTTCTAAGTGGACATGGCAATCCCTTAGGTCCAAATGGTGAAACTTTTAGTGGGGAACATATTTCTACTACTATGGTAAAGGAAGAGGAAGGGCTTACAAAGATGCAGGAACTAGAAGCAGCATAACATTGTCTACTGCATGCAAAATCGATGAATTTTCATTTTGTATTAAGAGTATTATTTGATGTTAACAACATGATGCTACATAAATGTACATGTATTAGGTTAGACAATGAGCAATTCATTCGCAAGGTCAAGCGTCTACTCATGTTCAACTGATTAGGAACGCAGCCAGATTAGGTGACATATTTCTCAGTCAAGGCTCACAAAGGATATTTGGGAGCACTTCTCAACAAAATTCTGACACTATCCTTACTCCATATATCTCATCTCAAGCATCTCAGACAACAACCAATCAAAATCAAACTAATTGTGAAGCTAAACCATCAAAATCTACTACTCATTGATATTTCAAGACTGCTCTCAAGACATATAGCTTAATAGCAGGTATGACTTAATGTGATGTTTGCTTTTAGATATGTCTTTGTTTAGGTTTTCATCTTATATGTTGATTGCCTTTCCCTTTACCTTTGTTTCATTAGAAAATATTATTAGGTGTTTTGGTGTTTCAAGATATGATGTGAAACGTTTAAGTGGGTAAATAAAAGTCTTTTGTTTGCTTAAATAAAAGTTTAAGATTTCTGAAGTTAGTTATTATTGTATAATTGTGTTTTTTTTATTCAATTCTTTAGTATGTAAATTACACAGAATGCAGAAAACAACAACATTGTTAGTTCCAGAATATCATGAACATTCAATTGATAATATTTTTACATTCAACACAAACCCATAAATATTAAATCCAACCCACTACCTCTGTCAATTCATACTACTGCTGATATATGAACTAATTTCTTTCACCAATTGCATTATGAATCATAGCTAAAATTACAATGCTAGCAACCAACAAAAAAAATAATCAATAACCAATGAGATCTGTCCTCTTCAGTTGTCAATTTTTTACTTCCATCTTCAAATCAAATATTTCCATATGAAAATGCTCATAGGTGTTAAAGTAATTCTTCAATGAGCTTTTTGAGAGCCTTGAACTTGTTAATTTTTCAGTCTTAAGTCATTAATGCTTTCATTAGCAACTCCAAATTATTTGCACAATATTCATTAACTCCTCCTGAAGCCTGGATAACCTGTTCAAATTTCTAAGGCAAAGAAAATTTCTCTTTACCCTTTTTCTTTCCTTTGCTTGTAAAATCCCTCAATGCTCACATATTTAGTTTTTCTTGCCTTTCTTAACGTCAAATCAGCATGTGAAAATCCACTTAAAGGTTCAAGTCTAACAAAGACATACCACATAAATGGAGACTTTAGGATATTACGGTCAAAGAAGATAAAGCGAGGGCACTCTGGGAACACGTTTGTATCACAGATTCACAATGAAACTAAGGAGGTGTTTGATTTATGGGTATGAAGAGAAAAAATAAGAATTAAGATTAATGACACCTATAGATATTGTTTGGTTAATTACTTTAGGAATTATTCTATAGGAATGAGAGTATTTAAAAATATCCGCTTTTATTTCCTACTTGTGATTTGGGTTTCAAATTGATTAACTTATTAACAGTTCCATGAAACACATTCCTTATTCAAACCAAACAAAGAAAAATTATATAAACTCATACCGATAATGGAGTTTATAATTCTCATTCTAATTCTAATTCTAATTCCGGAACGTGTTCCTAACATCTCCTAAATATATGGATCATTAGAAAATTATTTACTATGCACCTTGCACCAGATCATACCATGAAAGCTTTCAAAATTGGTCTAAAAGCCTAATTTGACTAATGCATCCCAAATGAGCTTTCAATGCTCTATTCCATTAAATTCAGAACAAGCTCAATTATTTCATTTTTTTATAATTTGCAATTGAATTGTAAAATATTTGTTTTCAACTAATCAACCAGTCTTCAAAAAAGGTTAATAAAGTGGAATCATTCTCTCAATCTTTTCAGTTGTTAGTATCTCAAGTTTTAGTCAAAACTAACCAACCAAACTCCATCCCAAATTGATCCCAATTTCTCTAAATTCAACTTTGTACAATGGACTCAACTCCTAGCTGCTTAGTAAACATGCACAAATATATGAACGTGCACGTGAATTTTTTTTTTTTATCCCCTGCGCACAAACTAAAATAAAGCTCAAAATAATACTCAAATAGGCCACTTTAAAAGAATATGTACATAAATACTCCATTATAAATATGAAGTGAAAAGGAAAAAAGAAAATAGAGGACTCACCATCTCATTCTGTCTGTGATGCCAGCTCAACACATGCTAGAAAGTCCCCCAAAAACAAGCTCACCAAGTTAGAGGAAATTTGTGGTATTGAATACATGGGTCCCCCAAAAATGTAGTCAAGTCTAGTTGTTTAATGTAGAAGTGACTGCTTTATTTCATTCACGTGACGAGGGAAGACCAAGAAAAAAGCCAAGTTTTTGTGTTATGAATATGATCAAATGAGTTTTCTTGTCTCTGTTATTCATCCAATGAACTTTTTGTAAGTTTGAGATGAAGAATTAAAGACATGTCGCTGGAGATGTATTCGGACTGTAAGGGAATTGGGGTTTGTTGATTGGTTGGGTTGGGTGAATTATTGGGTATGGGTGTGATTGATTGGGGTTGAGGGTAAAGTTGGTTTTAGGGGTAGGCAAATACAGATTCAATCTTTGATTTGATTTGTAAATTTTGTGGTATGAATTAAAATTTTAAAAAATTTATGATATCAGCGAATGTAAATAAAAATTTTTAAAATTTAATTCTGACCACATAATCTATCAGTATGATAAAAAATCAGGTCTAAGTAACTATTTTCCATTAAAGTGGTGGTATGGGTGATTTGATGGAGAGTAGAGGCTGAATGTGAGAGTGAAAGATGTGAGTTTGATATTTTTGGGCTTCAAAATCTGTCAATACGGGACTCAATAAAAATGTGGTTTGATTTTTATTTGACAGTAATTTGTACTGTATCCAGCAATATGAGAAAATTTTAAATTTGTCAAAATATTCTAATAATAATAAAAAAAACAAACGAAAATCATAAATTTTTATTCGAAATCTCACATAAAAATACTATTGTCAAAAAACAGGCATTTAAAACCAAAAAAATATTTAATTTTAAAATTTGCCACAAAACGGATTCCAAAATTTACCAAAATATTTACAAGCATGAAATTAAATTTTAGAACCTTGAAATTTTGGAAAAAATATTTAGCTATAAAAAGACTATTTTGCCCCTGTATCCCAGAAGAGTGATAAAAAAAATTGTTATTTTACTCAGAAAATGAGTATTTTTTGTGAAATTGGAATTTTATATAAAAAAAACACAAAATTTTGAAAAGGATTATTTTCTCCAATTTGACACTTAACGATCAAAACGCATCAAAATTCAGTATTCACAACTCCTGCATCGGCCCCTAGGATAAATATGTTTTAGAAGGATGGTTGACTATAATGTGAGGATAACTAAGTAACAATGTTAGAAGCCCATGTAAGATATTGAGGAAGAAAATAAGAACTCAGAAGAAAATAAAGAAAGAAGAATAAACATGTTTGGAATGCCATCCCCGAGCCTATCCGCCTATAACCTGTCACTTGCGATCCTTTTAGTGTGAACGGATAGAGGTTGCATAGAGGATACGTAGACGTTGTGTAGAGGATCCAGTTTCTGGCATTAAATCTGGAGCGGGTAACCTGATGACCAATTTAATTATTTGTTGTTGGGCATATGTATCGTTGGTCCAGAAAAGGGCTTGTATCATCCAATAACCTGTAATAATCACTCCACAATTTAAAGTAAGTAACAAAGAATTTTTCCAATCCAACAACTTGAGGTTAATGTTGAAGGATCACTGATTGTGTAATTACATAATCACGACCACTCCTTGAGTTTCTATCAAGATGGAACTTTTTTGTTAGCAATATTTAAAAGAAAAACCTCAGTCCGTTATTGCATTTACAACAGACTATTGGAGCTTGTTGATCAAGAATATAGACTTTCATTTCAAAATTAATTAGCAATGAGTAGTGTGATCTAAAAACTTATTAATTAGTACAAGAGACGTGGAATATAATTTTAATAAACTGGTTTAGTAAGACTTAATTGACAATAGCTTATTAAACCTTGAGTGACATAAACACATGAAATCAAACCTAATTTGCATAGGAGCCCAAGTTATGTGTGGATGGAAAAACATGAATAAGTATTGGCTAAGATACACATTGGCTGACATAAACACATGAATTCAAAGCCAATGTATACAGGGGCCCAAGTCATGTGTGGATGGGAAAATATTCAAGCTAACTTTGATACCATATTAAAAAAATATGGGTTTCGAGTTCGAATTCAAACTCTTGACTATTCTACTCGTAAACTTGTCAAGCTTTCTGAGTTTGTATGTACAATTAGTTATTATTTTTTTATATGTATAATTAAAAAAAAAAGCAATAATATTTGATAAAATTACAATTTTACTTCTTCACTTTGAGCGAGTTCGAATCGAACTCAACCTTTCCTTGAATCAATGAGTCAAACTCGAGCTTGATTTCCAATTATTTTTTTTGTAAATTCGAGCAGAGTACTATTTGGACAGCTTCTCGGCTTGTTTCTACCATTATGATAGAAGGATGGGTGCACTGGTTATACAGGTAGATGGTTGTGTTGTTTTATTTTATTTGTTTTGAATAATTTAGTTTTTAAGGTTTATTTGTTGCCAATTTTTTCTTAAAAATGTGACTGTAATACGCACGTGACTATTTTCAGATAAAAATATACTCGTAATTGAATCGAGAGATCAAAATGAAACATTTTGTATTTATAAGGGATAAAAATAAATCATTTTAAATATGAGAAACTAAAAAATTATAAATATAAAATGTGAAAAACTATTAAATTCATGTTATTTTAAATCATTCATTTCAAATCATCTTACTATATATAAAGTCTAAGGTTTGGTATAATGTCAAAATTAATGAACTTCTAGAAATGCCCATTTAAATTCATCTAAATAACCAATCACTTTACTCATTTTCTCTCTTCCATTTTTTTAACCACCCACTTACTTTCATCTTCCACTTTCAACCTCTATCTCCTCCTTATTAATTTCTTATTTCTTATTATTAATAAAACACGAGACCCTCATATATAAGGATTCCTTATATACGTTTAGTAATACACATACATTACTATCTATATTACTGAAACTTCCCTCCCGACTACTCGCACCGCTCTCAACTTTTCACCATATTCATTATTATTAAAGATTTTTAATACCTTAAATTTTAAGAGTATATTTTCTTATCCATTTCTATTATTTGTATAAGAGACAGGTACGGGCTCAAGTATTTCAAGGGTATATATATATATATATATATATATATATTATGTAACTATATACACAGTCTAAAATATAAATTTATTCCTAGTTATTAACTAAAAATATTAAATTTAAATAATTTTTGAAGTTTTATATATAGTTCTAATATTAGTAATCATGGGTCTTATACAATTAATGGAAAAATAAGAAAATAGTCCCTCAACTTTTTCATTTTGAATTATAGATCTGTCTTTTCTTTCCAGAATAGTCCTTCAACTTTTATTTTTTAAGCCAAGAAAGTCCTTTTATGGTGGAGCCACCATAAAAACCTTTTTCTTTTTTTTTTTGATAAATTTCACATAAAAGGACTATTTTGACTAAAAAATAAAAGTTGAAGGACCATTTTGGTTACAAAAAAAGTTGAGGCATAATTTCGGTGACCATAAAAAAGTTGATTTAGGGGGGCTAAATCAGCCGATTTAGAGGTGAATTAAATAATAAAACTTATGGTTTTACATGAATCAAGTTGATATTCCATGATATCAGACCATTAAGTTGTATCTAAATAAATCCATCACTGTGACTAAGAGTTTCTGACTTTTATTTATTGACATTTACATCATGTAAATTTTGTCATGTCAAATTTACATAACGTCCTATTAAAAAAAAATTATTTTTGACATTTACATGATGCAATCCAAGGTCACAAACGATTACAAGATAAATACTTTTCGCTTAATTTAGATTTTAAATAAGCATGATCAAATTAAAATTATTAACGCTTAAAAATGATAATACCTAATAATTTTTTCCTTTCTTTCTTATCGCGCACATATTGAGTATTGGCCCAATAAATGATTAAAAACTTCAACGACGCATTCAAAATTAAAAAAAATAATATTTTAATAATATTGATCCCATAATGTAATAGTTTTCATTTCACAAATTAACCAAAATATACAAAGTTTTCATTCTCTCTTCGCACACACATCGAATATGCTCTGAAGTCTAGTACTCATTAAGATTCAAAACTTCCCATCTTATCTTATCTGTTGATAAAGCACAAGGTCTTATGAGTCATATTTATAGTTATTCTTAATATACCCAAATTTATGGTTATTCTTTATATAACCTTAGTAAATTATTATGTAACTAGCTATATTACCGTAATTTCCCTTCCTACTACTCCCACCACTCTAACTTTTCACCTTATCCATTATTTTTTATTTTTTAATAGCTTAAATTTTAAGATCTATCTTTCGTCTTACTACCTTATCTCATCTTATCTTATTTTATTTTACTATTAATAAAGCACGATTTATTATTATTCCTAATATACCCTTAGTCAATTATTATGTAAGTACCTATATTTTTCCTCCCTACTATTCCCCCCACTCCCAACTTTTCACATTATCCATTATTTTTTATTTTTAATAACTCAAATTTTAATAAAATCTTATCTTATAGCTTATTCTTATCATATATATATAAAGTCTAATCCCAACTTGTTAAAAAAATATATTTATCTTATCTTACTTCTTTAATGTATATGAATCACATATGCTCAAGTGGATGAGGGGTTTCAAATAAGGTTGATTGCAAGTTTGTAACTAATAATTTTATGATTTTTGCAATCAATATCACAAGATTGAATGACAACTTTTTTGAAACATATTGAATGTCATAACTTAATAAATTAATAGGATATAGAAATTTTAAACTAAAAATAGTATTGTATTTAATCCTATTTCTTTTTTCAAATACAAAGTCATTTTATTGTCCTACATGTATTCCCATTCAAAGAACGAGATTATGTCAAATTTAACATTTATCCTGTTTTGCTATTACCAAAATGTATTATATTTTTAGTAATCTTGTATGTGCGTGGGATGGGAAATAAGTGATATTTATTCAATTTTATGGGGAAATTAGGATTGTATGAGAAAGAGTAATGTGTCTTTAAAATAAGATGAACTAGGAGTGTTGATAGAGTAGATAATTACCACTACATGATATCACAACAATATATTTTTATCCATGTTTTGCTCAATATATTTTTATCCATGTTTTGCTTGATATACTGGAAAGAACAAACACACCCATGTTTGCTCCCTTCAAATTGTAGATAGTAGTTAAAAAATATTAATAAATATTTCTTTCCATCTACATAATTATTTTTGCAACTTTATTTTTAACATTTAAATGATGCAATCCAAAGTCACAAATGATTTCAAGATAATTATATTTTTTTGCTTATTAATTTTTAAATAAGCATCCGTACTTTAAATTTATTGACTATTAAAAAATGATAATACCCAACAATTTTTTTCTTCCTTTCTTTCTTATTGCACATGTATCAAGTATTACCCCAATAAATGACATACTCAAGATCAATAAATGTTATTTTAATAATTTTGATTTCATAACGTAACAGTTTCTCGTTTCACAAAATCGCTCAAATTATACAAAAAAAAATTTACGCGACATAAAATGTAAACTAGTTTGTATAATTCAAATCCACCCTTCAAACCTAATCCCTAGTTCGCAACTACAACTGTTACTCCGCAAGCGGACAAACATGTGTACATAAAGCAATAGTCATACATCATTTTTGCTTCTTTAATTCACAACCAACCATTTGGTATAGTACTACAATTTTGAAAAATCAAAATGCTCACTCTATAGTCAATTGGTAAAACAGCTGAGGACACCCAACTTATCCATTAGATGAAAAAGGATATATAGTGGGACAAAAAAGATAGTAAAAGCATAAATCAAACCCTGCTCGTGGAACAGACAAAGGAAAATTCTGAATCATGCTTTATTTTCTTCCCTTGCTTCCTTGAGAGGTCTGAAGGTTCAATGTTGGGATACTTTGTTCATCTCTGAAGAAATTTTGTGGATCGACCATAGTCTTCACTTTTACCAGTCTATCAAAATTACCCTTGAAATACTTGAGCCCGTACACTTTACCTTCGTTGGGCTTATAACTATTCTTCCCATCGTCGGTGGTGCCAATGTCAAGGTCCCTATAATTGAGAAAAGACTGCCTTGGATTCTTTGACACAAGAGGGGTCATGAAACTGTACAGATCCCTTGCTTCCCCAACATATTTACTGATTAAATTAGGATCTTCATTGGGCCAAGTCACTCAAGGGTGAATTTTGATAATGATATGATAGATGTCTCTTATACACATCTAGATGTGTATAAGAGACAGCTTATTCTTCCAGGACGTAAGGGTTGAAAACAAGTCCTGTTTTACCCAACTGAACCATTTTCTTGAATAGTGATTCTAAAGCATATTTTGGAATTGGAGTCTGGACATAATCCGATTTCCTCTTGAAGAAAATCACGGAATCAAGAGTCCTTCTCAATAGTGCTTCCTTTGGTGTTCCAATCTTGAAATTATACCACCACAGCATGGTTTCAATCCAACTCATTTGCAAACAATCACTTTTCTTCAATCCCAGTTCAGGAAATCCGGGGTATTCATTACGGAAAGGAGCCTGTTTGCATCTCCAAGGAATGATGCCATGAATGTTAATCTAATGATTTTCTGACCCCTTACTTTTCCCGTAACTGGTTGCACAAGAACTCTAATGAAGAGATCATTGTCAATTTTGTCAGCGACATTTTGCCATTTATAAAGAATATCTGTTGCATTCTCTTCCTGAGTCTTCTGAACACGAAAAACCGTGTGGATTTCAGGAATTCGGACTAAATTAATTTTGTATGACAAAACAACACCAAAACTGTGTATAAGAGACATAATAGCCCAACAAAGGTCCTCCCCCATTGCTTTTCTATCCAAAACACGACCTTTGAAATCAATAATTTGTGCATCCAGAACATTGTCTACGGTGAGGCCAAATCTCCGCAACATGGAACCATAACCACCACCACTTATGTGCCCACCAACGCCAACAGTCGGGCAGAGTCCAGCAGGGAAACCGTGTAGGTTGCTCTTTTCCCAAATTCTATAGTATTTTCCAAGTTCCCCGAGTGTCGCCCCCGCTTGTACCCAGGCTGTCTCGCTTGCAATATCAACATTAATGGACCTAAGATTGAACATGTCAAGAATGATGAACGGGACACTGGAAACATATGAGAGCGCTTCAAAATCATGAGTGCTATTGGATTTTCAGTTGCAGCTCTGATCCTTTAGTTGATAATATAGCTGCTTGGACTTGTTTGTACAGAGAATAGATGTGTAATAAGGATGGTTTTCTACCTGTTCCTTGCAGAAAACCTTTGTTTGGAACATAAGCTTCAAAAATATGACTAAACGAACTGTTTGTGGGACTATAAAGAACCTTAGCAATTTGGCCACTTGAGATTCCATTTGTTGTTAGACAATACGCAAAATTGTCATAGATGGAATCTGACGCTGCTGCAAACAGTGAAGAATTCGAAGTGAAAATAGAAAGAAAAAGAAGAAAGGGGAACATTGTAGAAAGGCAATAATTATTGAATAAAGGGGAACAACTGCTTATCTGATGGTAGTTAATATCTTTTTCATTGCAAAATATTTAAGTAGATCAAATTTTTGATTTTACTTGTAAATTTTATAATTAAAATTGTAAACTTCCAGCCCAAAAACCCTGATTTTGCCTTATATAATATTATAAAATTTAATTTACATTATAAAATTTATAAATTAGACAAAAAATCATATCTATACAAATATTTGCGTTTTCCTTTAGCTCCCACCACTCATTCGTTTTATACTTGCGGCGTTTCCTCCTTAATAATTCCTCTGACTCTATAATTGTACTGCCCTCACTTTATTGAGGTCCTACATCAGTTATGAGTCGCAATAAAAGCTTGACCCCAAACCTGATTTCCCCAAAAATCAGCTTCCATTCGAGCCGGATCCAGAACCGGAATACAACAACTCCAACAATTGTTACCAAAGAAGAGATGCATGTGCATCCATCCATCCGCATGAGCAAAGGCTTATTGCTTCTTGTATCTCTGAAGGGTTAAATACATTAAACTTCATCAAATGGATTTGGTCAATTTTACAATAAAACTACTAATGTTATTTTTATTTTTTTTTGGTTAGTTTACCTCTTCTGTTAACACATCACATCAAAATGGCAATTACACATTATTATACGATTAAATTACCTTGTTTAAATTTGGTCAAACTTACCAGTAAAAACCGATCTCCCCCAAATCTACCCTATTGACAATCGCTCTCAATTCTCAATGTTAAGAAAAACATTGGAGATGCATTCCATTCCCTTTCTAAATTCCTCCCAAATTTTTGAACTCAATTTAAACACACATTACTCATCCAAAATGGCATGCCATCAAATCCCAAACAATGACAGAAATCTCAAACCTCAAGCAAATACACAAAAATATCAAAAATCACAACTAAATTATTTCAACAAAACAAGATATAATTCATGTGCAGAACCATTTATTGTGGAGGAAGAGGTGAGGGAAAAGATATGGTGGTGGCTAGGTACCGGTGTTTGTGATCACGATTCGATAGTGATAGGTTGGCGCTTTTGGAATTTGTTTGTGTGCCGTTTTCCGTTTTCATTTGTTTCGTTTCCAAAACGAGAAGCTAGCTAGTGTGCTAGGCCATCACAATCTCGCTTTTGGTTCCACGGTTTGTGATGGATCACTATTTAGAACCGGTTTGTTTATTGATTTCGCATCAAAATTCGAAATCGAATTTTTAATTGAAAAATTATAATACTATCTGGAAATTAATATCGGCTAAGATAAGAAACAAAAAAATTATATATTATTTATATTTCAATTGTAAATTTTATTTTTGAAAAAAAAAAGTACACTATTATATTATTTATTGAACCATTAAAAATTAAAGAAATATACATTTTAGAAAATTCATACATTTTGAGAGTATTTGAGAGAATTAGAGAGGATGTGAAATATACACATGTTGAAAATGTTAAGGGAAAGGGAATATTTATAGGTAAAATGATAGGGGGAGAATTATAATTTATTTTTTTTTTAAAAAAGTATTGTTGGTTTCGATTCTGAAATATAGAGAATCGAAGCGAACCACCATGTCTGATTTGAAAACCATCAACGACAGTTAGAACAATTCTAAAACGATCGATTTTGATCCGGAAATCAGGGAACCATGACCATGCCTAATGGTGGCACACAGATAAGGGGGAATGGAAAGGGGATCGGTAGGGAAACGGGGAGGTGGTGGTAGTTGATACATGTCAAACCCTAAATTCACAAATTAACTATATACTAACACACGTTTTCGCAAGTGCACGGGTCGGGTAATAGTATATAGGTAATAAGGATTGTTCCCACGATCCTCAAATTGGGTCAATTACCAAATATTTAGTAATCAATCACTATTTAGATGATCACAAATTGAAAAGAATTATTTTTGGATTTTTTTTATAAAAATAAATTAAATAACAAACTAACCCTAGATGTGTATGATAGACAAATTTAGATGAATTAAAAGAGAAATAACTAACTTAACTATGAAATAATTAATTGATAAAAATTCTAACTAAAATTAATGTAAAGACCTAATAAAAGAAAAATAAAATAAATAACGAAATTAAACTAAGAATTAATCCTAAATTAAAATTAAGTAAACTAGGAGAAAAGCAATTACATAATAAAATGGCAAAATTGAAGTGAAAATAATTAACTAATATATAATAAAGCGTACTCAAATCCTCCGAAGATTGTCATAGGTTCTCCGGAGAATCCATGAATCCAAAAATCACGAATCGTAATAAATTCACGAACAAATTCTTGAAATTAAAATTTAAAAAGTACTAAAGAAATTAATGCGAAAAGTATAAAATTATCCAGAGAGAATCCTAGCGGCTACTCTAAAAAAATATCTAAAATCTAATTCTCTCCCTAATTCTCTAATACTAACTTATGAGGGAAAATGATTATTTATAAAAGTAAGTGGGCTTCCTTTTAATAATCAACTTGTGATCCCCACGCTTAGAATCCTGCTTTTATTGCACGTTTGAACTTCATGCCATGTTGAATTGCTGCATTTGAATAGGTCCTTTGCTTATAACCTCAAATTGAATTACAAAAGGAGATTTCTTTGTAACCTTCTCGCTGGCCCAATTAACATTACACAATCCTTGCTGCAGCATATAACTACCTTGCTGCAGCAAGGATGTCTTCTACCAAATTGAATTTGGCCAGGCTCGAACGAGCTTGGCTTTCTCCCATTTTTTTTATTATTATTTTTTCCTTCTTTGTCTAAGAATAAAAATT
Organism: Cinchona pubescens; assembly: GCA_025175665.1. NCBI lineage: Eukaryota > Viridiplantae > Streptophyta > Magnoliopsida > Gentianales > Rubiaceae > Cinchona > Cinchona pubescens. The sequence goes on along the minus strand of JANKKI010000542.1, from coordinate 20,041 downwards.
TTCACTTTAGAACTTCCAAAATTACCTTTTTATGTACAACACAAATAAACTAACATTACTAATATAATTTTAACACAAATTTAACACTAAAAATTACTAAAACACATTAAATCACACAAAACCTAATTTTAAACTAAGAATCCTGTAAACCCATTCTCTTATACACCTCTAATTAGTGTTATAAGATATCAGGAGTTCAACAGATAACTCTTAATTATCCCAAATTTTAGACTTATCAGTGGTGTAGAGAGTGGAGCACCGGGAAGAAGATCTGTGGGGAGGAGAAGAGGAAGAGGAGATAGTTGTGATGGCACAAGGAGATGAGAAAAGAAGAGAAGTTGGAGGTGGAAGGAGAATGGAGGTGGTGGCGGCGGCGCAAAGAGATGAGAAGAGAGATGGAGAGGTGGAAGGAGAAGTGGAGGTTGCGATGGCTGAGCAAAGAGGTGGAAAAAGATGGCCGCAATCCCTTAACTTTGCAGGAGAATGGAGAAGGAACCCTATGGGCCTTTTGACGTTGAAGAGTAATTCAAAATTTCTAAAATTATAACTTAGCTACTCAAATTTTGTGATTTTCTGTCTTAACCCACAAAATTTTTGAAACACATATTTTCATGGATATTTTCGTCTGTTCAATGGCAAAAAAGGGACAGATTTGTCCTTTTAACATCAAGCGGCCCCGCTGTTATACAAAGGTAGGATTGACTGTTAGTTCGAAGGATACGGTTTTTACTACAAAATTGACCAAACATTAAGGGAGTTTAATGTATTTAACACATCTCTAAATTGCTCAAGGCAGCAGGTGAAAATTGTGAGCTTTGTTCCTAAAAAGAAAAAAGACATGCCCCAAGGTAATTCGACTGGCAAACTCAACATATATCCTGAAAATGAGTGAGATACATATTCACCTTGCCCTGAATTTAATGTCCCACTTAATTTGGTATAATAGGAGACCAGACAACTTCATAAGCTTTCCGGCAGCTGACTGAAAAGTATTTCAGATCCATCTTCATCATCAGATCTATCTTTATCCATTACTTGCTGAACTCCAGTAAATGATCCATTGGACAACGGAATGTATGACATATAAGTTTCATCATCAAGACAACCGGCTTGCCTCAACAACCCCATTAAAGCCTCCTTACTTGACATGTCACCTTCTTGCTCACAAAGCTTGAGAATGGAAGAAACAATTATAGGCTTTGGTTTCCAGTTCTTTGATCCCTCAGCTGAAACAGCATTCTTTAAGCAAGACAAAGCCTCGGAAATTTTCCTCCCCCTGATATGGCATTCTGCCAGAATCTGTCCCATGTTGTTGAATTTGTCTTTCCTCCAACTTCAATCATTTCGTCAAAAAATGCTTCAGAGATCAGGTACCACTCCTAACGTAGTAAGCTAATAGAAGATTTGCTATTCTAGGGTCATACATTGACTTAACTGAAAGCCATTCATTATAGATCTTTTCTGCACCTGCAATATCTCCCACCCTAATAACGGATGATATTACAGTATGATAACCCAGATTTGGTATAACAGAAAATGTTGATTTATAAAGATTCCACACACGATATACCTCCTCCTTGTTACCAACACTACCATAGAGACTAATGTGTATAAGATATGGGTTGCGATCACGACCAGTGATTCTGCTCTCAATCCTCTTCAGACAGTCTACAGCTTTTTCCATCACCCCCAGTTTAATGTACATTGTAGCCATCGTGCTATAAGTTGTCCAGTTAGGGTTTATGGTTGTGTCCAGCTTCATTTTTTCCAGTACTTGTTCCATTTTCTCAACTAACCCTTGGGAACCGCATGATGACAACCAGATATTGTAGGAATATATGTCTAAATTAATATTTTTCTCCAACATTTCTGAAATCACAGACTGGACGTTATCGTAATCTTGAAGGCTCATATAGAGTGTCATCATCACATTAAATGCAAGTGCATGGCAAGCATAACCTCTATCTCTCATTTTATCCATTAGAGATTCTGCTTCTTCCCTCTTTCCAGCACGCACATAGGCATTCAGAAGGGCACCATATGTACGTTTGTCCTTCAGGGCATCTGGCAGCTTGAGAAAGTATTCTTCAGCACTTGAAATTCCATGCACTTTGGCAATTAAATCCAACTGAATAGCAGTGTCACTAGTTGTTACTCTAAACCTCTCTGCCCTGTTATTTATCCACTCATACACCTATAAATCACAAATACGTTAGTCTGACGCTGTCCCCCCAAAAATACAAACATGTCGAAATCAAAAACCATAGCTATAAAAAAAACTCCTTTATCCCATTTGGACATTACTCAATTCACACTAATTGATACAAAAAACACATTGCACTATGAATGCAAAAAATACAAAAATATGACAATGACAGACCAAAATTACACCATAAAAGCTTCTTCTTTCTGTAGCCGGCAATTCCAAACATCTGAAATTCGATTAATGGTCAAAATCACCATTATGTGAATGCATTACCAATGCTCCTCAATGACAACAAAAGTACTAGAAACAGAATTTACCATGACATTAATTTTTGCGACTTAAAAAATAACATTTCTACTAAAGTACTAAAGCATGATCAAACTAATCCACAAGATTAAAAAGAAGAACAACCCAAAATCACATATCAATTAACAACCAAAAAAAAAAAAAAAAAGACCTTAAACATCAAATAAAAGACAAAAACCTGAAAATCCAAGATTATAATACTTATTTCATTACCTCAAGGGCAGCCTTATAACGTTTGAATTTCCTGAGTTCCTTAATAACTCTAGAAAGCTCCCATTTGGTGAGCTTCTTCCCTTCATTTGTCCCACTGATTCAACACACTGGAAGAGCCTTTTGTGGGATCATTCATAAAAGTTATCCTCTTGTAGACAGCATTCCACTTCACAATAGGCCTTTTCTCATAATCCACAGTCCCATAGCTATAAACCTGAGATATTGAACATGTAAAGACTGGATTTTTATGGGTTTTAATGGGCTTGAAGACTGGATTTTTTTGGGTTTTAATGGGCTTGAAGATGGATGAATCGCAAAACTAGATGGGAATTGGAGTGAGGAGGGGAAATTTGATGATAAAGACAGGTTTTTGTGGATGTAACTATGGAGATTGAAAGGGGGTTTTGTTGTTGTGGGTTGGAGATTCATTTTGTTATGACGGATGGGCTGCGAAAATGGGAGTGGAGATCACTTCTTGAGGAAGAAGAAGAGGTGGGTTTTTTGAGCGAGTTTTTTTGGTGGTTTTGTGGGTGGAAGAATGGAAGAAGAAGATAAGGACCGAGGAGCTAGATGATTTTAAGAGCGGAAATAGATTCTGGTCTTTTCCTCTTTTTATCTCTATCTTTATAATTAAAATTAAATTTTATAATATTTTATTTACATCTATAAATTTTATAATATTTAATTTACATTACAAAATTTATAAATAAAATTAAAAATCAGATTTAGAACAAAAATGTTGTTTTCCACTCGTTAATATTTGCCTTCAAGAGCAAATGTTGTTTTCCACTCGTTAATAGATTTGGGACTCTTATACTGGTTCTAAGTCGAATTTTAGTTCAAAATTTTTTAAGGATGGCTTTATTTTAACTAATCTTGGATGATTGAATTTGAAGAAATTAAACTTCCCAAGATCAAATTTTTGAATCTTGAGACGAAGCTAGTGCTCCTTCCATCCAGGCATATTTATCGATTTTTCTGCCTAACTTTGTCGATTTTCGTGGCTTCAAACTTCTTACAATTTTTGGATATTTTATTTTTAAAGGACAATGATATATTATCACAATAATAATTTTAGAAAATTTTACGATTTCTTTTCAAAAATCATTCATTTAATTTTAAAAATTTATATAATATAATTTTTTAAAATATATGATATTATACTGTACAAATATTTAAAATATAAAGAAATAATTTTTTAAAATGAATTATAGAATTTTCCTATAACCTCATTGCCACAGCTAATTGATTGAGGAAAATATTATCATAAATCTGATTTTTGACCCACCTGTAAATCATGCGGTCAAAATTTAATCTTATAAAATCTTGTTTACATTAACTTATGTTATAAATTTCATAACATTTAATCCATACCACAAGGTCTACAAGTGGAACTAAAAATCAGATCTACCTAAATCTTTACCTTTGGTTGAAATGCCAAGACTGCCCTCAAACAACCGAACAATTTCTCCACTACTTTATTTGCGGCTCCCACAAAAAAATTGCATTCGTCTCCCCTTCGTCTTTCTGGATCATCTTGTTAGCTTGGTAAGATGAAAGGGAAGATTCGGAAAGGACACAGAAGATGCTGCCATGTGGGGAGAAGGAGACAAAATGCATTTTTTAACACCGTGTAAAAAATGTTGGCTGACGACGGCAATGTTGGTATTTTGAAAAAAAAATTTGCTGTGGAGAGGATAGATTATTGACTAATAAACGTGGCTGTGGCCTGTTTTATGCAAGTCCTTGTAATTTTACATTTTCAGCAAGTGAACTACTTAAATCACTCTAGTAGAATTACTAGGCATAGTTACATCTTTTATCTTTTTGTTGATCAAAAGAAAATTATCATCTTTACAGCCATTGCTCACGTTATTGGCTAGTTTAATTTTGTAAACCAAAATTGAGGACAATGACTAACCTTTTTTTTGGGGTATTATAATGTTTTTCACGTATAAGTATATATATATATTATAGAAAAGAGAAATTAAATCAAGCATATCTCGATCTCGCATGTAGTATATTTTGATTGAATGTCACCATGAATATTGTGCCCGAGTCAAACTTGTGAACTCAAATGTGAGCTGAATTCAGTTCGTGCCTAGTTACATCTGATTCTAGTTTGCTTTGCACCCCTCCATACATTGACCATAATAAGGGAAAAATTCACATTAGTAAACCTAAACGTGTAGAGCTCGAAAATTATACCGCAAGATAATTTTTAAATACTCTTTTACATCACATATATAAATTAAAATAAATTTGTTATACTAATTATTTAAAATAATATGATGAATAATAATAAATACACAAACAGACCAATAACATTTGAATTTGATCCATCATTATTGTATAAAACCACAATATTAAAAGTCGTCGAATTCATTCAAAGCAATAACAACCTTATACTAATGTTTCAAACTTATGGCAACATATATATGCTAATAATTAAAGGGCCCTTCAAACACAATAATCACACTAAATTTGTGGGCTCGTTAGTAGCATCACAATTACTGTTATTTTGCTCAATTGGAATAGATATTCCCCAGCGGCAGCAAAACTGCGGTCTTCATCACCATTCACTAAACAAAGCTATCCCTCAAAAAATGAACCAAAACAACAGATGAACTGTGGAGACCAAAGTGATCAAAAGATGAATACCAGCTCCTGTCAAGATCATTGCAACACCAGCAGCGATGCAAAGCAAGAACAAAACGAAGCGTTTATCGATAATCTTATGCAAGAAAGAGGAATTAGGCACTGCCCGGATTAATATCAGGTAAAGAAATGCAACTTCTTTCATAGCAACCAAGTAAACAAGAGAAACCTTGCGTTGTGGAATGAGAGTAATGAAGAGAACAATATAGATGAAGAGCAAGTAGTATAGGCCGAAAAAGACCATGTTTTTGACTATTCACAAAACCGCAGCTTCTGAAGTCGAGGGATGCTCAAAGGGCACATGAAGTTGAAGCTGTATTCTTGATCTTTTTAAGATGGAGCCATGGAGGGATCTTTTTGAGGGATGGAGGTGTATGCCTGAGAATTGATAGATGGTCTTTGTATGGGACCGAAACCAGCCATGGATGATCAGGTTATAGAGAGAGTAGAGATTTGATGATTTTTTGAGATTTGTTGATCAATTTGTGACAATCTAGGATCATATTCTTAAATTGATGCAAGTCAAGTCAATTGTATTAATTATACCCCTTATTTAATTTCTAGGAAGCTGAACAAGAAATTTAAAAAGATTTTGGTCTTACCAAGGACTTGGTCATCTCCCAAGTCGTGACTTGCTAATCAAAGAAAAAAATAATAATATTTCATTATGTGATTAATTTTTTTGTATGTTTTGTGCTATTTTAATCAAACAAAATAAAAGATTGGAAAAAAAGATTAGTATTATCATTTTGTGACTAATTTTTGCATATATTTTGTGCTTTAAGTCAAACAAAATAAATAATCAAGTGTTGTTTAAGATAAAATAAATTTTGTCTATCTTATACACATCTATTTTCGAATCAAGAGAATGCTTATGAGAATTTGGATGGATTATATAAAAAAATTTTATTAAAACAAAATAAAAATAACGTGAAAAAACAATAGATAAATTGAAATGAAACTTTGAGGGTCAGAGGCCACAGGAAAAGAAGGAGGCAAATACTTAAATAGATTATGGTTTTTAACTCCATTTATAAATTCTATGATATGAATTAAATTTTAAAAAAATTATAATATCAGATGATGTAAAGAAAATTTTTTAAAATTTAATTTTGACTATAAAATTTATAAATAGAATAAAAAATCGTGTCTAGTTAAATATTTTCGAAGAAAGGAAATGTACACCTTGTATTTAATTACAGTTTCGGTCCCTTAAGTTAAGAAATTTATCAATTTTAATCATACACTCCGTTACTTGACCATATTCCTTATTATAAAACTACAAAAACCCCTCTGTAATATCGGTTTAAGTGTTTAATGGATAGAAAATGATTCATCTACCGGAACTGTTTAAGAGGCCAATTATGCCCTTTCGTCTTTCCTTCTTACTACTCCTATTATATTCTTCTTTTACAAAAATAAAAAAAAAAAATCATAAAAGAAACAAAATAAAAAATCAGAGAAAGAAAAAGTTCATAAAAATGGAAATAGAAAAACAGAATAAAAATTAAAGTAAAATCATAATAAAGGTAAAAAAAAATCAGAAAATATGAAATAATTAAGAGAATAAAAGCAAAAAAAAAAAAGTTGAAATTAACCAAAAAATTATTATAAAAAAAAAAGAAAAAAAAATTGGGGCTGTGACAGATCTAGTATGGTGGTGGATTTGGTGGGGGTTGATCTATGCCTAGTAATTCTAGAGGAGTGGTTTCTGGATCTTATACACATCTAGAGGGGTGGTGGCTTGTGGGGCAATGGTGGTGGTAGGTTGGTTTGGAAGGCCGAGGAAGATGGTGCTTTTTTTCTTAATTTTGACCCCAGAATTGTTTGTCAATACTATTTTGTCCCCCAAAGTAATTCAGTGGCTGAATTAGTATTTAGTAAGGGGTAATTAGGACTGCTAATTGGGACTTGTGAGTTGGATTTTCCAAGGTCCAAGCTCGGATCATAAATTTATTTAAGTTTTGGGCATTAATCTGGCCGGACCAAGAGACAAATTATTTTGAAGCCATACTCAACTTACAAAATTATTCGGGTTTTAATCGGGTTATCCCAAAATAACATTTTTAATATAATTTTTTATAATTTTTTTGTTAAAATTTTATTTTTTGCACCCGGTCAATACAATATGGAATAATATGTACTAATTATGTCAATAAAATACTATTCATTATATTATTGAGTTATAATATTTCAATTAAATTGACTAATGATGTTAGGTTATTATTTTTAATTACTTGAGTTTAGTTTAGGTCTAAGTTAATAGAACATTAGAAATTATTAAGTATTATCCACATAAAATTAAGTAGTTTATTTAATGTAGGATAGTACTATTTAAAGTAGGATGAAATTAGTATTATACATATATATATATATATATATATATATGTATATGGGTCGGATTTTAATTGGTGGCTATAAAGCAAATTAAATCAAGGAGTAATTTGTTAAGTCAGCTAACCTTTAGAGGTCAGGCTTTTTTAGGGCCAGGTGGGCCGAGCTCAAGCTAGCCCGGCCCAATTGACAGTCCTGGGGTAATATGAGAAGAGTTTATAGAAGATTCAAAACCAAATGCAGTAATCCGTGCGTGGCTTTCAAACTCCATTAGGGGTGGAATTTTTCGTTTGTTCGACACATAAACCGAAAGCACAAGGGTTTTTTTTTTGTAGGTTTTTAAACCATGAGAGGGTGATGAGGAAAATAGTCAAACCACAAGGGGTGTAAGTGGAATTTGGCCTAACAAATGTACAACTTTGTACTTAATTACAGTTTCAATCCATTAAGTTTGAACAAATATTACATTAATGAGATGATTTTAAAAATCTCACCTTAAATTTATATTAATATCACTTGATACTCTCGAATTTTAAAAAATTCACATACATTCCCTAAAATCATATTTGTTCTGACAATGTCATTCCAAATTATTAAAAAATCCAAGTAAGAGGGAGAAGCTATTTTTATTTCATTATTGTCCCTAGTAACAAAGTTTTAATTAACACTCCACACAACTCAATCACTAAAGAGAAAACTTGGAATTTTTTTTTTTGATAGAATAAATTTGGCCTATACCTAAAATGGGAAAAGTTGTCCTATCCATCCAACAAAGTTTTGAAGAAATAAAAAAGGGCCACTTTCCCAATTTGAAAAAAGAATTCTCAATTAGTGACCAGGTTAAGACTGGAGATTAGTCAAGTCTTCTAACAAATCTAATCCATTATAGCTGTGATCTATCTATATCTCACAAAATGTTATTCTATTGTTTTATTCTTACTCTTTAGTTAAGTCTATCACATAACACCGAAAATTTATTTTCTATTTTCATTGCACAGCCAACAATCATACAGCCCTATAAACACCTTTGTTTCTCCTAGATACTATACAATCATATAGCCCTATAAACACCTTTGTTTCTCCTAGTTACCATTTGTGGCTTAACTTAGGGCAAAAAGAGGGTTTGAGTCACGAAAAAATAACATAGTGAACAATCAAGTTACATTGTCTCACATTCTAGTCCCATCCAAATTAATGTTTGTTTAGAAGATTGGGCCTCACAGTCCATTACTTGCAACTTCAGCTTGATTCTTAGTTATTCCACCCAACAAGATACCCAACCAACGCATTGAATGGGTTGCTACATCTATAATCCTACATCACGAAACAAGTTCCTTAATTTATGTATTGCTTTGTTATTTATTTATTTATTTATTTTTAAAGAACTCTACTACTTGTTGTTCCTAATTTGTATATATTCAAGAAGTTCGGTCGGATTTTTATGTTTGGGTTCAACAAACCATATATGAAATTTGGAAATTGGAATCCCATCTTTAACCATTATACACTACTACAGAATTTTTTTAATTTATTTTTTTCAAAGAATCATTGCATACTAGTATTGGGTGTATACAGCAAGTATAAACTAATTTAGATTGGGCGCGGAAGTAAATTTTGAGGTTGGACATCATGACTCTTGAGCAGAAGTTGAGATGGTAATTTGCCCTCATCCATGGTCCAAAATCAACAGGAGTTTGGTTCCTATTGAGAAATAAATGTGGTTATTGGAATCAAACACTAATAAAGTGGGTAAGTTTCTATCTAAATCTTCAAAAATTTTGGACGAAAACAAACAAGTATTATCAACATATATAGAGACAGTACTAGGGGTTATTAATTTCCTTCAACCATTCCCTATATATTTTCGTCTCATGTCCATTTTGAAGATTAATACTACATAAAAAATGATTGAAAAGCTTCCAAAAAAATTAATAGTTGGAGATGATTGACAATTTCCAAAATATATTCGACTCCTACTAATGTTCCAAAATGAAATATATATATATGAAAAAAATTAAACGGGAGTAACCTCAACCTAATGGGTTAAAACGACAGTTCGCCTGAATTTGGTAATCTTAAAGATAATTCAAATAACCGAGTCACAAAATAATTAGTTTCTTTAATCTTCTCTTGCCAACATCAAAAGACACTCATCTAGTCAATGAAAGAATTACTCCTCAAGTGATACCTTGAATGATTAATCTTATGTACTAATTGTCATGATTATTTTGGCTTTGAAGTGTTGATAACTTTTCCAGGTTTCGAAGGTATCTGTTGTAGTGCTTGTAGAAAAGCAACCACATCCCCCTTCTCCCAACCATAACAAGAAAAAGGGAAATACAAAGTAAGCTGAGGACTAAGTTGCTTGCCTCAAATAAAAAAGAATGCTCATATTTCAAAAACATAATCATAGAAAAGTAACATGATACCTCAAAAAAATAATAAATCAATAATATGATAACTGTTACAATATAATTATGACAGTCTAAAAACTTCAATAGGCGACTTGATCAATATACATATGAGGCACCCAATTCCGTTCTCCTAAACATGTTTGGGCCCCTGTATGACTTATTATTTTTATAGGTCTGACAATCTGATAAATCTCTTATATATACGGTATATTCTTACATAATCTCGTAAAAAAATCACACAATTCCACGTAATCCTCTACTAATTACATAGCCCTGGCCTTCTATTATTTACAAAGAATTAGGCACATAATCATAGAAAAGATAAACATGAGACCCCTAAGAGACCCCCAAAAAATAAATAATAATAATAATAAAAGAAAGAAAGAAAAGATAAGATGATAACATCCCATGCAAGGATACCAGTAGGGAAAATACTTAAGTAAACCCGGTTTTTAACCTCACTTGTAGATCCTGTGCTCAGGATTAAATTTTAAAGAATATTGTTTACATCAACTGATGTAATAGATTCTCTAAAATTTAATATACACCATCTACAAGATGTGTATAAGAGACCAGTACCTAAACAAAAGTCTAAGTTCTTCCAATGTGATAAGAACTTGCTTTAGATAACTATATACCCTAATAAACGTCGACAATTTCACATCTTTGCATTAGGGTATAATCATCAATGCCAAATACTGACCTATATTTCTTAAATATTCACAATCTTCACAAATAAGTAAAATAAAATAGATCATTTGTGAATGCCAAGGAAAACTCACAAGTCACACAGCTAGTGGTGTAATTGAATTGAAACTTTGTTAAGGTCCATTTATACAAGAGATTTGGAAAATTGAGTTGGTGCAAGCATTTGATGTTCTAGAGTTGTCAATCTCTAACCTCATATATAAGGATGATTTCGCCACGGGACAATCCTATATAGTATGTCTTTCTGTGTGTGTACGAGCTCCCATTCATATTAGATTGAAAACTAGACTTCATATAATAAAACTTTAATTCATTTTTTCTTTATTCTATTTTACACCCTCTAACCTATACTCGATTATCACTTTGCATCCTATACTTATTTTTTAACATTACCTAAATTATGTTTGTCATTTTAGTCAATATTAATACCTGTGACAAAGTTACAGATATTAAGTAGTGCATCTTGTGCTTGTTTAAGGATATATAAATTTCACTAAAAAATAGTCATGACTAATTTCATTTTGCATTCCTAACTTATGATCCACTCTCATTTTGCATCCCTAACTTATGATCTATTCTCATTTTACATCCCTAACTGTAAATTTTGAACACATTGTACCCTTAACTTTTAAATTTGTCCTACTTTGATCTAATTTTTAATAGTGTTAAAAAATTTACGAATGTTTCACTTTAAATACATCGTATACGGTTGAAATATTCACAAATTTAACAATGTGTTAAATCTTATTTAAATGTGTTCTAAAACTTCAGGATGGAATATGACCATTAATTGAGCAATTATATGGTATGGATTGAACTATAATCGAGTTCTGTACATGTCCCACGTGCGAAAGTTTCTCTCGTCAAGTATGTAATGATCAAATCCTGAATGATTAATTACAAGTTGAAATGAATGTAAAACATGTTTCCTTTTTTCAGTTAGCGTGTTATAAATGGTCAAAAAAAGCAATAATAATCGGAGCCTTTAGTCCAAGGCTGTTTTCATGAATCTTTAACTACAAGAAAACAATTTATAACTATTAATGGCAGTTAAAACTCAAAATTGGCAGACCAGTTCTGCAGTACATGATAATTTGATTTGTATCTACTATTACAATAGATTTCGATCCTTTATTAACAATCTTCTGATAGTCTTTCAACTCTTTTCTTCACTCGACAATTATTATGCGTACACCTATAGTAACTTCTGAAAAATTAACAAGAAAAATCTCTTCAATTTTATAGTATAATGGTGTAGAAGTCAAAGAATTTGGCTAGAAGATTGACAGTAAATAACATGACTAACATAATTATAAAATTGTATATTACAAATAATGACAACTTTGTACAGCTTTGATCAAGTCAGAATTGCACGATAAAGAATTAATAAGAATAAATGAAGGCTTCGAAATCTCACATTGTCATACATTTTAGTACTAAGAAAGAACAACAAACATTTTCTTTGAATGATGCATCTAATATATATATATATATATTATATATGTATATATATCAACGTTAGCCATCAAGTAGCCAGTAGTTCATCATTTATGAGGGTTCAACAAATTACCATTCATACTGCAATGAGAAGTAGTAGTAAGACTTTTAGCATTCAAACAGAGTTTAATTTGACATAATTTCCTCAACTAATTAATATAAGAAAACCAATTACATATGCAAATAACGTAGCATTTGATCATTAGGTATTGATTTGAGCTTATAATTAAGAGGAGTGATTTGATACTATGGAAACGCAATAATGAATTTAATAATGCCTCGTATATATTAGAGCAAAAATAATGCAAAATAGAGACATGTCTATACCTTGAGCTTAAATGGAAATGATCCTTCTCAAACTTTTGCAAATAAGAAGTTAAAACGATAAGTTGAAGGTTTGTACAGCAAATAGAAAAGGTTATCTCAATGAGGGAAGTAAAATCATGTTGGTTTATTGTCCAATTCTCAAATTCATTAGGATTTCCATGCAAGGATTCGTGTTCGAATATGAATATGATATGTGAAACAACATTAACCTGAGTGCTATTAATAATCACAAGCTTGTGCAAAACTACTAAAGTGCAAATTCTCTGACTGATATAGACTAAGAATTAAGGAAAATCTAAGTCAAATTGGACCCTCAAAATGTGTAGTGTGAAATAGATCCAATCAACATATAATTTTCAATTTAAAAACTGATGTTAGAAGAACTTATACTTTTGTTTAGGTAAAGGTTGAATTAGACACTGTAAAAGAAAGCATTAATATATAACCTATTGATGTTCAATATTTTCTGCAAGTTTATGTAATACTACCACTAATAATGAGGTACAAAAGATAAATCAATATAGCAATTGAACTTTTTTTGTTTCTAGACTTTAAATGTGACATTACAAGTTAGGTATATATTTCTCTCTTATACACATGCAGATGTGTATAAGAGTCTCTTATACACATCTATAATGTGTATCTCTTACTTTTCTAGAAAGGAGAATGTAATGCTTGTGAGGCTATAAATGGAGGAAATATGGCCAAAAAGTTCCTTTGTTCAAACTTGTCATACCATACCATTCCAGAACATATTAGTTTAAGAATTTTCAACTTTAAAACCAAAAACATTTTAATTACTTCTGATCATATGTATTTCTTTTCAAGTACACTGTATTATTTCTAAAACTAGTTTAAAGCACAAATGCCTCAATGCTAGTACAAATCTACAGTACAATTTCGATACAATACATAGATTTAAAAATTTTCCTATTCTGACACTCTAAATTAAAATTTCTTAACTTATTTGGTTGACTATGCTAGAAACAAGTTAATTTATGCTTACCAATATGATCATATATTACATTTTTTTGTTCACATTTAAATTTGATCGTATATTGCAGTTTTTTATTCACAATATTTGATGAGAAAGCTCTGTTGAATGCTAACACAACCTTTGAGGCAAAGTTCTCATGAACTGAGAACCAGAATGCAAGGTGTCACAAGTACAATGACACAAAGATGTACAAATGAAATTAATGCTACTCCCTTTTTTGAATTGAGAAACTAACAATCTCTTGGGCAAACCAGTCACTAATATATAAAAAGAATATTTTATCGCTTAATTTACACCTACCATATGTTAATTTAAAGGATACGAATGTGAATAATTATGAGACAAATCAAATTATAAGCTCAGACTATTTGAGTTAGGATGGTGTATGGAGTATGCTCCATCATTTCAAGATGTGCAGAATCAGTCTATGCTGAACATCTGTCTCTTAATGACTTTGTTATTTTATGTAGATGTGCTGTTTGTCTATTGAAGTGAAGAGGATTGGTATATTATTTTTCAAAATTTACCAATTAACCAATCATCAAGCAAATATTTTTTGAGGCAACTATTAATGGAAATTATTAAAGTAAGAGGCAAGCCTCAAGTACATCAAGCAAACACTAGACTGTTACAGCAATTAGTTCCAACTCCATTCACCCAATGGCCATTGCTACCACTAAAACACCTCCATTCCCCATCTCAACAATTAGCTTCCGATTCTCCTGAGTTAGTGATACATTCCTCCAAGAGGCAATAGTAGTTCCAACGTTAATTTGAAGCAAAGTAATATTAGCTTCAAATATTGTTCTTGTGTTCAACTATAACCCCATTTATAAGGCACGTCAAATTAAATTTTCATTCTCACATTCCGTTTAATGTTGCTAGCATAAATTCGTCCAACAAAACACACAGAATTTTCTAAGAACACGTCCAAAATATATCCCTAACATGTATACTCCATTAATTGTCCTCATGAGGAATCGAGAATGCTAAACATTAATGAGTTTTGGATCGGATAAATCATGAACAAACTACATAATACTACTCCTTTTATTTATGTATGGAAATTGGAAAAGAACCAATCTTTGATTTCAATTGTAAGCAAGAATGATGAAAAGGTGACACCAAATAAGACTAGAAATGACACCCAAAATCTTTTCACCAATTATAGACATGATAAATGACGTGATTATCCCGGGGTAAGAAATGCACAAAACTTGAAGAATATATATAATTTCTGTAAAAATACAATAACATATTAAAGAACTAAATCTTGCAAATTATGTAACTTGAACTACGTACTGTTCAGTATATTAATCCAGTTTAAGTATACAATACTGAAATGAGATTTTCCAATACAACATTAGATGAAAATTTGGTAGACAAAGTACGCACAGTAATATGATACACGCCTTCATCGATGATTAATGAATGGTAATTTGTTAACAAACAAAATTTTCTATGACTCAGAGGACAACAATATGGATGAAACAGTAGTGTACTATCAATATTCTCCCCCACTTCTGTTACCACTTCAGAAGCAATAATTGTGAATCATATTACTCTGCGTACTTTGTTACCAAATTTTCTCTGAACAGAGTGATAATGGAGAAGTCCACTGTCCCTCTTATTCATTCATTCATTCATTCCACAACCAAATAATTTAATGGAATATGAAGAAGATTCCAGCATTTAATTAGAAGTACTCTTTAGCAATAGATGGATTGATGAGGGTACCTTGGATGAAGGCTGTTCTTGACAACTTTTTGGCCATATTTCCTCCATTTATAGCCATCATCGAAGCACATCTACATCACTCCTTGTCTGGAAGCAGAATCTTGGCTCTCTTAGCTTTCTTCTCACCTTCACCTTACCATGCTTTCTCTGAGCTTGAGCTTCTCCACCTGCCAAAAATCATCAGTTTTTTAGACTTTTTTAAAGTCTTAACTTAATCATCGTGCATCTATAGCCATACTACAAATAGCTAGGCTTTGCATCAAACAAACAACAAGAGTCCAAAACTGGAGAAATCATGATGACTGATGACTAATGAGAGAATGTTTGAATTGCAGACGGAATTCAGAAGGAGGGTTTTGATCATAATAGTCCTTCTGAATTCCGTCTGCACCACCACATGGGCTTTGGACTACTTTTGGATGGAGGGTATGTGGGGAGAGAGAGAGAGAGAAATGGCATGGGAAAATGGTTTGTGCAGTGATCAGCAATCATATTGGAAGTTGGAACTTGCAATGGAAAACTAAGTGAATCTCTACTATATATGGCAAGATCTTCCTAGGTTCGGAGGAGAAAAAGCATAATAATAAAGAAGCTTCTCCTCTGGGATAAGGCAAAGAAGCAAAATTAAAGAAACTAGAAAGACACAACTTTATAGATTGCACAAAAGCAAGCTTTTACCCAACTTCTTTTGGGAAAATGGAAAGCATTCCTCAAGAAAACTTCCCTTTAACCTTTAGGCCATAGGAAGATATCTATCTAAGGTATCAAAGAAAGAAAGGGAGATCTGTCTAGTTTTTTTTTAGAAAAAAAAATAATAATAATGGAAAACGAAAGGAGAAGAAGGTTGGATAATAAAAAAAAGGATATGATACCAGGAATTGCTACCCTCGTTTGCATTATTACCAGAGCAGTTTTGGTCACTAACAACAGCCTTGGGATCCAGCCCGCCGACCTATTCCAACAGATCAAGAATTTCAGCCCACAAAAACATACCAATAGAAAATCAAGAAATCATTTGTGAAATGGGAAACAAATTATCAGCAGATGCATTCTTTTTATATAGTAGTACTATATATAATATAGTGGAATATAAAAATTTTTGAAATGAATTACACAGATCTTTGTGTGTCTTACATAAATCTAAAATATCTAACCACTAAATATGTATATATCACCTGGCTCTAATACCATATTGAAAAAAAAAAACAAAAGTACTACCTGGTCGTTATTCCATGAAGGTCTAGTAGTATTAGGGATTAGTTCATTATGGCTGAACCCTAAAGAACCATTATTAGTATTGGTGGTGCTCGTGGTAGCGTTATTGTTTTCGCCGCCGCCGCCACTGCCACAGCCAGCAGCACCGTCGAGAGGTTGTGATGATATCTGAGAAGATTGCGAAGCGGGTGCGAGAAAACTCAGAACCTGGTGGTGATGATCTTCAAACTGTACAAAACCCATATCAGAAATGGCAGCATGATGAGGAGCCGAGACAGAGAATGAGGCTGCTGCTTGTAGTTGTAGCTGCTGCTCATAATTTGGATGATTCAAGTGCAACCCTGATGCTGATCTTTCTCCTTCCATTAATTAATGCTTCTTGTAGTATTTTTCAAAGTTGGTTTTGATGAAGGGCTAAGAAAAAAAGAAATTCGTATAGATTCTTCTTCTGCTTCTGCTATATTAGTGGGTGTATTGCTGTTGCATGGGTGTCGTACAACGTGTGGGACTGGACTCGGGGGCATTTTATTGTTCAAGGTTTCCTCATCCACATTAAAATTATTAAATTGACATAAAATAGTTGACACCAAGAATGTACTTGATGCGGTTATTAGGGATATTTGGTCAACTAGTAAACGCTAGACGTATGGAATGAATGGAAAGGAGTGTAGTAGGAGTTCTAATTATTCCTTATCATCTTAAGGTTGTCGCGAGAATAACGAGGACAAACAGATAGTACAGTATAAAGTTTGTATATGCTGGAATTGGGAAACCCTTGCCCCCACACTCCCAGTCCTTCGTATGTTCACGATACCATTTCACGGAGTATATGTCCGGATAATCCAAAGTCTCGATAATTAGCTCTCGATCTTCCGGTCGCAAAATAACATCGATGAAGGCGTGTAGGTGCACTATTCCGCGATGGGGATTGTAACTTTATATAAATTTTTCATTTGTCATTCAACAGATGTCAAGGTATTGACTTTCTTTCAAACCTTTCCTTGCCATAATGGTATGTTCATGATAGGTAGAATGAACTTTAATTACATTCATTCACGTTACCTTAAAAAGATTTATTTTAATAAGTTAAGCGATATGAATGAATGTGAATCGAGAATCTATCTATCTTGTATATCGAATTTATGTAAGAATTTTTCAGACCTTCACCCCCTTTGTTATAGATCAGAATAATTCATATATTTATCACATCTTTTATATACTTGTATAGAATTTTTTTTTTCACGGTGTTATTGCTTAGGATGCCTTTTGTAACATAAGAGTGAGGAAATTTTGTAGTGGTACTTAACTTGGTTTGATCAAGTTATAGTGACCACTCACCAATAAATAAATAAAATTATCAGTTTGTATAGTAGTATTATATATGTGTTTGAGTTCTAGTGATTTGAGAAAAGAAAAATAATTTATAAAGTAATAAATTCAGAATTATTTGTTAAAACCAATTAATGCTACTAAAAATCTGTAATAATATCATCTAGATGTGTATAAGAGACAGATAAATAGGAGTTTTTTGTGAATCTAATAAGCTGCCTCTTATGTTTTTATCACTTTGTCAATTTGTATAGATACACTGAAAAGAAAATACCTATAATAGTTTTCAGTTAGTTGGTTATTATTATGCTTAGCCCAAAAAGTATGAAAAACTTATTATGCTTAGCCACACTAAATAATTAGGAAATGATAAAATGCATAGCGTATTTCAATTGTCCTTTTAATTATCTTAATTGCAATTAATTAGTTCTTAGGTGTTTTTAGAAATTAAAGGACAATAGGTGAATAGATAAATTTTGGGAGATATTTTGCTGTTAAAAATATTAAAGGTTAGATTAATGAGACCTAGTGCATGTAAAAGCAAAATGAAATAGAGAGTAGCACATTGATTAATGATTAGCATTATGGAAATTTTCGTTTTATATATGTGTGACAATATATGGCATTTAGCCCAAAGATATGATATTAAAAGTAGGTATGTATAAGTAGACAGGTTTTTAGACAACATCACGTGTTTAATTCTTTATCTAATTTTGGGGGATTTGGGTGCTGTGAAAACCACTCTCTCTAAGATCCAGACATTGGATCTGAGCACCACCTGGATCCAAATAATTCTGATTCATATGTTTCTAATACGATACATATGTATGTACAGATACGTATATAATACGGTATATGTGTAATATATGTATCTTTTTTTATTATTATTATCCCCCATTGGCATTATATATACATATGCATACAAAACTGTACATATATGTCGGCGAAATTTATCTTATTATAATATTCATAAAACTAGTAGTATGTACAATGCAGTTAGAATATTGATTCTTATTTGTAGGTAAGAGCACACATTATGTGTGTGACTTTTTCTGTTGACATACATATATATATATATATATATATATATGTGTGTGTTTTACACAGAATAATAATACAGTATAGCAGGTAAGAAGTTAATGTGGTAATTATAAGGGATGGTTAATATAAAGAATGGTAAAAATAGAAATACATAAAAAGACATCACACCCAATAAGACACTTTTTCTATATATAGTATAGATAATTAGAATTGTAGGCAGTTTTTTTTTTTTTTTTAAATATTGCTATATGATTTTAGATTTTCTTTTTAAATTTTCGATCACACAACATAGTAATACCCGAGCCGAAAAAGATATGATGACCTAAAAAGCGTACCCACGAGTATACTATCTGTCTCTTATACACATCTAGATTGGTCTACGTAGACTACCTATTATCATGTCTTAACTTCAGTGAGATTTATATAATTTGGGAAATGATTTATAAAATTATAAATTTAAATTAATTATCAAAATTAATTTACGTGACAAAATCGTATTCAACTATCAACTCATGATTTAAATATCTAGAAAAATAAGAGTGAATATATGGATCCGCAAATGAATTATTAGTTTAGTATGAAAATTTTAATTTAGACATGGCCAATGAACTATTAAGTATGCAATAGTTGGCTTTAAATCAATGAAGACATTTTATTTGGCATAGGGGTCCACTCATTTATCAATCAGCTCCATATTTTTTTAGATGAGTGAACTTTCCATTCAACTGAAACCTGCGATTTAAAACCAATTACTAGACATAAATAATGATTATCTTAAAATAAATTTCTTGTCTAGTACTTAGGTTTAATCTAGAAAATTGAGATTACTCTATTGTTTTTTCTTTCATTTATTCAAGTAAGCCATCTCTTCCAATTGAAATTTGCATTAGTATAAAGTCATGATTAATGCAATATAATCACATAACTTATGAAAATAATTCAAAAATCAACAATAAAGATTATTTTTCCTTTAAATAAATGCCTTATCATTTTACTCTTTTAGTTCAAAACTTCTCGGAAATCTAAACCAACCAGAAAATTGTAAAGTAATATTGCCAA